>JBAMJR010000350.1:13637500-14047500 GCA_038501785.1 Myoxocephalus aenaeus | reverse complement strand
CAGTGTAGATGTGACTGAAGCCCGGGGAGAGTAGCCCAAATCTGGATACTGTAAGTGTGAAATATTTTACACCTTCATGTCGCGGGCCTTTACAGCCGGCCGCTATCTGCGAGTATTGTTCAACTAATCAATACACAGGCGATGCGCGTTTATCGATAGACTGTCTGTGGTTTGATGGATCAGTTAGGTGTGCTGTTTTTACACGCGGACCGGTTATTATGATAAACTACGACTTATTGCGCTGCTGTAAAAAAACGAATAGTCGCACACAAATCCAAATCACAGGCTAAATATAGATTATTCTCAATATTTCATTACATGAGGATTTTGCAGTTAACGTTAACGCTATTGGAGGCTCGTGTCGATACAGACACAATTATGCAAATGCTGAAAATCCGCCCTGCCTCACCGGCAGCCTCCTGGTTGTCGTGTTTCCTCATCAATAATTAGTGAAGATGTTGCTTTGCTCTTTGTCTGACTTCACGTGTGTCACAATCAGCTGTGTGGTCAAAGTAAAGAGAGCAACAGGTTAAAACCCTCTTCCTCTGGATGCTGCTCCCTCTGCACAATCTGTGACTGCACACTGTCAGAGGGGCGTTAAACACACACCTCTTCTTTTTCACACCCAGGTGTCAACGTTTGTGGCTGACTGGCCCTCTAGTGTGCAGGTGGACCCAGGCCAGAGACAGCAGTGAGGATGGGAGGTGGAGGCCAGCTGACGGAGCCAGGAGAGCAGCTCAGCGGGCGAGCCGGCGGCGTCTACTCCTGGGAGGAGGTGCAGAGCCACTGCAACAGGAACGACCAGTGGGTGGTGATCGACCGAAAGGTCTACAACATTACGCAGTGGGCCAAAAGACACCCAGGAGGGATCCGGGTCATCAGCCACTACGCTGGAGAGGATGCCACGGTAATATTGTACATTTCAACACATTTCCTTGAAAATACAAGAGACCTTTGTTGTTGAGGTGTTCAGAATTGTCAGTGGTGGAATGTAACTAATACACACAAGTGCTGTTCTCCAACACATTGTCGAACATTAAACCAGTGGTTTCCAGCCTTTTACTGTTTAGGTTGAGCTTCTTAACATATTGCACCACCTAAGAGACACAGTCCTTCTAAAGTTATCAAATTATTTAATTTACAGTGGGGTTTTTTTGCATTGAAATTGAAAAACACAAAAGACTGCTATTTGTGGCACAATAATTACAAGCACTAACTCATGTATCTGTTGACCAGTATGCTCAACCTTAAGCCGATTGTCTGCTTGTTTGAAACTCTAAAACACATTTTGCAAACTTTTTATTTTATTTACTGCATCACTTTCACCTTTCTGTTTCCCAGGAGGCGTTCACTGCTTTTCACCCCGACTTAAAGTTTGTGCGAAAGTTTCTGAAGCCCCTGCTGATTGGCGAGCTGGCAGCGACAGAGCCCAGCCAGGACCGAAACAAAAACGTGAGATCCGTCTCAGATTCCTTCAAGTAAAGATAAACATCTCATTATTCATGTCTCAGTGGGACAACATGGCAGGATTGATAGCATGTACAGAAACACCTGAGGAAAAGGAGTAGGTCAGACCCTTTACACATCTGTTGTGTTATTCATGAGTCTAACGGTGTTCAGGCACAACTGAGATTCTGGACACTCGTGTCTTGAGCTGTTAAATAACTCAAACTGCCTTAATGCCTTGTTCTTTTTTTCTTCTTTTTGTAATCTCTGTACTAAAACTGTAAAGCTGCACGCCCTCAAATGTTGTAAGAACATCCCCTTTTTTCTTGAACCCTCAATGACTGATATTTTTCCACATCTGCTCTCAGGCGACTATCATACAGGATTTCCACCATTTACGTGCGAAGGCGGAGCGCGAGGGTCTGTTCCAGGCTCGGCCTTTGTTCTTCTGCCTCCACCTGGGTCACATCCTGCTGCTGGAGGCCCTCGCCTGGATGATCATCTGGATCTGGGGAACTAGCTGGCCACTGACCTTTCTGAGCGCCGTCATGCTGGCAACTGCTCAGGTGACTCGGACATCATTATCTCTTCCCCTCATGCTGTCATTGTTGATGAACTTTGAGTTAATGCTCGTTTCTCTTCCTCTTCTGTAGTTGCAGGCTGGGTGGCTGCAGCACGACTTTGGCCACCTGTCTGTCTTCAAGAAGTCCAGCTGGAATCACGTGTTGCACAAGTTTTCCATCGGCCATTTGAAGGTAATTGGTATTCTCAATTGTGCATTTTGATTTCTGAAGATTTGACAGAGATATTATTAAAGGATGGTTTTCTCAGGGAGCGTCTGCCAACTGGTGGAATCACCGGCATTATCAGCACCACGCGAAACCCAACATCTTCAGTAAGGACCCTGATGTCAACATGTTGCACGTCTTCGTAGTTGGAGCAACTCAACCGGTGGAGGCAAGAAACTGATTTTACTTTTTTTTCTCGTAAACACATTTCTTTGACCAGCTTCTCATCCTAACTCTGTATTCTTCTCTCTTACAGTACGGCATAAAAAAGATCAAATATATGCCCTATCAGCACCAACACAAGTACTTCTTTCTCGGTAAGTTTCTTAAACTTAAAAAAAGTTAAGAGTTAAACTCTGAAAACTTCACAGGAATAACAGTTCACTTTTTCTCTTTTTTAGTTGGACCGCCTCTTCTCATTCCAGTTTACTTCCACATTCAGATCATTCGCACCATGATTTCCCGCCACGACTGGGTGGTAAGACGATGCCTTCTGTGTGCTACAACGCAGATTATATGAGCATTTTCTGCGTTATGTCCAGTTACATATGTCCACGTGAGCTTTATAAAGATAAGAGATGAGTTTCAGGGAGTCTTGATCACAAAGATCGGTCATATTAACCCTCCTGTCTTCATGAAGGATCTGGCTTGGTCTCTGTCTTACTACCTGCGCTACCTTTGCTGTTCTGTGCCCTTGTATGGCCTGTTTGGCTCAGTGGTGCTCATCAGCTTTGTCAGGTAAACACCACAATACAAACACACACTAACATTACCGTTATTATATATTGTCATCAAACCACACTCACACACCTCCTATTTGAAGCATACACATGGTCTGAAAGCAGCACTGAACAATTTAAAAAACATAGATACACATTCATGCTCACTGACATAGAGAAGACAGATCAAGTTATTCTGGAGGGGAATAAATACCTGGCAACCCAAAATTTGTTCTTTTACATTTTTTATGACTGATCAATACATTACCTAACTTAAATAAACCCATTAGTTTCAACATTTGAACCCTTTATAAATAATTATGAAGTGAGACCTTGATCATATGGTGTCACACATTATTCAGCCACTTGTCTTGTGTTGCCTTATATTAGGTTTTTGGAGAGCAACTGGTTTGTTTGGGTGACCCAAATGAATCATCTGCCGATGAACATCGACCACGATAAGCACCAGGACTGGCTGTCCATGCAGGTACCTGGTTTATTATCAAACTGTCCATGCAGGCAGCTGTCCCTCTCGTTGATGTGTTAACGCGTCTTCTGTGTCATCCTCTACTTTAGCTACACGCCACCTGCAATATCAAGCAGTCCCCCTTCAACGACTGGTTCAGCGGACACCTCAACTTTCAAATCGAACACCAGTAAGTCAGTGATGGAGTCTAAGGAGAACATGTGTTCATCCGTTCAACGTTTGGAGTAAAAACAGAGAAAAGCTCCTGAAATGATAGATAGATAGAGATAGATAGATGTATACTTTATTCATCCCCAAGGGGAAATTAGTTTGTCACAGTAGCAAGCAAAGTTACATAGAGACACAAACATATCAGGAATAAAAAATACTCAATATATACAACAAAACAGCAGAGCATATTAATTTAGGAAATTAGATAATAAAGTATATGCAGTGTATATGAAGTGTATATGTGACTAACTAAACAACAAAAGCGGTGCAAGGGCTATTGATGTTGAATCAATTGAAAAGAGAAACAATTGTTATATAGATACAATAAGTATTAAAAGTAAAAACATCTCAACGCTCCTGCAGCATGTAGTAATCGTCATCAGGTATTATGTAGCCAAACTATTTTAACTTCTAGTAAAGATCCCAAAGTTTTCAAAGATATGAGAAACGTGTGTCACATGATTTGAATATTTGACTCAACATAAACATCATGCAGTATGAGAGCTTGATTAAGCTGATGAGGTTTTGGAGATATGGGCTGTAGAGATATCTGTCTTCTCTCCAATATAATATGGCACCTGACTTGTGGTGCTCAAAGTGCTAAAAATACATTTGAAAAACTCAACACCAATGTCTCTTCAAAGCTCCTGACCCAGTTACTCAAGATGATGCACAAAGCTTGTTTTGAGAAGTTTCATGTCGGATTCATGGTTGAAAGAAAATAGAAAACTGTATTTCAAGGGGTCACATTTCTGCAACATGATCTTTTTGAGGAAATTAACTGAGAAAAGACTAAACTGTTGTTTGTAAAATATGAACATTACGATGTTCTGTAAATGAGAGTTAGAGAACTTTGTCATTTCTGTGAAATATCTATATAATAGAATATCATATATACTGTATAATGACAGAAGTATATTGGATTGACTTTGACCTCTTTTTTTTGCTGTATTTTTATTTCTTTGTTTATTCTTTCTCTGTGTTCAGTATCAATTACAATAGAATAATCAGACAGCCAATGTGAACTTCAAACAACTGCTTTTTACTGGATGCAGCCATCCTCCTCATTACGAAACAGTATGTTTTTAAATGATGAATCTGATTATAACCCATTTGTTGAGAAATGTTTGATGCTGATGGACGCTTTCTGTTCCCTTTGTCTCTGAAGTTTGTTTCCCACGATGCCACGCCACAACTACCACCTGGTGGCCCCGCTGGTCCGCGCACTGTGTGAGAAACATGGCGTTCCTTACCAGGTGAAAACAATGTGGCAAGGCCTCGCTGATGTTTTCAGGTAAGTCCAATACTACAATACTAGTAGTTCATCATCTACTGGCAGCATGAGACACGCTGAGGTTGTGTTCATCTGACAAAACAAAGGCGTGAACTCAAAAGTGCAACTGGCAGAATACCGAAGATAGAATGAGATATAAATATTGTAATGACCAAATCTAAATTGTGATGTGATGAATTGCTCACCTAAAGTGTATGTGTGTATTTTTGTTCTCTTTTTTTTTTCAGGTCACTGAAGAACTCAGGCGACCTCTGGCTTGACGCATATCTCCATAAATGACAACTTTAATTGTTTGCAATGTACCGACAAGGAGTGACATTTTTCTCCTCTTCTGCATACATCGATTGTATCTGTTTGGTTTTATAATCCAGTTGATAGTGTGGGAATGATCTATAGTGTTGGTGTTATAGTTCACTTTTTTCATATTCTGTGCCGGATTTTTAGTGCTCACAGGGTTTCTCTGAACTGCCTTACAGTGTCTCGAACAACAGTAGTATGGTGTTATAGATACAATTGTGAAAACTGATTGTGAGGTATTTACAGTGATTTGTATTATCTATCATGTGAAGCAGAACAATAAAATGAGACAATTACACGGACAAATTACAAGTCCCGTGTAATTGAGGATTAATTAGTTACTGCACTTAATTTTTACTTGCTTCTTTACTCTTGTTCTTATCTTACAGTATAAAATAAAGGAAATGTATTGACTGTTTATCCATCTCTGCTATTATTAATCCAATGACCAACACAATAATTCTGAACAAAAGAGATATCAAATATTTATTTTTTTACAATATTAATTTTAAACAATTTGTCCCATAATATTTACAACCGTCTTTGAATGTTTTTCCTAAATTTTCATTTAATTATTTTGATATCACATAATATCATAAATTCATAATTCCTGTCATATCATGCTGCATAAAGACACGTTCATCACAGCATCTCACGGTTATTGACAATAACTTCATGCAAGATTATTGACAGTTTCTCTCTAAAACTGAATTCTGATTATAAACAGCAACATTATTCATGTTAATACCTACTGCTGATCTGCAGTTACCAACAGGATGCGACTACTTCTGAAATACATGGTGTGTTTTATTATACCGGTAAACAGTAATATGAAAATAATTGGCTATATATCAGAAAATGTGTCAAACATTCTGGCACAGATTTAAATATGCGATAGCTAAGATCTACTTATTTTAGTCATTCAGTAAACAGCTGGAATATCGCCAATGAGCATAAACATTGACCACACTGATCGTACAAATATGTACATCACATGCATGTTGTGCTTACACATGTTCCCATCCACACACATACACACACACACACACACACACAAACACACACAAAACTGTGCATAGATTCATATGTTCCTCTGTTCATACGACAACAACATTTTATGTGACAATGAAAACCAAAGAAAGGAAAAGAAAACACTGGAATACATACACACGTTGGGTGATACAAAATAAATACACATTTAAAAATGTATACAACATCTCAGTATGTTCTACTGTGGGTCATAATCTGCGGACGATTGATTGAAGAAGCTGCTGCGGTTGGAGAGTGAAAGCAACTGAAAGCGTCGAGCTGCTCAGCCGGCTCAGTCTTTGCTGCCGGAGTCGATCCTCTCCTGCCGCCGCTTCATGATCTCCTGCAGCTCTGAGTCCCCGCTGGTCTTCTGCAAGTAACACAGTTTATAAAAAAAATTATTAAATACAAAAAGTATTTTCTCTTGAAACGTCTGTTCACCATTTACTAATTTGTGCGACAATTTAAAAAAAAGTTTATTTGACATTGAATTAATAATATCACAGGTAATACATTTTTTTTTTTACAGTTCAATTATAAGTGTGACCCATGGTATGGTGTGTTGCAGGGTTTTTATTAAAATACTTATAGTGTAAAGAGATTCATCTACTGTTTATTCTAAATTGGCACTTTGGCTTAATTGCATTTTGTGTATTTACTTGCATAACTATAATTATGTTATTGTCCTTTGTGGGGAATTATATAATAATCCTGCCTAGTTAAAATTCAAATTTATCGTCATGTATTTTAACAGTTGAACATTGAAATGCAATGAAATGCACCTGCCCTGGTTCTCATATCCCTTAACAATATATATATATATATATATATATATATATATATATATATATATATATATAATAATAATATACTAAATAAGGGACATTAACAATAACAAATAATAAAGTTATTCAAAGTGTTTCACAGTGCTTGCTGTTCAGCAGTCTGACTGTCTGGGGGTTAGTTCTGAACTCTTTTGGACTTCACCTGTATTTATTTCCTATGACTCCAATAGACAGCTGACAGCTTGTATATATGGGCTTGTTGTCACATGCCCGGATGGAGAATGAAAGCTAAGAACGGCGAGCATTATTCAAATAAAGACTATTTACTTTTTTTGCAAACATGTTGAACCGGTTCATTGGTTGGTTTTAAAATAATTGTTATATTGTTATTGTCTAACTGTGACTGAAACAACTTTGTCGTAACAGGTGTGCACACCGTTTGCGTGCTACTTGAACAAGTGTATGACCGACCTCCAGCTGTGCTTTCTGCACGGTGGCCTGGCAATAGACACGGCCACCTTCTTCCCCGCACACCGCCTTCAGTTCTTCTTTGTTGAGGGAAAAGAGTTGAGCTCCAGTCAGGATCCCCAAACATTCAACAGTCCTGCAAACATTCAATTAATTTACTCAATATGAAATATGAATCTATTTCTTCATTTGACACTAATGTTGCTAAAACACTGTAGATCCAAAGAAAAGTGTTGGCTGCATTTTAACATAAAAAAGCAGAACTGACCTACTTTTTTTACTTTTACTTAGGTAAATTTTTACAGAAGTACTTTTACTGAAGCACAATGTTCTACTAGGCTACTCTTTCCACCTCTGGCTATTGGAATAGAAATACAGCTTTTATTTGGCCTACTTCTGTCATTTTAGTGAGAACTTCTCGGTGTATTTATTTTGCTGGATTGATGAACGTCGTGGGTGACTTACGGTTTCGCGAAACCTTTTGCACTGAGCCATGCAGTGACCTGCTCTGGGCTTGAGTCAAAGGTGAGCGGTACATGGCTGCCGGATGGTCGCTCCACGCGGAACTTCCTGGCGGGCGGCTGGCTTTTGTTCGCAGTGATCATCATCAATAACTCACTGTTGACCTCATCCATCACTGCAGCACACAAACAGGACAGCAGACGTCAGAATTGAGCAATTATGACAATAGAGATCTGTAGTTCCCAGATCTTACACCTTTTTTGGTGTTCACTCACTTTTGTCTTTGGGTCTACCCTTGTTGAAGCTGTCTCCATGGGTCAAAGAACCAGGAGGTGACGTACTGTAGCCTGGCTGCACACGCACACACACACAAACAAACACAGTTCATGAGAAACCAGCTATTAATCCACAAACAGGTTTGTCTTTCATCTCACTGGTGGTTGATAGAGTTTTGCCCGGGAGCCAAAAGAGAAAAAATGTGTGTGAAAGAATTTGACACCAGGAAGAGTAGCCGCATGCAGTATCTGCTGCAGGGTGTTGGTGAACCTGCATGCAGCGTGCATGTGCAGTGCGTGTCCATGGGAATGTAGGCTTTCGTTGAGGGTGGGAATGTATTTCTGCACAATGAGTCACAACAAGTGCAGAGAGATTGTACAAAAAGCTGCACTGATCTAGGAGCAGTGTTCAGATGATATGACTGCAAACACTCCTTTTACATTGTTATTTAGCTTTGTATAAAAGAAAAAAAGGTTAAGTAATTAAAACAGTGATTTCTACATAATATCCATTGTTTTTATATATATATATATATATATATATATATATATATAGGTTTTTTTATTCAACTGATTACTTATTTATCGCACTTTAAACGCTGAGCAATACTTTATACACTGTGCAATAGTCATACTATTACTATATTTTGTGCCTTATTTTTATTTATCTTTTACCTTTTTATTGTCATTTCTGTGTGTTAGGAGGACCCAGCAAAATAAGCTTTTCATTGTACAGAGTGACTGTCTGTTATCTGTGCATATGACATAAACAATATCTTGAATCTTGAATATCTCTTTATCAGGACTACTTTATGTGCCCTAATCATCTTTGCACTTTTCTCCCGGATGCAACAATTCCCAGCAGTAACATGTGTTTTCCCCACAAGCAGTGTTAAAGAAACCTTGACCTAAAGTACATCATACTTTAGTTTATGATTGTATTTCCCAGAATTCATTGTGACCCCTCTTGACATGTATTTCCCAGAATTCATTGTGACTCCTCTTGACAACACACCTGAGGTTGTGCAGCTGAGATAACGATCATGATGCCTACTACTAGTAGTATTAGGCAAAGTAAGTGAGAGTGAACTGACATACATAAAAGATTAAAAAAAGCTGGAAAAAGTATATTCAAAACACAACATTTCCTGTGGCTGCATGTCTGTGGGAATGATATAATTACACCACACAGCTACAAAAGGCTCAGAATTAATATAACAGTTTTTAACAATGCTATCAGAAAAAGGTTTTAAATTCCATAATCAGAACTGAAGGATTGTCTCCCCTGAGCAGGGGCCACCTGCCCATCAGGACTATCTATCATTCATTCACTACCATTCAGACCATTCATACACCGCTGGCAGAGCCTACAGGAGCAATTTGGAGTTAAGTGTCTTGCCCAAGGACACATCGACATGGAGTCGGGGAGCCGGGGATCAATGCAGCCACAGGACATGTTGTGCCGACCCTCTGATTGCAGGACGACAAGCTCTACCAACGAGCCACAGTCAACATCACTCCACTATATCTACATAGATAATAGTTGTTTGCTGCCGTATTGCTGTAATTGCTGCTGCTGTAATTGCTGTAATAATTTCCTTTAAGAGCTCACTCATACAGAGCCAAAGATGTATCGAGTTCATCAGAGAATGAAATGTTAATGCACTGCATTGTATAGTACAACAGGTCACCTGGTTGTAGACGGCTTCTGGCTCCTCGATCTTCACCACGTCCAGGATGTTGAGGGGGACGTAGCCGGCCTGACCGCTGCGATTCCGTAGTTTCCACCACTGTTTGTCATCCTCTATCACCTGGGAGACATGTTTCACATCTCAGTCCACAGCACTGCTAACTGTAATTAAACTCAAGTCTTGTGAAACACACAAACACACTGAAATTGCTTCAGTGCAGGAAGTGATCTTTCATGGTTTAACACTGGACATTCGCTCATTTATACAATTTGTTTCCAGAAACAAATCGGCATAGGTTTAAATGTAAATTTATGTTCTTGCTTCAGAAGGCTGGGGAGGGGTTTGCATCATCCCTGCCAGATGCTACAATGTACATCTGCATTTGTTTTAGATTTTTTTTCAAGTACCTCAAGGATTTCATCCTGCAGCACTGACAGCTCGTTGGCATTCCGTGCTACAAAGTGGTAGCGAATTTTGGCATATTTGCGAGTGGGGGGCATCCCATTGTAAGACCTGTTAAGACACATGGTATCCGCTCATTACACTGTGACATGTTTTTTGACACATGTGGAAGTTTGTGAAGGACTTCATTACTTACCCATTTGACGAGTTTGAGGAATGTGTTCCATAATACTGAAAAAGCAGACAGATTGTTACATGTTCAGGTCTTGGGACCTGTAAGGGTCAGCGCATTCACAGACAGTAGCCAACAAACAAGTTCCTTACGTCTTCAGCTGAGTGTTTTCTGTAATCGGGGCTGGTGGGAGACCCCAGTGGGCCCGTGGGTCCCTCAGTTTCCCATAGGGCCGTCCTGAGGAGCTCCAACGGCGGCTCCCAGCCATTACGAAACTTAGGGCGATAAGGAGGCGCACACTGATCTCTGGGCCACTCCGCTCTGCAACAGGAGCAACAGGATAGTCAAAATGTGACCTTTAAGCTACACATCCGTACAGAAAGAGACAGTCAAAATAATCCACTGAGCTCTCGATCGCTCCAGATGATCCGGTTAAGCATTTTGCATGTCGTCAGTGTGTGACCGGGTGTGGGAATGAGAGGCAAATTGTGAGGTGCTTTGGATAAACGTGCTATTTAAATGCAGCCATTAATGTACCTAGGTTTGGTCCATCCATCCCCCAGAAGCTCAAAGATGGTCATCTCTTTGGGGGTGAGGTGTCCCCGCAGGAAGTCGACCGTGTCTTTGGAGAGGTGAGGGGAGATTACGGAACGCACAAGTTCAGGACTTCCACAGCTCTGCAGCACCTGTGGACACATTCAGAAGTTAACTTTTTTAGCAATGTTTATACATATAGATATATTATATACCAAAAATGAAGTGCCAATTTCGATACTAGAACGTTTTCACTACTCGATACTCCAGAAACATTTTAGCCAATCATAAAAAAAAATTGAGGTTTTGTGTCTAGTGTCCACTGAGGAAATTAAACAAAACTAAATATGTGTGCTGTTTAATCTGAAGTAGGGTGACCAGATTTGAGTTTGTGAAAAAGAGGACACTTCGTTCCGGGGGGGGGGGGGGGGGTGGAGGAGGAGAGAGAGGAGGAGGAGGACACTTCGTCGCGGGGGGTAGCAGTAGTGTATAAGCATGCCGTGAACTTACATTTACGTTGAGATCGGTCGACCAATGACAGTTCTCTCTACAGTCAGAGAGGTGGAACGTGAGGGAGATACCATTTCCAAAACTTGTAAGGGGGTAATAACTATTTTCCCGGACGTACCATTTCCAAAACTTGTAAGGGGGTAATAACTATTTTCCCCGACGTAGCAAAATCACGGACGCCCTGCCGGACGCTTTTTTTAGGTCTTGAAAAGAGGACATGTCCGGGAAAAAGAGGACGTCTGGTCACCCTATCTGAAGCTGCTTTATTGTTTTCAGATGACATGAACGTAATAAATGAAAAGCAATAAACCGCACCCTGGATAAAATATGGATGAAATGGATCTTATCTACATTGTAAAACAACACATGTATCTAAAGCTGCTGCATGTTGATTATTGAGAACAGCGAGAAGCCGTGGGGCCACACTTTGAATATTACTGCCCTGGCTTTATCTCGACTTTATCAAGCAAATTAAACGTGTCCTGAGATAACTGCACATCATCAACTGGCAGAGTCTCGTCACAACTGAGTTTCTATCCAGCAGTGTCAAAGGTGTGGCTGAAAAGTGCAGGGTCGGAAACCTGCACTATGTAAATGTGGCTGCACCTGAGTCAGAGCTGAAAGCCACGTTGCTCCAGTCTGGTGAGAGTTTAGCAGAGCGGCAAGGGGTGTGGTGGCAGAAAAAATCAACACAATAAGAGGAACGTCTGATGGCAACAATGCCAACGCTTAACTGCTTTGATTCTGTGCGTTTTTTGTCAGGCAGGGCTCAGTCAACATTGAGGGTATTAAATTACATGGATAACTTATTTTGAGTGGATGAATATTGGTGGCTTTCGCAAAACATGATGGCATCACCTGTAATACCCTTTATCCACATCTGTATCTGACACACTCTGAACAGATGTATAGCTCTTACCAGCTCCAGGGGGCCGAAGAGGAAATGAACCAGCTCAGACGCACTTGGATTTTGTATGTGTTTCTTCAGTTTGGCCTGCAGGGGGCGCCATGACAAATACACAGTGAGAAAGTGGTGAACAGAGGACAAGTGATGACTGAGGAGAGGTTAGGAGCTGTGATATCTCACCAAGAGGTTGAGGGCCAGCTTCAGTTTCTGCAGGCTATCAATGAACTCTGCTTCAGTGGGGGGTTTGGAGCGCAGGGTCAGCATGCCCTCTATACACAACCAGAGCAACAATGACCACACACAGACTCCATAGTTACCGGCCCTCCATACAGACATATCGCAGACAGAACACAGGATTCACTTTCTGGCCACAGTTCAAAGACATTGTATTTTTTGTCAGTTAAATAAAGGCAAGCAGTGCAATAATGGTTAGTTAATAAACAGTTCTGCATTTAAAAACAGAATCACCTTGACCAGAGAGTAAAGCGTAAGAAAGAATGTGCTACATCAGCGTTTCTCAACTTGTGACCCAGAAGGTCTCAACATTCTCACAACCCCAGAAACCAGAGTCATGTAATGGGAATTTGGGCATAGACCTACTGATTTAACTTTGTATAATTATATTTATATAATATATTTTTGAAACGTTTGGATCAACATGACCCGATATGGGATTCTGACCCCAAAGTTGAGAAACTGATTCTCTGGAAAGAGAATACATCATTTTCAGCTCATTTGACCGTGTAGTCGGGGAAAACACACACGTTGTGTTACTTACTACCAAAAGGTTTGTGTAAAAGCAACACACACTGTGCGCCACAGGCACATAGAAAACAACACATCACATGCACGTATGTAAAGAATGTCTGGCTGCGATGGAAACAAGGTGTGTTGACATAAAAACACAGCATCACACACACACAGTGCAGTGTTGGTTGGTAAAACATTACTCAGCGACATGTTACTGTAATATTACTTAGCAACTTTACTTTGTCATAATTATCTGCTAATACAATTTCAGTCCATAGATGGTTTCAATAAAAATATATTTTTGGACTCATCTAATCTGCATCCCAAGTTTAACTATTGCTTCCTTCTGGTATGCCAATATTGTTTGACATAATAACAGACAGACAAAAGCACACTGATAATAATTTAAACATTTCAACATGACAGAAATACATCAGTTCAGCTTTCCCAGGGAGTGGATAAGAAGTAATAATATGACCTCAGCTATGACAGTTGAGTAATGAGTATGGTGTTACTTAACAGAACACAAAACTGCCCACTGCTACCACACATGCATCACTGGATGACAGTCCCGGGCCACAGGACACAAACACAAAAACATGGCAATGTGAGCAATATAAGCATATTGTCACTGCATTCGTGCCACCACAGAAGAAGAAAGGGAGACAGACCTGCTGGTCCTTTCTTCTTATTCTTCTTACTCTTGTTGCGCTGGTTGAGCTGAGAAAAGGCTTCAGATGCCTTTTGCAGCCGCGCCACAAAGATCTCAATGTCATCCAGGGAACAATTGAGGATTTGCTGAGGGAGACAAACCCTCGGGTTTAGCTTGAAGAACATAGCGTCATGAGCCAGTGAAAGGAGCTGTGTAATGTAATGGCAGGCGTCAGTGTGGATAGAAACACTCACCACATCCTTCTCGATGCGTTGGACCAGTTGTTCATGTGACTCTGTGTCATTTTTTCTGGAGGCTCGTCGATCTACATGTAAACACACAAAAAGAATGCAACTTAAACATGTTTTAAATGTGAGCTGTGCATGTGAGAAGGGCTTTATTTTGAGTGCATGTGCAGTATGTGTATTCTCACCCTGCGTGTTCATGGCTGCCACGCGCCCCATCACAGCAGGTGAGGGGCCCTTAGGGGCCGAGGGTGGAAGGATAGTTTCTCTGTGATGCTTCATTTTCTCTTGGTTCACCCTGGAGGACGAGGAGGAGGCATTGAGACCTTCAGAAATCTAACATTAAGTTAGCTAACTACTAATTAGAAGTCTGTCGCCTCCTTCGATGTGTATTTGACTGCAAGGTGTGTGTGTGTGTGTGTGTGTGTGTGTGTGTGTGTGTGTGTGTGTGTGTGTGTGTGTGTGTGTGTGTGTGTGTGTGTGTTTCTGCTGCAGCACTGTTCTCACTTCAGAGTCTGAAGCCTCATTTTCTTTCCATGCTTGTTATCTCCAATGGCACTGTCTATATCCGCATGAACCATCTCCGCCTGAAGAAAGTGAGGAGAGACATACAGAGTCAAACGTCACAAACTGTATGGTGGTGGAGTTTTAAGGTTGAAAGCAGTTTCACTGGCAGCCAGAGTAACCGATCTAAAGTCTAGATCCAATTGCAATACTGCTATGCCAAATTGAATTAAGAAAGTTTGCAGTTTAATGCATTGGAGTAGCATATAATCTATATCGTATATGTTTTGTTTTATTCTTTCTCCACATTGAATAACCGAAGCGTCAGCGCTTTCATAGAAACGAAACTCCTCATTCACTTAGCATTATTTCAATGATGACAAAAGAAGTAAGCAATATGTGATAATCCAAAGGTCGTATTCAGGTCCTCCAACCCTGCTCGGTGTTTATGAGCCAACATTTCGTGTAAACTATTTCTTTGAATTTACGAGTAGCCTTGTGATTCTGAACTATTGAGAGGTATTGTCTTTACAACAAGTTATAGTATTACATCTTTTCAGGGATTGATCTTCCCCTGAGAAAATTTCGCTGAACAAAGCTGCAACAAAAATGTAAAAGGATACACACAAGCACACTGCCACCAACAGCACTTGAAATCTGACCGGGTGCTCCAACAACAGCAGCTTGGATTTACAAATGACATCAAATACAAAGGCAGCCAATCATGCACAAACGATAAACGATGCAAACTGAGCCAAGCCTGCATCATTTAAACAGACTCACCTCCACCTCGTCGCAGTGGAAGAAGTGGATGTCGGGTTTGTGCTGCTCGTTGTCCTGACACACCAGCAGGAGGACGGAGGGGTAACGCGTCTGATTCAGGACCGCCTGACTCATGTGGATGGTGGGGAGAGGGAAGTTCTCCAACTCTTCCTGCAGGAGCACAACGAAGGAATAGTTAGAAGGGAGGAGGTGGAGGAAGAGAAAAAGCAAGATACTATCTGAGAGGGCCTGAGTATGATAGAACAATACTACAAATAGTCCTCAAAAAGTGATGAGAGAATTAATACCACTCTCATATCTGCATAGCAAATGTGAAGAGACCACAAGCAGCTGCTTAGCTTAGCACAAAGACTGGAATTGGCCTGGCTCTGTCCAATAAATGGAAAAGTGTAAAAAAAACTATGTGGAGTGTTGTGTGATTTTGTTATCTTTGGACCAAGCCAGGCTTGCGGTCTCTGCTTGCTTCTAGTCTTTATGCTCAGCTAAGCTAATCGTCTGCTGGCTGTAGCTTCATATTGAACACAGACAGGGATATCAGTCTTCTCATGTACCTTTGGGCAATTAAGCAAATTGCCCAAAATGTCTAACTATTCCTTGAAAGGTTGTTCAATGTATGAATTGACAGAATCACAATCATGTTGGATATTATGACGTGTGTAAATATTTTACTGAATTGTACCACATTTAATTCAAACTTAGAGCATTAAGTTGGGGCACTTGTGAGCGACATATTAAAAATGTAATTGTCAATATCGATGAACAGAAGGCCAATATATCCTTACTTTTAACTCTAAAAACACTGGATCAAAACAGTCCATAATGCACCTTCATAGCATCTTTTATCAGAAACTCCCCCCTCTCTAGTGCAGGTTTTATTCATGTGCTTTATAGTGTGTGATGCTGTAGATCCCAAACACAAACCAGTGCCTTTAAATGTGACGTGTATTACATGCTAACAAAATGTGATGATGTGTGGACGGATGTGAAGCCGTACCTGTGTGTCACAGTCCAGCAGCCTGACCGCCTTGTCGGTGACCTGCAGGAGCATCTCTTGGGTCCAGATTTTGTCTTTTGTGTCCAGAAGGACCAGTTTCTTGACGGCATCGTCCACTGTGGTAATGGACTCTGTCTTGTCCATAATGAACGTGGAGAGATGCTGAGTAGAAAACAGTGAGTTGGTAAATGAAGGGTAAGATTTTTGATTGTAAGGGGACTATGACCTGGTGAGGAAAAACAATGGCTGTATGGAAAGTAGGAAAGGTATGTTGATGTTAATCTGAAATACAGACTGTTTTACTGGCTGTGTTAAGGTAATAGTTTGACAATTTGGGAAAAAGATTTATTTGTTTTCTTGCAGAGAGAGAGATGAGAAAAACGACACCGTCAGCAGCTAGTTAAATTAGCTTACCATTAAAACTGGCAATGTTATCCAAAATTGACATAAAATCTGGATACTGTCATCTCTAAAACCCAAATATTAACATGTACTATCTTGGTTGTTTCAGCGGTACGAAAAGGAAGTGTAAAAACAAGTCTAGTTGGAACGGCTCCCAGACACAAAATAGTCCGGCACACAGAGCTCCATGAAACCACAACATGTTGTTTTTTGCAATTTCTGAAAGAAAAGAGATATAAAGTGTTAATTACTGAGCTTTAGATGAACTGCTAGGTGGATTGTTACCCGTGTACCGAGCCAAGCTAGCAGTTTGCCGTCTGTTCACACGCATGCTAAGCTAAGCTAACCAGCTGCTGGCTCCAGCTTCATATGGAACATACAGACATGAAAGGTATTACTTTTCTCATTAACTCTCAGCAAGAAAGAAAATAAGGATATTTCCCATTCCACAACTGTTTCTAACACTGTCCCTGTGCTGTGCTGTACTGTATATTTAGGCCTGTATTCTTCTTATTATTATTATATTATCTGTAAAACTACTTAACTTGAAGATGCTTCATGATGCCTTCAGCTGACAGCATTACTTAACTGAGGGAATTACTTGTTTTATCTGATATCAAAGCTGCAATATTAGAATGGCTTTCTCTGCATGCAGCGGCCGCCAGAGGGGCTCTTATCTGAGACTACCTGCCCATGTGTGATAACAGCGAGGCATTTAGAGAAATCCTACCGCACGGACACAGGACATATTACCATGCCTGATCTATATAGCATGTATCAGAGTAAGACTCCCCATCACCAGCTCCCGACTGCTGCAATCATAGGCCTGATTGCTTTATTATGAAAGAGTTTTATAATATATGAATGGACTCTTGAAAGAATATTCAAGAGATTAACTGTCAGCTTTTATCTCTGGCCAAAAGAACAATACATAACATTAAGACTAAGTGAGTTTATTTTATCTTGTTTTTCCCATGAGGTTCGGTGACCTTTTAAAAAAAATCATGATCTTTTATCTTTCCTTTTTTTTGTTTAAACCTGGTTTTTTAAAACCTGGTTTGAATTTTGTATATGTGTGAAATAATCCTCAACTGATTACATCTGGAGAAGTAATACTTTTGGGGTTTACAACTACTGCAATAGCAGAACAAGATTTTCCATCTTAGTTGCTCGTTTTATAAATATTTTAAAATTGTATCTCTATTGCGTTTTTTTATGTTTTCTCCATAGGTCTTTATTTACCTCCCCAGTCAGGTGAACAGGTACCACATGCATAAGCAACAAATTAAAGATGCAGAAAAGTATCTAAAAAGGTAAATCAAACATTTAAATAATACATAATAGGGATTCAGAGAGCAATGTACAGGAAACTATTAAACGTTAACTTTTAATTTAACTTTAATGAGTACAAACAATATTTTAAAACCTAATAATAAGGTAAAGTGTGTTAAAGAGCCTCTCACACTGATTACCTCCCAGCCTTTGTAACACTATTAATTAAATATGCACTGGTTAAGTTTACAATATTTTGCAAAGCTTTCTACTTCTACATATATTTTGCTTTATTTTTCAGAGAAACAAATGGAGCAGATCTTACCTCAACATGATACTGCGACGTCTCCTGCATGATATAATTGGAGTTGGAGTATTTCTTCCTCTGTTCTGTTGATAAGAAAACAAAAGCACCAAAAGTGAAAAACTGACAATCCAAGTCCTGCCTTAGTGTAAATCTTTTATGTAAACAGCCAGCAGTGACACTGACCTAAACTCCACATGTTGCCCGTTTCAGCAGAGAGAACAGCTGAAACAAAACACTTGTGTGCAAGCTGAACAGACCAGCAGAGCAATAAGGAAGTGACAAGAACACGTAACTTGAGGGGCGTTATTTTTTAATGTTTTATTACACTATTTACTACACTGTTCAATATTCACAAACATTTTGAATAAATAGTAAATAGTGTTTTACAGTGTATAAAACAATAGTGCAGTAAACACGTTGATGGCTTTTCAATAGTGCAATAGTGGTCAAAAGTTGAAATTTGCCAGAAGGCAAATCAAATGAACACAACTATCTGAGAAGTTAATTATTGAATCTCATATCAAAGAGTCTGTGTGACTTGATTTTGACCCCATTCAACATGTGTTGGCCAGGCTCACATTATATCTTGCTACATCCAGCGCACCAATTACAGGTGCCGATTTACTGCAGGGTCAAAGATCAATAGTACTACTTCTCAACAGCACCACGCTAAGAGTTGCTCAATGTGCTGTGAATTTAGCCTGGCATTTTCTCATTTTTAGAACAAACCTTTTAAATAGTAACGCAGGTGAGAGTACCTTAAATAGGGGCATGGTAATATTTTTTTGTCAGTGCTACCACCAGTCATTTAGATTAAACCAATGTCACCACACAAATTCACACGATAAAGATTCAGTCCAGACATATTTGAAGACATACAATACTCTGCTCTGAATAATAATGTTTTGCCTGTTCACAAACTAACATTTTCTAAACTACTTGCACACTTTAAAAAGCCCATCTAGTCCTCCCTAAAAAAAATCCATAATTTACACAACATTGATATATTATCACCTATTAAGTTCGTATGGGGAACCTGCGAGCAAACAGTTGCTTATTTACACATCTGGCAGTTGCGGAGTAACATTATCATTCATTTGGAGTTTTATTTCTGGCCACTTGGTGAATGTAAGTCCAGTATTGACCAAAACGAAGTCATGACCAAGACCAGAGTGTACATCAAGAATGAGAGAACAAGACTTTGAGGGGTTGAGACCAAGTCAAGACAAAGGGAGGCCACGATCCAGTCACGAACCAGAGCAGTGGGAGTCCCAGTGCTGCTGTGTGCTTTAGATATACACATTTCTTCCCAGACAGCCAAAGCGTTCTCGGTCTACTGGACAGCCGGTAGCGTTAAAAAAAAAATTCTAATTAGAAATGAGTCACATTATTGGTTGCATTTGAAGCAGGACGTTTTATTTCTTATCGCAGTAATGACATCAACAAATAAATCAGACAATACACATGCAATTTAGTGATATTCCGGCAGCATTGGTCTTGACCGGTCTTGGAAAAAAGACAGCTGATAACAGAACTTTAAGTCTAAATATTATGTAAACGGGTGAGTTATATATTATGATAATATGATATATAATATAAAGTACATATAGAGACCGAAACAATTGTTTGTATCCCACTGTAAACATTACTGTTTACTTTTGCTGTAAAGTTGGGCATTTTAACATGTAGTTCATGGAGATTGACTTTTGATGTCAGCCTTGAGTGGCCATTTGAGGTACTGCAGGTTTTCTCAGCACAGGAGGTTGCCACTTGCACACAAAAAAAATATTAGAAGAATACATTTCAAATGGTGACCTGTTAAAAGTTGTAAAGTCATTTGGAAACACTCTATTTGAAATTAAATTCCATTGGAATTGTTGACAGCACTGCGTGTACTGTTGGCTGGGACCATTGTCTTCAAACAGGCCGATGTTAAATGAGTGTGCCAGTGTGCCCATTGACCTATTTACCGGCTGAATAGTCTGCAGGTAACAATTACGGTTAAATGAGAGCATGTTCTTATCAACTCCAGATTCATATCAGGACTCTTTATGTTCCCCACCCAATAGAGTCAACATGTTGATGCAGCACAGACGTTCTCTCTCCATACATTCAGACATTCAGCCACATTTCACTTTATGTGCTTTTTGGTGACTGTGACACAAAAGCTCTGCTGTTTGTATAACCCTGAACCTATATGTGCCAAGCCTCTAAATATCCTAATATCTATTTATTGATGATTTAGTGTGACTTGAACATGCTTCATAGAGCTCGGCCTCGTCCATGTTCCCAGCAGTTTTTTTGTATGCAACCGCTGCCGCTGCCCAAATGACGCAAGCATGTTCCTGCTATTTCCTCTCTGCTGATTCCTTCCTGCTTGGCTCAACACAGGTGAAGCACAAGCGTCAAGTGTCGTACTGAAAGGTGAGCTCGCCCCATGTCTTATTAATGGTCTGACATTTACGCCAATCAATTCACAGTGCTGCAACAGCTTGCAATAAGAGCCACTTAGCAGGCGGCTGGGCAGATCTTCAGGGCTCTCCAGAGTCAATGACCAGTGATAAACATAGCGGCTTGGCATGGCCCAGATCAATCGGACAATCTGACCTCCTAATAACTGCCCTTTAAACAAACTGAGACATGCTATTTAACGTGACTCAACCCCAAAGAAAGGCAGTAAAACATTTTGATACAAGCCCATGAAACTGAAACTTTTTGCTTATGTCATTTCATTAACAATAAAATCCTGTATCGCCCAAAAAGGCTGAATAAGCCAAAATACGGGTTGTGGAAGAGTCCTGCGGTTTCCACAAAGATGATGTCACCAAATGTATCATATCAACAAACCTCACAGTCTGATTTACCACACAGTTGGTTTCTAAAACTAAACAAATGAATACTAGTTAACATTGTGTATTTGTATATCAGGAAGAGTAAGAGGCCAAACCATCATTTTGTCAAATACAGCCACTGATAACTGGAATTACACTAGAACTATTGGATCTATCACAGACATTCAATTGAATTTCATCCAGACTTTAAAGAAAAAACAGAAGAGCTAGACAATATCAAAGACAGAACACAACTGTTAATTCAGTCTCACAGCCCAAACACATTTTACCTGACATAAACATGCTCCTCAACCACAAACCAAGAAACTCAAGAAAGCTGTCGGATGGTCTGAAGTCCAGGGGTGATGAATCCGATGTGGGATGTCTCTGCTCTACAACCAAAACTGCTGATAACAGATCAGGTGGGAGGACCTGTGCATCATTTGCATCTGCTTTGTGCTGCCCTGCACTGTGTGAATGATGGGGAGTTTTGCAAAAGGGACATTGAGCTGGGACTTCTGCTGTTGTTCCTCTACATGTTTACTCAGCAACAGACCTTTATCTATCCAAATATCTCCACTGTTATGGATGGTTCCCAACATTGTGCACTCTCCTGCCTCTGTGGTTCATGAGGACAGGCATGCTGCTGTCATCCTTCAGTGAGAAGGTAGCGTGACCATCTGCCACACAAGATGCGACGAGCCAATGAAAAACAGCACAGCCTCATCACACACACGGCGGGGTATTTCACAGGAATCACAGGAGTGGGTGGGTCCTGTGGACTTACAGCACAAAAGTACTTCACAAACAACGAGGTGCACAGTCAGATGCTTCGGGAACATCCTGCATCTCTACAATACATTATCTGTCATTTGAGGCCATTCTATATTTGGAATAGTGCAGCCATGCACGAGAGCAGGTTGTGGAGGCAAACCTCAGTGTAGGTTTCTATATATCTGCTATACAATGTTCCTCTATGTTGGCAGTGTGGAGGGAGGTGCTGGCAGGAGCCAGTGAGCTAATGTCTGAGGCAGCGTGGAGAGTGAGTCCGCCTCTTCCTTTGCACTTTTCAATGCATCTTTTATTCACCTGCAAAACACGGGCATCCGCACCCTGTTCCAACCACACATTAAAACAGGCACACCCTGCACATTTCAGTCACACACACACACACACACACACACACACCACACACACACGCACACACACACACACACCCTAGCACAAGTATGCAACAGCTAGTGATGTGCCATAACTGTATTATTGAGTTTTACCAGAGACATGACAGATTAAAGCCTGACCATTCAAGCATATTCTTCAATTCAAAGTATACACAAAAGACTAAAAGACAATATAAATATACATCTGCACCAAACGTGACTACAAAATGCAGACAACCAACCAAAAGACTGACAACAAATCCCTGCTTGCTTGCTGTGCAGGCACAGAGCTGGAAACTCTAATTCCCTTCAGGAGCCCGGCCTCCCTCCCGTGTCCCTCGGCGTCTGACAGAGGTGTCAGCAGCCTGAGCACGACGGGGCCCCTCAGCAGGACCTTGGCCCCCTCTTATCACTGTGTGTGTTTGTTCTGGGGCGAGGACTGTGATAGTCCAGCAAGGCCGCAGCAATAATCTGCACCGTGAGGGAGCTGGATTTCACTGACAGTCATTTGCATAGCAAATTGAATGTTGTTGTGATTTGGGTCAGTTACAGTGCTGATCTACACAGCTTGACTATGACTGTTTGGAAAGGGATCAAAAGAAAACGCTGATTTACACAGATGCAAAAAAACGAGTCTCAAATATGCTATAGCTGATTTCTTCATAAATGAAAACAGCTGGGCTCTGTAGTTTTTAGCAATAGCATTTTTGTTGGGGATTATCCATTTATTAATAATTGCAGATTCATACAGATTTGGTGCGAGAGAATATAAACAGCAGCAGGACGGTGTATGTGGGATTGACTCAAAATTAACTACGGTGCTGCAGGTTCATTGTTCCTCACACAGCAACAGAGTGGCTCATTTATGGACGACAGTGAAGGTCAACAATCAGGCTTTGACGACAGAGGAAATATGTATTGGAAGAATAAATCAAGTTTTGTTCTCCTAGGATTTTAGAAAAATATAGAATATTATCTGCCTTTAAGAATATAAATAACATTGGGTGTTGAAGAAAATACTTTTAAACAGAACTATTCCTTAACAATAAAGAGTGTATAATCTCCTAAATGACTCAATAAACTCTACACTGTAAACCGTCTGTAGTGACTCATGCCACAGAAACAAGGGCAGAAGTCAGTACAGGTGAAGGGCATGTAAAGGCAAAGTCTTGAAAACAGGCCAAACAATTAAATTCTCCTTCTAACAAGGCAGCAACTTCCCTTCACACTTCCATGCAGTCACTTACCGTAGAGGGCCTTGGCGCTGATCTTGCTGTCTGATCTGGCCACTCCACTGCAATGACAAGAAGAGGAGACGGGGTTACGCTGCATGTTCTTCATCCTCACCCCTCCACCTCTGGACGTCAGTGTCACAAACCCTCTGAATCACCCACACTGTCCCTTCTCGTAAACGCAAGTACCACACAATAGGAGTGATGTATACAGAGAGCAGACTGGCCAGCACTGGATGAGATTAGCCTGAGATTCTGAGCATATGGACCAGCCAGGGAGAGAGAGGGAGAGTGGAAAAGGGAGAGGGGGGAGGGAAAAAGGAGGTGTGTGGGGCATGGAGGGAGGCTAGAGCCAGGAAAACCCAGGCAAATGCAAACAATTCTCAACAGAGCCGCTTTGTGCCCGAGGTCCCTGACCCACACCACCTTCTGCATACTGGGTTAGTGATTCTCTCGCGCATGTGTGACAGTAACTCAGCATAACACACAGAAAGATTAATATGTGGGGAGACGCAGGAATGTGTGCGACACTCACTTGGCTTGCCTCGACGGAGGTCCCAGAACACTCATGGTTTAAGGCATCCACCTGGAGAAAGAAAAAGAGAGGATGATAATCAGAGAAAGAATGAGAGTGGGTGTTGATGGAGGGAGGTGGCTGGCAGTGGAGAGCAAACCTTTTCCAACAAAACAAACATGCATTATTTATCCCTTCAAAGACCTTCTAAATGCCTGTTGCATCATTTTGGTGAGCTCTCATATACAGTCCATGGTGTGAAAGCTTATAGAGCGATTGGTAACCTTTATTAAGGTTGTAAATATGGCACGCAAAGTTGAGGCGTAGTCTACCTGTTCTTCCACTGTGGAGAGCCAGGTGTTGGGCCTGTACTGCTGGTAGTCGGGGGACTGACCTGGGACAATGGCAGACAGCAGGCTGATATGCACTGTGTAATTAGATCCACTCTGTTGATGACTGTACCTGCATAGCTGCAATTCATTAATTTGGTTGGGTTTTACACTCAGCCATGCTAACTATTTGTTAATTGGCATGGCGTGCTACATCTAAATCTGGCTAACGGGAGAAGGAAATGAGAGAACGAAACGCCCCCACACCTTCCCTCTGGGTGTTGGGACGGCCTTTTCTGTCAAGGTATGTACTAATGAGGTTATGTAAAAAACATATCAGGTCTACGGCACACACTATGGCTAAACACACACTGTAGCTAGCCTAACTGTGGACCCTAACAAGCTGTTTCACAACAGTGTGGGCTCCTCTCGGCTTCCTTTACGATTCATTATACTGCATAACCACTGATAAGTGTCCCTACATTAATGGCTGAAGTGAATTGTATTTAACACTGGAGATAGTAATCACCTTTTTCCGGATGTGACTATTAGACTCCATGGAGCCATGTATCGCTTTAGCCAATGCCTTCAGTTTGTATTATTAATTGGGAACGAGAGGTTTGGGTTTTGTTTCACAAGCAAGCATTTTAAGTGCTCTGCAAGGACAATCCAACCTGTGAGATACTGAACGTGTGTCAGTTTGTGACACAAGGCATGCTACCCAGAGTAGCTATGAATATTTCAGTGTAATTTTCTAACCAGACTGTTACCACTTGAACTTGCCAGCGTTATGAGGCGTGCCTCCTCTCTGAAGTATCGAACTATTTTTGCAT
The DNA here is from genome assembly GCA_038501785.1 of Myoxocephalus aenaeus. NCBI lineage: Eukaryota > Metazoa > Chordata > Actinopteri > Perciformes > Cottidae > Myoxocephalus > Myoxocephalus aenaeus. Next base: position 14,022,216 of record JBAMJR010000350.1, on the reverse strand, counting down.
ATTGAGTGGCGGTGAACTTCACAAGGTAAATACTGTGTGTGACAGTTTACAGGTTTCGGACACGGTCACTCAAGCTTATCATGAACATAATCGCCCTCAACAGATAATCCGCTCATATCTGCGGAAACAAAGTGAGGCCAAACAACAGCTTCCACGGATATCAACCAAAGTTCCTGTGTTCCTGCAGACATGGCGTTATGGAGATGCACGCATGTACAGTATCTCCATGTAACCGGCTTAAAGGATCATCTACAACAAAATCTTGCTGAGAAATCCAAATGAGCAAAGACAACTAATCCTATTCGCTTTAGTTCATCTGCACAAAAGGTAGACTTCCTCTTTCTGTCCTTATCTCTCTGGTCATCATCCCTCTGTGCTATTGTTCCCAGCTCTGGCCCACCGCCAGGTTTCAGGAGGGAGGTGAAGCCAGAGCGGGGCGGGCTGGGTGTCATGTGTTGTCAACCTCATGGCAAGAGGCCCTCCGCACACCTCCCGTCCACTCAGCCTCAGGCTCTTATTGTTCAATACTGACAGCCTTTTATTCAGAGGTAATTACACAGTATTAGAACGATAATTACACAAAAATAGAGGCTGAGTGTGCAGGATGTTTATCTTGCTATATGTCTCATATATTGTATTATACATTTCTTCAAATGAACTGGTGGTATATTTAGATCTTTCATTTGTAATTGAAATGAGGTTAGACAAATGTTGTCATATGCATTCTGGGACAACAAATCAGTGATGGGAGTAACAATGAAAGTCACTCAAATAATCAGTGTTGTTTCTTTTTGTTCACATGTTAGATCTAATTTTGGGTTGAAACTCATAATTGTATCATCTAATATTCTAAAAGATAATGAAAACAGACAATAAGTCCTGAACAAAAAAAAAGTAAATCAATAGGTAGATATCACAGTGACATGCATGTCTGATCACTAATGTATCATCTTTGGTTATGTACTTCAACTTTTAAGTTTAGCAACCCTAACCAAACTAATTTCTCAATGGACATGAGATTCTGCAATCAGTTTATGCACCGAGGAGGTCATGAGCTGTTTTGCATGACAGTGACCTCACTTTATGTACCAAGTGTAAACAAAAACAAAATAACAGATTTTTAGCAGCTTGAGTCTGAAACACATTAAATGCCACAACATGATAACCCTGTTGTACAAAGCAGCACAATTAGACATTTAGCCCCCCAAACAACAACCGCTCTAACACAATACACATCTATCGTAACACACCTGGAGCTTAATCAGAGGATTTCCCAAAACGTCAAGAAAGATTGAAAGAATCACAACTGACATGAACCCAGTGTTTACAGTATTATACCATGGTGATAATATAAATCCTTATATTCTGTAGATATTCTTCATTGTATTACTCTTCATGTCTATTAAAGTTCAGGTTAGCGAGGTCAGTATAACACAGCTAAGCAGCTGTTGTGTCTATGAAATGTCCAGTTCTCAAGGGAATTTAGTCACACGCCTGCGCACTTCAACACCCACAACTGTTTATCAGTATATTGACATTCTGGAAGCAGACTGGTCGTTGCACGTTCCAGTCTTGTGAGAAAAGATGAGAACACGGGATTCTCCTCCTCTTGACAGGATAAAGCGAATCAGATGTTAGGACGAGGCGAGACGAACCTGTGACGATAAACTGTGTATGAAAGGCAACACTTCCGTGGTGGGGAGTTGTTCTTTGACCAACCTGCGTGTTGGCTGTACCACTCACTGCTTTTGCAATTGCAGCGCTTGCTACTTTACGTGTGATCATTTAGTAAAGAAATATAGAGAACGAGAGAAGTTGTCGAACTGAGTTCTTCCAGGCATCCAATAATTGACACACGCTATCAATGGTTTTCTTTAGATGAATTCAGCCTTATAATAAAAGTGTGCTGAGATCTCAGCAAGTAAATGTTAACCAAGCTTGTGACTTCAATATCAATATGAATACCTTTTGACATTGTACAAAACTAGAAAATATATACAGTGATAGTTTAGGTGTCTAAAAAAATATGAGCAATTTGGACTTTGCTCCATGCGCCAGAGGATTTTGTAAAACAGTTGTCTGATTTATGTATTTCAAGCATTGCAAGCCATCTGGGTGAATCATAGCCCGCTGTTATGATATCTGGTGTGAAGTTACAGGTTCAATCTGACTATACAGGTTTCTGAGTCAGGACACAAGACGAAATCAGGTCAGATTTCACAGATATGATCCCTTTTTGTTCACATGCATATATAATATAATGTGACGATCAAAAATCACGTGCCAGGACAAAACAATACTTACAAGATTCTCAAATTAGCAATTAGTGTTTCTCATTTGGCTGTTAATGTGTCACATGCATGGGGTTATTCCTAAACGTGTTAAACACAAATTAAAGCCAAGGAGTTAAATGCTGTAATCAAGGCTGAAGGCTTAAATATATGAGAGCAACATGTAGTTTTCTGCTCTCCTGCAACAAGCATAAACAACACCAAATGTTGCAGTATGTGAATTACTCCAATAATTAATCACTTTAATTTTAGTGTATACATATCACATCAAACCTGCAGCCTTGGTCATAGATCATGAATGATGTGCTGACAATTATTAGGAGATATTTCATAATAACATCATACACTATTAATAATAAATCATCTCCATAAACAAAATAAGTGCAACCAATCTCTACTTTAAACTAACATTAAGCCATGAAAGCTGAGAACACATATAATTATAAAGTTGAGCAGCAACTCCACCTGCAGAGGATAATATACCACTGAAAAGGAGGAAAGACATACGGAGAGAAAGAAAAGGAGTAGTCTCTATTTTACCCCTCATCGGAACTCACGGTGGGGTTTTCCTGGCGGGATGTGCAAGGTGACAAACGTGAGCGAGAGGAGACTGAAGCGTCAGCCTGCCATCACAGCCCGATCAGGAACTCAGCGGGAAATGGTCGATATTTGTACCCGCTTGTTTTTCAGTTAAACCGTTGAAATCCAAGACTGTAAACTACTCAGTTGTCAACCAACAGAGCGCAGACGTACCGGTTGCCAGTAGGTAGGTGACTCTGCAGGTAACTCAATCTGAAGGGGGAGGAGCTTCACGGACACTTTGCTTAGGGGGGGCGGGGTCCCCGGTCTGAGTTTTTCTCACTCACTTCGCAGTAAATCGGAAAGCTTTGGTTTGGATGCATGCTGGTGATGCAACTGACTCATCTGTTTTATTATCCGGCATCACCTAAAGCAACAACAACCCACACCGCGCAGCTTCATTTGAAAACATATTCTGTTGTCTTATTGCCATTTAATATCTTGGGAGTTGAGCAAGCGGTGGTTTCAAACCTTTGTTTTGTGGCCCCTTAAAATAAAGCCATATTAATGTGTGGCCCCACATCACATACGAATGGGAATAACATAGGAGAGGACTTTAAACTAAATGTGTTTCCACTGCTCAGAAAGGGTGATTTGAAGGCTTTATGATTGCAGCTTTTAGTTTTATATATTGCAAGAAGAAAAGAAAAAAACTTTTAAATCATTTTGTGAATCTCTGATCTATCTTGGGACCCTTTGACAGATCACGACCTGAAGGTTGGGAACCGCCGCCGTAAAGCAGCAGTGCCCCAAGAAGACCTTAAATCAGATGCCCTAGAGGTGACATATATATATATATATATATATATATATATATATATATATATATATATATATATATATATATATATATATATATATATATATATATATATATATATATATATATATATTGTTGTCAAAAATATTTTTTTAAATGCTGCTTAAGCTTTACAAATGTATAGGCCTCAATACATTCTATATGCAAGTTCATTATATCATCATCATTATATTTTAACATGTTTCCGATCAAGCAGCAAAGCAATAACTGGTCTAAACTAGTTGGATTCAACAGGTGAAAGAAGAGCAACAGTGTGGAACACTGCCCAGGTTTCAATGTCACTGGCTGGTAAGAAGGACCACTCTTTGTCCAGCTGCAGTGAGCTGTCCCTGCAAAGAAAATCATGAAGATACTGCAGTTGCCCTCTTCTGGGTGTATTACTTCATAGGAACAACCTCCTGAATGATTGTTTGAACAAAAATGCAAAAAAACAACAACACTTTTCTCAGGAAACCAGCAGTGCTGGACGATTAAAAGGGGAATATACCTTTAAACGCTTGCACACAAACTGGATTGACTTACATTCAGACATCCACAAGTGTTTGTCCGTGTGCTCGGCTGTTGCTCAAGCGCAGGCACTCTGAAATGTCCTTTGTTTTGAAACTAGTTACTTTGGAAACCACGGAATTCAGTTTGATGATTAACTTAAGCTGTCAGTGCTGAGAAATCACCTGTTTGAAGATTGTGGTGTTGGGAATGACCAATTTACCTGAATGAATAAAGTGCAGTGGAGCAGTGTTGATCTGACATCAAATATGTAGGCTGCAATTCAAAGTTTAAGCCAAACTACAACATTCATTCTCAACCTAGAATAATTTTTAAGGATGCATCAGGGTCAGGTATTGACTTGTTAAATTCCTAAAAATGGAAGACATGGAATAAGAAAATGTTTCTTTTTTAGTAATAAAATCACTATTTCCACTAACACCTCAAATCTTAATCAAAACACTTCTGCCCTCTACTGGAGAAAAGATGAACATACAGTATATGAAACATTAAATGTGGTTTGTTTAATATAAATAATCAATAGTAACACAAAAATAAATATTTAGCTTCAATACAAGTACAAAAAAAACAAAGAACATAGGAAAATATAAAATACAAGAAATATCTGTCTGTCTCTATGGCAAACAGGCCTGACTGCACCAAAGTGAAATCCCTGAGAGATCCTCAGAACAAGGACGAACCAGAACTTTAAAACAAACAGTTTCACCTTACAAATATTAAAACTGTCTCGAATACAAAGTTATGTTGATTTGTGATTGTATCAAAGAAGTGCGTTGTGAGTTCAGCTATAACATAACGATGGAGAGAAGGCTTCTTCATTTGTCACTGAAACACACAAAAGATATACACATCTGTTATTCAACTGTACCTGAACAACCTAAAGGACATAAATGACAAAGACGTGTGTGAAACCATGTTTAGTTGTTCAAAATAAGTCTTGTAAATGACTGCAGGTTTAGTGTAGTTCTTCATTCACATTGCTTTATGAATGCATTTCGGCCATCAGCCACCTGAATAAACAACATCCATCTTTTCAGATTGGGAAATTGGAATATTGTCCTTGGATCTATCTTAGGAGGAACACTTGAGGCTGTGACTATATTTTAGAAGGTATACAGTATCACTTAAATGAATACCACACATCTCAATTATTCAAACAAGTCCTAAAAGGGAACCAGGGCTTCATTCATGGACAAAAGTGTGAACAAAAGAAAAGCAGAGTATGTTCAGGTACATCAAAACATACGTAGGAGATGCTAATTACAAAGACATATCTTGCCAATATAAAAAAAGATTTGAGACTATATTGTTGGCCAATCGATTCATGAGATAATAAAGCATGTTATCTATGTATGACACAAGATACTGTAATATACTCACCTGTCTATTATTTATGCTGACATGGAACTGTCAAAAAAAAAGCCTGTTTGTGTTCTCACATGTCACATAATCGGATAAAGCCATCTATCACGGCTAGTGAGGTTTCATATAAACTGTCTGTGATGAAAACTAATGAGAGAAGAACTGACCTGGCCAGTTGGGCTAAAGTGCTAAAAGCCAGGACTCCATCTAAGCCATAGAAAACGAGTAGGACACTGCTGAGGATCACGTTGACCCGCATCACGTATGTCTGCCATACCAGGAAGTAGACCGTCAGCAGGATAGTTGTCCCAGTCACGATGAGATTCATAAGAATAAGGCCCTCATTCTCCGTCAGGTGGCCCCTCACACCTGCAGACAGGGTCAAAGACGGTGGAAGAGGGATGTCAGTTACTGTTGAATCTATTGTTTTCTGTCTATACTACTAAAAATGCATAACTGAAAGTGTGCTGTCAGTCAGGCAGTTTGAAAGACAAGATCAATTATGCTATTAATTGCATTATGGGAAATGTTGCATCCAGTATTTTAGGAGCTTGACCCATGCTAGGAATTGAAATCAGGATGTCATACTCATCACAGGTCTTTAGATTAATATATGTGTTTCATCAACCTAGAGGCATGCTCTTGCACACCACTTGTTTTAGCACTTTACAAAATTATATTACAGTGAAAAAACATCTATCTATATCTTTTAGTCAAACACTGTACTATTGCTGCATGGTGAGGATTTCAAGAGTGGAAGGTTTGGAACCTCTTCCATGGGCCTTGAATTTATACCCCACGTTGTTATAAAATGTAATATCTAAGATGCATAACACAAAATTAAGTCATAGTAGTTTTGATTGCTTTAAAAAGGTTGCTCTTCAATTCAGACTCAGCCAGGACACATTTGAAAGCTGCTGGTAAGTCTGACTGGAGTATGTTGCTCATTGTCAGACGTTTAAGGAAACTACAAATGCTACAATAATTGCCAGTGGTCCTAAAGCTACTACTTAGAGGTATTAACTGGTCTGTTATTTATTGTGTGTTAGATGTAAGAAGAAGCACCACATATACTGTATAGTTATGAGTACATGTAAGCAATGTCCCTTGTATTACTTTTCTTCTTTCTGTCTGCTTATTTCATTCGCAGACAAATAGACATGTTTCCCCATTGAAAGGTGGTTTAAAGGTGGAGAGGTGTATCTTGGTGTAACACTTTATGCATGTATGAACTGTAAATATTTATGTAAAAATAAAATGCAGTCATCAACCTTGAAAACTATGATATGCTTTTGTGAATGGACGGAAAGCAATACTATATGATAACGCAATCAAGTATACATGCACTGTATGCAGAAATTGCCATGGTCTAGGGCTCTATGCTCTATGCTAGGGCTCTATGCTTGAAAATCAACCATGCTTTAATATGTGAATCTGTTCTCTCACCAGATAATACATGGAGTAACTCCAGACCAGCCAGGAGGAACAGCAGACAGACGTCATAGACCAGAGCGTCAGTGGGATAAGTTAACACCAAGCCTGAGAGCAACAGACACATTCACTGTTCTCTAGTGTAAAAAAAACAAACGTGGAAAAACTGGTACTGTGTAACACTCACTCTTTCTGATGATCAAGCCAAGAGTAAACAGGAAATAGAAAACAAAGTAAAGTGTTGTCAGGTTCAGCAGCAGATGGAAGGTAACAGAAGACAGCTGGGTGCAGAGTTAAGGTGTTGTCATCAGTCAGTGACAGAGAGAGAGACTGCCCTCTTTAGGATGACATGAAAAGGATACTACACTGGCGGATCTTCCTAGAGAGAGAGGGGGGGAGCGAGGAAGAGAGAGAAACACGCAATTTAAAAAAGTTATCTCAATTTCTTTACAGCTTTAAATTAACACAATTAACAAAAGCCAAAGTAGGAGCATTGATGCCGGTTCTCTTTAAAGTGGCTGTAAATAAAATGAATGACTTACGTCACGCCAGCTAGTTAAACGCGTGTCTACAGCAGCCATAGCAACGCGTCCACCTACCTGCTCTGGGCATCGCCATTTTGATTCCTCTCCTCAGCTCGTCCACTTCCGACCAGAAAGATGAAACGTCTCGGCCTACTGGCCGGAAGATGAACTACAGCAGCCTGGTCAAATAAGTGGGATAAGTGTATGGTTAACTAAAATACTTCGACACTAAAGCAGATACAGACTGAAGTGTATAGAGCCCTGGTAGTCTGTCAACTGGACCGCGAGATCTTTTAAACGTTGACTAATAACGTGATTTATTTTCTGATTGGCTGGCTGGCTGCTCATGTAATCACTGCGCACGGTACTCTTCTACGGACCCTTTCGCCGGCGACAGGAAGTAACATGCAAATCTCAAATTACCGTAACTCTTCGAAAAATTACGCTATTGACGTAATTCCAACGGAATCTGAACGCTGGCACATTGCGGTACATCACGGCAATGGTTTTGATTGGCATTTGAGTGGCGTTTTCTTTGTAAATAATATGTTGGGGTTGTACATAATAGTATTAGTATAGTTTCTGAGAGTTCTGCCTCTGGCTGGCCCACCTAAACCCCCCACTAAAGGCAGCTTTCCTGTCCCCTGTCTCTTGAAAAAAGGAGCAAGATAATTTAGCCAATAGGACATTTTCGGACATATTTATTGATAAAAAAGACAAGAAGGGCCAGGCGGACTGTCATAAAGTAAAGGAAACTGCAGGTGACTATAATTTACACACCCTTTAGTTCAATTTCACTGTTAAAACCCCACTCTTATCTCCCTCCAGCAGCAGCAGGCAGCTGTTTTCAGTCAAAAATAAATTTAAAAGCTACTCTTCGCTACATGCTCACTGTCAAATGGCAGAAAAAAGTGAGCATCTAAGATAGTTTCTGGTGAACACAGTGTAGCATGTAGCTAACAGGTAAAGAGTCCGCATGTTTTCTCAAGAGTTGGCGGAGAACCAGAGCAAAAAGGAGAGTCAATATTTATTTTGACAGGTGAATGTGAATGAATACTAATGTTGCTCCACGTCTGCTGTATTCATAAACACATCTACTAACATTTTTATGATCACAACTTCATCAATATGTTGATGTTTCTCTTTTCAGCATATTCAGCTGCCCCCAAATGGCCAAACAAAAATCAATTGATGGAGGACAACTGGAAGACCGATCCAAAGAGGTCATGACATTAAGTTTTCACAATAATTATTTTTGCTATATAGACCTTCAGTGTACAGGAAATTGAATGCTAATAACCCCCTCCACAAAGTTCAATAGTTTTGATATATCAGTACACGATTTGTCATGTCACTTAAATATTTTGTTCAAAAGATAGCCCCCCCCCCCCCCCCCCCCCCCCACACACACACACACACGCGCACACACACACACACACACACACACACACACACACACACACACACACACATCTTAATCCTACAGTTTAATATTGAACCTTGACCTGTTACGAGGTGAGTCTCCTTAATGTGACTTTGTTCACAGGCTTTATCCACACAACATGCCCCGGGTAGTAAAAGTGGGTCCACACTCACACACATCCACACACATGCAGTTAGCTATATGAGAAATATAGAATGACAAAATGAACTCCTTTAGCATAGCCAGCTGTTTCATTGTCCCCTGTAGCCTCTATCTGTTTCTCTTTCTTGCTTGTCTTCTGAAACAATCTGCATAGTGTGACTAAAAGAACGGAGGCGTTGTCTGGGCTGAATGCAGGAAAAGCAGAGGGGTGGAGGGGGTGGAGAGGGAGATGCTCCAGCTGTGGGGGAACAAGACAACACAACAGCATCTCACATGTGGGTGAAGGGGGGGTGGGTGTCAGGGCTGCGGGGGCTGCACACAGTGGCATTGTTATAAGGGGGGGTGGGATGCAGCTGATAAGGTTGAGAGAAATGGATCATTCCCTCAAATCCTCCCCTTGGGAAGCCATGACACAAAACACTCCTCTTACTGTATATTTATTTAAGATGGAATTTACAAAAGGTGGCACAGAAGTTTTTAAATAACTAAAACATACTTTGGATCAAATGTTTTTGCTCCGCTAAGGGAGAGAGAAAATATGTATTTTAGGACCACAAATCACGTAGTGTTAAAACTGAATTTGACAGCACATTAGATCAAGTGTGTTGGAAGGCTTTTTTTTCCAAAGCATCCTCAGGCCTGACCTAACTGCATGCTTTTTTTGTATAAAGCTAAAGTTTTTTCATAAAGTTAACACAAAGTCCTATTCATTTTATGTTTGTAATATTGCAAATTTGCTTTTAAAATCCATAGCCTCTATATATCATTAAAAAAAACTCCATTTACAAAAAACAAAGAGAAAATAGGGAGAAACCTCAGGAGCAGCAACAGAGGCGAGATATGAATTCCAGGGCGGAAAGATGTGAAATATGTATCATATACAGAATAGACGGAAATCATAAAATAGGCAATGAGTCTGTTTAGATTCTGTCCCCACCAAGTGTATTTTAGTTCATTTTCACATAAAAACAAAAACAAAAAAACATTTAATGTCCCTGCATGCTCTTAGGAAAAATATGTTAATTTCAAATATCAAATTTCTCTAATACAATATATAGGGTTAGGTCTGCAACTAACAATGCATTTAAATATGAATACGATTATTGATTGCTGATTATTAAAAATGCCCATGACAGACCCTGAAGTGAACATTTAATTCAGCCTCTATGACTCTTTTGAAATAACTTGAACCAGCACATTTCAGCCATTTGTGCTTCTCTGATTATCATAATCGTTGACGATCAATTTTCTTTCGAAGACCAATCAATCGACTAATCATTGCAGCTTTTTATAGAGGCTTTAGTTAAATAACAATGGTAAAAAAAAAGAAAATAATGTAAAGATACAATTTAGTAAAGCCACTATGAACCAAATGTATAGTGTCACAGACACACGCGCCCTAACGTTGACTGTGTTTAGTTTGGGGATATTGGCCGCAGCCTCACATCCCTCACCTGCTCCGCTGCTCTCCTCCGACTCCGAGCTGCACACATCCTGAAAGAGAGAGAGAGGCGAAGGAGGAAGAGAAGCAGCAGAAGGAACTTCTGGTCAAGTTAAGCCAACTTTTACGCACTTCTTTTTTTTAATTTTATTTCGACAGACTTGTACTTTTCTGTCGGCATTTCTTCACACTTATGTTAGTTTTTTTTGCCAGTTCATTATGAAGCTGCTGGCTGAAATGAAGGCGCGCCTGAAGGCGATTTGTGTAACGTTGTTCTTCTTTGGATTTTTGTTGGCACCTTAATCAACAAACACCTCAGACTATAGTTTTAAAGTTATAGCCCGTGTTGTAGCGTCATTGGAGGCGTTCGGCTCAGAGACGTCAATCCAGTGCCAAGTTGCTGACCAGAAGAAAGACGTTCTCCGCATGAAGTGTTGGATTTATGTGAACTAAAACAAGAAGTCGTCACTAAGAATATAATCTGGATTCCGCGATGCTTATTTGAACGTTTCCCCGATCCGAATTGATTTCGTTCGGACAAGGGGAGACTTGAATGGATGGATTTTTTATGTGGGACCTGCTAGGATGGACGTGGTAGATGAAACAGAAGCGTTACAGAGATTTTTTGAAGGTAGGAATGTCTTATTTGTATTATATTTATTGATGCAGTTCAGTATTAAATCAATATAAAACGGAAAAGGTGTAATTTGTGTTACTTTTGCAACCACTTTGACTTCTTAATGAGTTGTTTAAAGTTTGTGTTTAAGTGTCAGCTCTCATGTATTGTATGCATAGTTTAACTTCAGTGCTTTTCTTGTGCACCACACAAGGCAGGTGGTTAACATCACAATAATAATAGTATTTGCAAGTGATCTTATAGGATCTGTGGCTTTTAGGTGTTTTTCACTGAACTTTTCTTCTTGGCTGTTCATCCTAAACAAAAATAAATGAAAGAATGCAGGAGGTTTAACGGGTGAGGGGAGCAAAAGTGCTGCTGATGGGTAACAGATCAAGTTAAACGGGGAATCCTAAGAAAAAACGAGGTGGAGGAGGGTGGGGTTGAGCGTTGGAAGGGTGTAGGAATTCAAGTCAAGATAAATGGTGTGTTTTGCAAGGGTGCTGTGGCACAATGTGTGCGTTAGAGACAGACATGAGCAATGGGATTTTAACCAGTGATGTAGTGTTGCTCATCATAAGGCAAACAACCATAAATAGAAACGCACAAATGTATGTTTATCCGCATACTATTAGCGGGATTAATATACATTATGGCTTGAAATTATTAAACTTTTAGTTACCAAAACTTTTCCCCAACATATACTAAAATAGTTTGTTGGTTTCTTTTCTGTATTACATTGCTATGTTTCTTTTACTACATCATAGTTTTGTGACTTGAAGACAATTTGAGAATATTCATGACATTGTGAACCCTATTCTGTCCATCGTATTCCTGCTGTAAGTTTCATCTATCTCGAGCAAGACAATGACATTTTGTCACATTTGTTTGAAGAGTTTTTTTTACTCTGCTCCGTGATTTACAGCTCGCCACAGAATTCACTTCTTACTAATTTGTTTTTCTTAAAAGAAACTTAATGTCAAATGTTCCAGAAGTCAAGTGCACATAAAACACATACTGTGGTTTATGTATAATAAGTTATCTGAAGAGAGACTTAACACTTGATTATAGTATACACAAAGTGTTGACTTAAATATACACAGCCATCTATGACTGTCAGATGTTCCTTGCCACTCTGACAGGAATTTAGTGTGTTTACATTCTTGCTTTGGGAGTAAGAGCGATGTTCTTACTTTGGCTTTATTTCAGCCACTTTTGCTTGGACTAAAATGTCAACTTGTCCATGAGAAGTATACAGTAGATGCCGCCTTAGATGCATAGTTTGCTATTTAACTTGCTCTATCTCTGAACTAACACAGTGATATGGAACTCTATATTATATCTCTCTCAGATTTTGGACTCAGGCTTTTTGGTAAAACACCTTGAATTTAAATTTGTGACAAAAAGTAAAAGCAATAAGCCTTCAGTTTTATATATTAGACAATTAGTGTCTGTGTTCATCCTGCCTTTTATCTGAAAGAGACACACACTCACACAAAAGAACACATGCACAGCACTATAATGGATTTTGGCACTGGTAAACTGTGTTTTTATAGGATTAGTGAAATATGTATACATTCACACTAATGCACAGTGTACATTCCTGGCATAGCCCTGGTGGCTGTTAAAACACAATGAGGTGAGACTGGTGTTTCTCCTCAAGTATTTGGCCTTCCCCAGGCGCTCGCTCTCTCTGATTCCATTAGAGTGACAGTGAGCAGACAGGGTGAGGAGGTGAGATAGTGCAGACTCAGGGTGGAGAGAGACTGACCTGTTGAGAGAAACCCAGTTAAACCACAAACCTCCCCCAAAACTTGACCTTCTCCTCTCTGACTCACTTAAACAACAAACAGTCGCGCACTCACGCACAGAGCCGTGTTGGCACGTAAAAGAATCACGTAAAAGAATCATGACATTCATTGCTGTTGTGTTCATTTCAAGTAATACCCCACCCTAACACACTTGATTGAACGGTAGTAGTACATCCTCACAATTGAGAAGCTGGAACCAACGTAAAAAAAAGACTCTTAAACCATTGTCCAAGTAATTGCTGTTTAATTTACTGACGACTGATCAGTTATTTATTTGTAGCTGTCGTCAGAATGCTCACATAGTCACAATAACAATTCTAAAATGCTATAATGTTTACATCTTAGTTTAGTATGTTGGAATTATAACATTTGCTAATTTAGCAAAAAAGATAGTAGAGCTGAGGCTGAGGGAACATCATCAATGTCATTAACGCCATTTGGTCATGAAGTATTGGTCAAAGTATTGAACAGCTTCAGGATCACTTAAGCTGTTTCTGAGGAGGTCATACATGTCTTTGTTTTATGATAATCCATTTAGTAGCCTGCAAGATATTTATCTCATGGTGGCACTAGATGGAAACACCAGGGAATCATCAAAGTCATTAAGATTTCCTCCTCTGGGGAACATGAATGTTTGTGCAATCCATCCAATAGTTATCAACATATTTCAAAGGGGCCGGAGCACACTGATTGATTTGCAGCCTTTAATGCAAATACATCTAGTGTGTCTTCATCAGACTCACACTGGACAAAGACAAAAGGTAAACGCATATGTAGTCAACCTAGAACACGTGTACAATTTTCATAGGATCATTGGTTGAAGAGGATTTTAAACCGATTGGACAATGGACCCAAGGGTGGGCAGAGAACTGTGTTTCAACTCATTGTCAAAATATCACAATAGTTGCGAACATTGCCATCCACAGAGACACGCTGCTCATGTTGATGAAAACCCTTCAACATGCAATGAACTTCGTAGATACAGTAGATACTGTTATTAAACTGGATGCGCCAGAAATAAAACTTTGAGCACGTTCGCCTCCTAACCGCCAGCAGGGGAATTAATCACGTTCTTCCTCCATATTGCCCTTAAAAGAGGAACACCTCATCACACGTGTTACTATATCAAAAGTCCTGCTGCACTCCCACAGAAGTTGTGAATCATGGACGGGAAGGCTGTCGTCCATCTTGGGAAACCTGTGTGAAACGGAGCGCAGTTTGGACGGTTCCTCTGATTTACAGGTTTAGCAGTGAACTGCAGCTCCAGGAATGTATTGTTTTTGAGCAGTCAGGCTTACGAGTAGGTTTTATTATTCATTGTTGTGCCTCACTCCCATCAGTTCTGAATGCCAACTGAGTAATCCTCAGCCGGTGCATGTTGTTTGTGGTTGACCTGGCCTTCAAGAGATTAATTCACTCTTTTTTTTTGTGTTTGCGTGTGTTTGTTATAACTTCAAGAGAGGCTGTTAATGGGAAATAAAATCATGCTAGGGGATGTTTGCATCCTGAATTCTGTTCATTGTCACAGACATGTAACTCAAACACAGCCATGTTGACTGCAGCTGTTTATCAGAGTTGCTCTGTCTGACATTTTACAGTTTATCTACATGAGATTATTCATTTGACTGCCTCAATTCTGAATTCTGAGCATTGCCAGTCTGAGGTTATGAGCCAATTCTTCCACTTCTTCTCCTTCGTGTTGCTCAACATCTTATTTCTATTCTACTTGTTGCCGCTTCTTCCTTTATTCCCTCCTCTACTTTTTCCTCCTTGATGTCTTCATCTTCTTACATCGTCTCTCTCTCCCGCCATGCTCTGTAATTCTGTCGAGTGCTGGCCCTCAAACCTCACATTAGCAGCGTTCCGTGTTTTTTTTTTACCAGCCTCTCTTCGTGTCCCGGTCCCAGCCTTGTCACTCCTGTAATCTCCTGAGCCAGGTCCGCCGGTGCGCCCAGTGCTTGTGTGCGACAAGGGCTGTGTGTGGTAGCCTGGTACAGCCTTTTCTCATGACTGGGGAATAATCCTCATTATAACACTCTCCAAGCCTTTCTCACACACACTCGCGCACATATGCTTTAGCACATAGGCATGCACGCGCGAACGCACACACACACACACACACACACACACACACACACACTCACACACACACACACATTCGTTACCCTGATCTGTGGCTCTGGGGTCTAGTGAAGAAAGTCTTTCAGCCCGAGTAGGGAAACATGTGAAAAATTAGAGAGGAATTGTTCTTCTCATCTTCTGTTTCAGGTGCTTTCATCTCAAGGACATCAACATGCTTTGGCTACGCGCAGGTACTCTGCCGCTCTGTCCGCTCTGCTTCTCTTTAGCTGTGATTTATTTCCTCCCTGATGAGGGGCTTTCTGATTGTATTCACTTCTTGAATAATGTCTGCGTCATAGTGATGCTCTTTACTCGTTTACCAGTAACTCTTCCTTGTCAACAAATGGAGACGGTCTGTAACTCTCAGGCTGTAAGTCAGAGCTCTCTAACACTTTCTAGTGTAGATTTGACACGTTTCCTTTCCTTTCATTTACTATTTGTGTCTCTATGCGTGTTGGATTGTACATTGTAGGTACAATCTCTGTATTGTGTGCATCTTGTAGAACAACTGAGAGATTGTTTGCCCATTTACATTGATTACATTGACATCACTAAGATCCGTCAGGTTATTTTTTACTAGATTTTTGTATCTCCAAAAGTACATTGAGAAACAGGACATACCTGCTAATTTACTTTAAATATATTGAGTGATTCTACAGACATCTGTTTTAATGTGGTTGCAAAACCTTTTAAAATTACTAGTTCAGTCTGTAAAGTGATGTTAATTCTCTTTGAAAGTGTATTCTCTGTCTGCACTATTTGTGTGTATATGTGTTGTGGGTGTGCAGCCAAGTTCATTCAGGTCTAACTGTTAGATAATCAGATGGACTTTGTTCCTCCTCTGAAGGTGTTTAATTATTAACACACTTATGTGAGTGCTTAAAAAATGTAATTTGGAAGCAGCACATCTGTGTAAAATTTAGCTTTGTACAATTTAGTTTTGTTCCCTCAACTCTGCTTTATTACCTGCCTTTGCCCTTAATAATAGTGTAATAACTTTACAGGAGGATAATTACATCCTACCCTACTTTTTAAAAGAACTATGTTAGGAAAATGAAAAGCTGTGCATCTGATATAAGTCAAATCATCACTCGCACACTTGGTCCTTTGTGTGTGTTCATTTTAGATGATTACTCTGCTGACAACCCAGGCATTGACATCGTGGTATAACACACACACACAAACAAACAAACAAACACACTTATGCTAACAGGCACACACACACACACACACACACACACACACACACACACACACACACACACACACACACACACACACACTCCCCTCTCAGCCCCTAATCTCTCAAAAGGCCAGTCTGTATCGAAGTTGCACTGACAATCATTTCACTGTTCCTTGTTGAACACAGCTGGACAGAGAAAAACAAAGGGCGGGGGAATTTACACATCCAGATCACAGCAACTTAAACTTAACTGATGCAGTGATTTGGCATTTACAATTACTTAATTTATGTTTCTATTATTCCTTACCCACACCAAACAGAATAGCATTTAATGACAGCGTGATCCATAACTTTACTTTAATCATTACAAATGTCACACAAAGACAAAAACTCGCTTGTTTATAGATGGTTAATAAAGTGGTGAAAGTAGGGATGCACTGATCCAACTTCAGTCCCGATACTGTTACCTGGCAGCTTTGGGTATCGCCTGATCCAGAGTACCAAGCCAATAACCGTGTTTAATTGAAACGGCTGTCTGCCTCACTGAATGGAAGTGACCGGGATCAGGCTTGACTTAAACATTGCTTTCCTCCCTTTGTAAAACAACGTTATTTTCATCATATCTGATCCAGCTGTTTGAGTTAGTATCGGCCCAATGTCCGTATCGGTGCATCCCTCGGTAAAAAGTTCCTTCAAGAAGCAACAAACATACTGTATCTGTTCTCAGTGAACATGTACAACAGCTGCAGAGTTATGAAAGACTTAGAACAAATGTTATTGCCTTGGCTTTGTGGTTTTGGAAGACCATGCATTTTTATATATGCTTTTTGGTTATTTGTGACACATCTGTCCTACGTTCACAGTGTAGTCTCACCTTCATTCACCCTGTGAATTGTACATCTGTTAATTGTCCTTTTAACGTTAACTTTGCCTCCACACGGGGATAAACTTAACTAACTTAACTTTTTCCGGTTCACTATTTTTCAGTAATATAACTTGTATAAATATAAGCAGCAGCATGCAGGCCCTATACAATGGGGTACATGGTGGATAAATGAGGCTACAGAAAAGTTCACCATACGTCTTTGTGCCTCACTGGAGAATCACAATATGTTCTTATCTGTTTGCAGCAAGTGTTAACCGTTAAGTGTAAATGATACTATTGCTCCACTGAAAATGAATGCACATAATATATAAAGGTATCGGCATCTGAAACATATATTTTCTCATGCTTCAATCCTTGAAAGGTGAAGTGTGTCTAATTAAATCATCATTATAATCCATATATTTAGCTTTAACAATGTATCTAATGGCAATGGTAAAACAATGTGAAAATGTTATTGTCAAAAGTATCACTCGGATCGGCAGGTCCCCTCGGCTTGACAGAGCTTTATAGCGAGTTTCAGCTCATTGTTTATCTGTGCAGCAAATAGAGATGGTAGAGACCAAACACAGAGCTCACATTGGCTCTGCATTCATCACGTGGACAGAAACACAACTCTAAATGAACAATGATATTCCTTCCTCACCTCTGGATGTGCAAATACAAATGACAACTTAATATGTCAGTTCTGTGTTCACAACTTGTTTCCGCTGCCCCCAAGTGGCCCAAAAACAATCTGGTATTGCAGATTTAAGTCATTAACATTTTTGAATGTCAAATTGTCCTAAAAGGGCTCAGCTTGATAGTACAGCTGTATTTGGAGCTGTTAACATCATTTATTTCCAACAATAGCTATGTCTTACTTTGCCAGATTAAAATATGTTGAAAATACACAAATGGGTCTTGGAGAGGACTTTATTTTCGATCAAGGTCTTGAACTTCTGCCATTCTTGACTTGAACTTCAACTGCGCTCGGTCTTGGACTTTCCTTGGACACTTGTTTGCAGCGATGTTTCTCCTCAGTCGCTGTAGGTTTTTCCCTCTATCATTCCATCCTTGAACATCAAACTTGTATTCTGTCCTTCTTGTCCATCGCTCTCCTCAACCTCCATCTGTCTACCCTCCCCTCTGCCTCCATCTCTTTATTTTCCGTTATCAGGCCTGCCAGCTTAAATTTACTGCCTATTTGGGTGGGGTGCACATCTGGATCTTATTTAAGGGGAACCATCCTGCTTTCCCCCCCTTTGCACTGGCACGCATTAAGAGACATTAACCATCTGCTTCTTTACAGTGTAAACATGCTAGTTTTCTCCAAAAACATGGTAATGTGAGAATCTACAATGTTAAACAATATAATCTTGGGTGTTCTTTGTTTAATTAGTTACGGAAAAGTGGTTTGGTTTGTGAATTTAATGATTGAAATTTGTAAAATGGTTATGTTTATGCTATCAACTCTGTGCGGATGGGACAAAGCACATATTAGTCCAAAAATGATATAGTCCGTTTAATAATTTGTGGTGAACAGTGGCAGCGGATGGAGAGGGTTAGGAGAGGAACTGCGACAATTAAGTTGCGTTTTTGATGAAGAGTGAAGCATTAGTGGCATAAAAAAAGAGGGAACAGGAGAATCTTTTCCATTGCTAACAAAAAATTCCTTGCATTCCCAACTGAGTAGCTGCTTAATCTATCAGAGAAAGTGTGTGTGTGTGTGTGTGTGTGTGTGTGTGTGTGTGTGTGTGTGTGTGTGTGTGTGTGTGTGTGTGTGTGTGTGTGTGTGTGTGAGAGAGAGAGGGAGAAAAGAATAAAGAAAAGGAGAAAGACTGGGGTTGCCTGCCCACCCACTATATACCAGGTCCTTACCCTCTGCTTCACCCCTCCATCCTCCTCCCCCTCTCCTCCCTCACTCACTCACTCGGTTTCAGCATCTGCAGTCAGACAAATAGTGACAGCTTTAAAGAAAATGTATTTCATGTAAATGGAAACAATAGGAAATAGTCAGTTTATATAAAGATATTTACTCGTTTCTAAATATATGCATAAGCAAGTCCTTGTTCTGCATGTTGGTGTTTTAAAGATTAAGTGGGGTCATGTGTTTGGGATTTGTGGGGCTTTGGCTATCAAAGGGTGAAAATGACCCTGGGGTGAAGTAAGGGGAGCACTGGGGAACAATTATGAAATAACTAATATAACTGCTATATCATTATATACAAATAGTTTACATCACGCCACACATGATGAGGAAATCGTTTAGATTTAGTTCATCTTCAAGATATATGTCAATTGTAGTGAGCAAAGAAAATGGAGACACAAGTTTAGTATAAGTTTAGTATCTTTGTTAGTCATTTATGATTATTAATTATGTTAACTGTGGTTCTTTTTTATGGAGAAAGGCAGCTGAGGTACGAAATAGTAACTTTCAACCAGAGCCATTCCAGTCTATGTGTAAGCAATTAGAGACACTGAACCATCAGCATGTGATTTGTAACGTTAACTACTAACACATACTGTATGTAGACTGTTGGTCACTCCTGTAACCTTAATCTTTAAATTCTCAGAAATCAAATACAGCTCTCTTTTTTTAATTTTTGTACGTCATCTTAATTATGTGTTCAGCTAAAAATGTCGAAGCTATAAATGATAAACCAAGTTAATACTGTGTTATTTGATAGATAGATTGTCTTACAGGGAATTGTTACAACACAAGCTTGTGTTGAAACTAGAGCTATTGTTGCTGAGAGATTCCCATTGCTAATTCCCAGATGCTCTCCATCTCCCTGTGTTCCTGACCCTCCCTTCACCACAGGTCATGATATTATCAGTTCTCTGGAGCCAGCCAACATTGACACCAGTATCCTGGAAGAGTACATCAGCAAGGAGGACGATAGCACTGACATGTCAGTAGGGACTCCAAACCAACCCAGCAACGTCAAAACAACATGCACCAACCAAATCAGATCATGTCGTTACAAAGGAATTTGTTTTTTCAGATAAGGCTAATCCTTTTTTTTTTCTTCTTTCTCCCAGCTGTTTCTCAGAGGTCCACAGCACCCCAGGACCAAATTACTCATCTCCCCAGGCAGGAGTGTCCTCCTCTGGGGGGTTGGTGTGTGGTGTGAGCCCTCCTATTCCACTTCGCCAAGGAGCCCCTCCGCCTGGGCCTCCTAACTGTCAGAACGCCTACCCCCCAGGTCCATCCCTGGGCCTCCGACACAACTACCTCTGCCTGGGGCAGCAGCAGCAGCAGCAGCAGCACCAACACCAACAGCAGCAGCAGCAGCAGCAGCAGGCACACGCCAAGCCTGAGCACAGGGGCCACTACGCTCCAGGGTAAGCACAATACCACAGAGGTAGATGGATAAAGGTACAAAAAAGACAAAGTGTAGAATGAGCTGGTACCTAAGTATGTTCTAAGAGCTAGTCAAGATTCTCCCACAACTGTCATTTTAAACATGAAATCAGGCAGAAGTTGTAGCAAATAACACTTGACACTTTTTTAAAGCCTTCAATGAAACCATACTACGGGCCCATTATGCAATCAATATTTTTTTTGGCTTCATTTGTACAAGTAAAACACTAGCTGGTCAAGAGGGGGAGGGAGATGGAAACTGATAACAGACAGAGAGCGAGAGTCAAATTACATTCTGCAAAAAATTCTGACGTGCGCAATCTTGTGTAAAGAACGTGTACACTTACTCTGATCCCAAAGGAGAGTTTCTACCTTTAATATAATGGCAGTTTAGAAAATAAGAAGGAAATACGAGGGAGGTCTTCCCAACTTCAAGCATGGTATTTCTTTAAGGATTTTTAGGATTTGAATGTCAAATATTACTGTGTTTTTGAATATAACATCGACTGCCTTGTGTTTTTTTAGGACACTACCTGAGTCCCCTCCAGACTCCAGCTCAGAGCCGTACTCTCCTCAGCAGGTGAATGGTAAGTGACACATTTTTTTCTCCTGAACCTCAAAAATTTGTGGAAAGAACGTGACAAACAGCACACACAAAAGAGAAGATATAACTGACAGAAATGGTGCTTTAATCTGTGGACCGCCTTCAGACACCGAGTCAGAGGAAGCCACTGATTCATTCAAGGTGTATGTGGGTCACAGTCAAATCAATATCTGTTACTCCTCTTTGTTGTATTTAAACAAAGCGTAAAGACAAAAACTAATCAATATATTGAATGCAGCGCACATCTGTCATTAATTAATCAACCGAGTTTACATCATTTGTCTGGAAAATTGATTTGATCAACTACATTACATTTGATGAACTCAGCTTTATAAGCTTTGATTTCAAGTGTTTCTTCAAAGAATGAACCAGCATATGTTTGGCTTGTTTCAACATACACGCTGAACACCAAAGGTACTCAAAGTCATTCTGTACTTCTTGCCACTCACACACCTGTGTTGTTCTTGCCCATTAGTAAAAAGGTGTGGAAGAGTGTTATCTGATGGGCATCCCTCCCGTTCTCCAGTTTGAAACAACAAAACATTTAGCTCAGTAGAGGGAAGTAGAATAAACTACAGTTTGAAGTGCAGACAGACGGCTACATTTTGAGGAGAAAAAGCTGCTGCCTGTGTGTGATCAAGTTTATTTGGAAAAAGTCGTTGAGATATTATGCTCCGTCCTCGTTGTGTCTTTTAGATCCTCACATGATCAGGACCATGACACCAGAGAACATGTGTCACATGACTCCAACGCCACCCCTCCCACCACACGGGCACTATCCCAGCATGCATCGGGACATGTACCCGAAGCTTGAGCCCATGATATCACAGTATTCTATTGGTCAAGCTACAAGCGGAAGTGGAGACATGCAGCAGACTCAGATGCTCCATCAGCTGCTGCAGCATCCTCAGGGGCAGGAGTGAGTTGTACTGGAGGAAGAGGGGGAGGGTTGTGTGTCCAGCACAAGGAATGATGGGAAGGAGCACAAATATGTGCAACCTTTGACTTTGTTTCCATTTCCTCACACAGCAGCATCCCCGCTCACCAGGCCAAGAAGAGGAAGCACTCTGACTCTCCAAACAGCACCCTCAATTCCCAAATCCTCACAGGTATCATCAAACAAGAACCAGGTAGGCAGGCATCTTTCTTCTCTTCCTCACCTTCTCTACCTGATGCTCGCCTGCTCTTACCTACCCTTTAACTTTTGCACAGATAAACACTTTTACAGAACATTTGCAGACATTCTTAGCATTCCACTGTCTCATTTTAATTGCTGATCTGTTTTTCACAGGTTTAATGCAGGATGAAGACAACTCCTACATGGACCCAAACTATCAGTGCATCAAGTGGCAGCCTCACCAGCAGAACAAGTGGACACCACTGTATGACGTAAACTGCAAAGAGCTGTGGGTGGAATTTATTTTGGCATATCTGTACATCTTGAGGTCTTTATTTTGGCAAAAAAAAGAGCGTAAAAGCACTCTGTAGAGAGCCAAAAATGAAAGAAGTTATAATTGGTCAAATAATAATTCAAGAAAGTATACCGCGGGAGTGGCAAAGGAAGAGCAGGGTTGTAAAGGTCTCCAAATTCCTCAGAGGTGAGCTGTGCGGGGGAGTGAACGAGTGCAGGGTTTCGGCTTAGAAAGACAACGTTCGGAGGGGGTAAAGGGAGAAATTAGTGTACACCTACTTGTGCTTTTGCGATGCCAAAAAGTATAGATAGGGAGGAAGGTTAAAATGAACTCACAAGAGCTTTCAGATGTGAAATTAAAACCAGCTGGTTACCCATCACAATTTGTATCACACAACACCTACGTAAAGGCACAGCAGGTTTTCATTGGTTTTACATTAGATTGATTAACTTTCAGACGTTCTCAGTCCTCAGTCGTAAAGTAAATAGTTGGGGTGTCAGTCACCATCTCCATTGTTGCTCCCCACAAATAAATATTGTCCATTTCTTTACCAAATTACATGCATTAAATATGCTCTGTCCACTTGTGTATTTCTCTGAGGGCTTGGGAGCACCCTGTGATATAGTTAAGAGTCTCCCCCTGGTGATGGCTCAGAACTCTGCATTATGCAGCAATTTTTTCCACTTTTCTAACAACAAATGCGAGTTTCCTATTCACATTATTCACGTGTCACAATCTCTTTCCCTGTCTTTAGTCCAATGCCAACCTACCGTGTTGATGCTGACAAGGGCTTCAACTTCTCCTTGGCTGATGATGCTTTTGTTTGCCAGAAGAAGAATCATTTCCAGGTCACAGTATATGTCGGCATGCTGGGAGATCCCAAGTACATCAAGACAAGTGACGGCCTGCAGCCCATCGACTGCTTCTATCTCAAGCTCAACGGAGTAAAGGTGCGCAGAGGCAAAATAGTGAACATGACATGAACTTGACAGATAATAAGCTCTACAGTATTTAGTTTATGTTTGATGTCTCTCTTCATTGCCAGGTGGAGGCCGTGAATCAGTCTATCAGTGTGGAGCAGTCACAGTCAGACCGCAGCAAGAGACCCTTTAAGCCAGTGCTGTGAGTATGAGGCCTTTAAAGGATCGGTTCTCGAATCAGTAATAAAGCTGCAGAAGGAGGATTTTTTCTAAATAGATTTATTTTTTTCTCCCAGGATCACCCTGCCCTCAGAGCAGGTCACAAAGGTCACAGTGGGGCGGCTCCACTTCAGTGAGACTACGGCAAATAACATGAGAAAGAAGGGCAAACCCAACCCTGACCAAAGGTGAAAGACGTGCCATCACATGTCAACGTGATCACATTGATCCCGTCAGAGCTCCGGCACTCACATCTACTGCTGATGTTTTTGTCCTCGCAGGTATTTCATGTTGGTGGTGGCGCTGCAAGTTCAGTCCCACAGTCAGAGCTACACTGTGGCTGCTCAAGCGTCCGAGAGGATCATCGTCAGGGTAACGTCTGGCCATGTCTGTCTACCTCCTACAACAATCATACCCCTTGTTAATGTGACACCTTTGGTCTACTTTACATAACTCTCTGCACTTCAAAATCACTATGTATCTCAACATCTTCTCCGTTGACTGTCTTTCCTCCTTTTATCTGCGTGGCTGTAATCGCCAGCACACCTACTATGACTGTGTGCTCCTCTTATAGCTGTGTTGTGAAAACCATGTATCTTCCCAACTTCAACCTTTTGTGAGCAAAGGAAAACAACCTTGTTTAATTAAGATCATTTTCTTAACCCATAAATCAACATCTGACCTAACAGTTGATCAAAAGAAAGACAGATGGAAATAAATGGTTTTCACTGGACAGCAATGGCATTGTTCTTATTTCAGATGTGTAAAACATGGAATTAGCGAAATAAGTATTAGAGATATTTGAAAGCTACACAATTATTTACTTTAAGCCAATGGGCTGGCATGAGACCACAATTTCCGGAATAATTGTGATTATTCTTTAAACACTGACTAAGCTTTAATGTGTAATGTAACGTCAAGCATTTAAATGTTAGGCTTGTGTTTAATTAATTGTTAATGTTATGGGTAATATCCCTATTTGCTTTCTTGCCTTATATCCGTCTCTGTCCAACAAAACTAAATCAACAAATTCTGCTTCGCCGCACCTCTAATGGTCACTGGTTTTACGGGGCGTTGTGTGTTAGAGCGACTCTTAGCTGGGAGCAGTGCAGAGCACTTCCTGGACTCTCTACTGCTCGTCTGGAAAAGTATTATTTGACTTAATAATTATAATATGTATATATTACAATTATTTGGATCTTTTTTTTAGCCTATTTTTTAGAAACATCTGCATGACTGTTTGTTTGTGCACATTCTCCTTTGTCTCCCTGTTACAGGCATCCAACCCAGGCCAGTTTGAAAATGACAGCGAGGTGCTGTGGCAGCGTGGCCAGCTGCCAGACTCCGTCTACCACCACGGGAGAGTCGGCATCAACACCGACCGGCCGGACGAAGCCCTTGTTATCCATGGCAACCTGAAGGTCATGGGCTCACTGGTACACCCGTCTGACATCAGGGCCAAAGAAAATGTCCAGGAGGTCAGGATGACACTCAGTGTGTATGTATATGGGTGTGTGTTTGGGCATGTAGTGCGTGTGCGTGTGTTTCCAAACTGTCAGTGTGTCATTGTGTGCCTCGTGTGCTTGTCATCATGTATCATCATCCAAATGTCAATGCTCAGCACAGCTGACTGTGCAGTTTAACTCTAAGTTTTGTCTTTTCATTGTGCTTGAGCCAAGCATTTTCATCTGCAACATGAACATGTTGTTTTCATACCATCTGCATGGAGGTCATTGTCATTCTGTCTGTGTCTAGGTCGATACGACAGACAATTTGAAACGGATTTCTCAGATGAGGCTGGTCCATTATCAATTCAAGCCTGAGTTTGCTGCCTCCGTGGGCATAGAGAGAACTCCAGAGACTGGTAACAACTTCATAAATAACACAATTAAATGTTTGCCTCCATCATCTCCATTTCTTTGTACACTGTACTTTATGTTATCATCGTAATGTCACATGTTACAACTCAAAGATCTCTTTGGCGGCACCTATGATGATAAGCGGTAATTGCAGATTTAATTTCTGGATTTATGCAAGGCTCATAAGGTTCAATTGTGTTACTTTATTCTGCATAAGATAGTGACTTAACAGACATTAATTTAAATGAATATCTTCGAGATGATTACTTTAATATTTGATCTGTCTTTTGCTCCATGTGCATTGTTATGCCAGCTTGTCTGTGCATCCATCCTGCTTTCAGTGCTCATATTCACTTCAAAATCTGTTATATCCTCCTGCAGGAGTGATCGCTCAAGATGTTCAGAGAATCTTGCCTGAAGCAGTGAAGGAGGGGGGTGATATAGTGTGCACCAATGGAGAAACTATCCCCAAGCTGTTAGTGGTCAATAAGGTAACGAAGACTCATGAACAAACAGTGCACACAGACATCACTTTCCATGCACACTCACAGCTCTCCCTCTTATTCCAAAGGACCGTATCTTCATGGAGAACGTGGGAGCCGTGAAGGAGCTGTGTAAGCTGACAGACAACCTGGAGACTCGTATAGACGAACTGGAGCGCTGGAGCCGCAAACTGGCCAAGCTGCGTCGTCTTGACAGCATGAAGAGCACTGTGAGTGGAAGCACTGTCAGGTGAGAGCAATGAGCAGAAGTTGCCTAAAATGTGGGTTTCAGGGCAGGTGTGACACATTGACAGAGATAATCTTGTATGGTTAGAAAATAATGTATAGATTACTTTTGTTTTTGTTGTCCATGTAGCCAATCAGGGAGTTATTTCAGCAGAACAGGAAGTGGCCCACTCAGAAAGAATACAGTCAAACCTGGAAGCAAGGTCTGTGATGATAATCATGTATTTTATGATGTGTTATAAGTAAACAGCAGGATTTGTAAACTATGTTTTTTTATTGCAGAATTCTGCTCCAGATCCAGGCTGCATCAGCCAGAGGTTCATGCAGGGAACCATCTTGGCACTCGTCATTGTCATGGCCTTCAGGTTAGACTAAACAAAATGTGTTTGGGGAGGGAATGGTGGGTAAACCAAAAAAATCTGCTTCATCTGCGTGCAGAAGTGCCATGACCTTTATTTGTCCCCCGCCAGTGTCATTTCCATGTCCGTCCTTTATGTGTTGACTCTTCACCATCGAGGAGACGTCACAGACAAAGATGGGTATGTACTTTTAAGGGGGAAAGACACTAAAGCTTTAATAAATCAATTTTCCTATTCTTCCATAACTTCTTTCTATATAATCTGTTCCTGCTTTCTGTAGCTATGTTCCTTCCCGTGTTCTCTACATCTCTTGGATGCCCATCTTCACTGCCTCTGTAACTTTCTGTCCACCTGTCTGCCATTGGTACGTGTTCAACACATGCCTTTCTTGCTACTTCCTTGTTTCATTTTCTGATCTACTCTTTCTGTCTTATCTTTGATTGCTTAGCTGGGCGTTTCTTTTTTACTTGTCTGAAAGGAAACTATGAGTCACGTATCTAAATGCTATAACCTCAACTCGGTTTTATATGTATCATTATTTTACCCAAAGCATGCTCTTGACCTCCTGTATTGCAATCTGCTTGGTGCAGGTCCAGATCTGCACTGGGATCCTCACGCAAGGGTTCAGATACTCTATTGTCCACCACCCCTGCACCAGGTGAGTGGAGTGACTGACCACCGAATTAAGTCTGGTAGTTTTGAAAAGCACAGTAATCAGCATCGAGAATGTACATTGATCTGATCCTTTTCTTTCACTTCTCACAAATCCTGAAGCTTGCTGTTCAACTACAGCCATAAACAACCAATCAGCTACAGTTGTGACATTGAGTAACAACCAATCCACACCAGGTAAGTAAATAAACATGACACGTTTTCCTGTGGTGTACATTTGTTTTCCATGCATGTTAATTGTCTTCCTTCTCTAGATTTAGGCAGCCCGGTTCCCACATCAGGACCCATTAATAAGAAGGCCAAGTCCAGACCAATGGACAAAGACAGCCGTAGAAACCGTCTGAGTCACACCTCAGCACCATTGTTCTTTGCCAAGTCCAAAAGGCCAGCAACTACAGACCAGGGCGAAATGGGAGCTACCAACCGTCTGCCTCCAGGTCAGCCGCCACTGCCACGCAGACAGCGCAGCCTACACACAAAGGGTAAATCCACAAACACAGCCTAGACACGGCACTTTCTTCACCAATATAATATGCAGTACGCAAACACAGTGAAGCCATGTGTTTGACAACAGCAAACAAAGCTTATCTGCATACTGTACAATGGAATGCTACAGTATGGGTTCGGCGCTCATAGTGCTGCTTTTCTTGCTTCTGCAGGAGGAAGGTCAGCTCCCTCTCTGACTAGTCTACATATCGTGGAGACAAACCAAGAGATCTCAGCACAAAATTGCTCCACACCTGAAAGCTGCAGGTATATAATGAATAGTTGCACGAGTTTTGAGTTGACATTACGGGTGACAAATTAAAAAAGCAACATGAAATGTCCTTGTAATGTGATGGTCCACGACAAGCAGCTGCAATGCTCCTTGGAATAGATTCTCCAAGTTTCCCTCCTGGAGGGATGAAGGCTATTTGTCCAAAAGATATTCTTTAATTTGGTGTTTTGATGAAGGTGGTGAGCACTGTATTAGTCCACAGTCCAAAGTCTCTCAAAGGGGTTCAGTCTTGCAAACGATCAAACTATTCAGTGAAACATAATGCCCTGTATGGATGCATCTGAATTATGTTTATCCATTCATTTATTCAAGTTTTTCCTGAAATGTATTTGTCACTTCTCTGTATGTTTGTTTGCCTTTTACACAATTAGGCTTTGAATTCAAGTCTTGATGTTTAATGCTAATTATATATGTATGTTGACTCCAGCTACACAGTATCACTCCATGGAAGCAGAAATTCCTCCAAATCACAAATCACTTTGCACATGATGTGAGTATACGAACATCACACTATTTACATGCAATGCTTTACTTTACGGATCTGTAAATCCCTAATAATGTCCAAAGAGGTTCTCTGTAAAGAGCCATGTAATTTGGCACTTTGTATCTGTAAAATAGAGACAGGCTTTAATTGGTAGACTTCCAATTAATTCATTCTAATGAATTTCTGAACTATCTTTCATGAGACAATAATGTGCACTTAACTTTGTCGAAAATAAGTTCCAAATTGTATTAAAAGATTAGGAAATGATCAGGAAATAACAGATCCAAAGAACAAAGTGCAATCTGTGCCACTAAAAAACTACTTTTAACTGTAGCCACCCACATAAAGCATAATTAATTATTGCAGGTCCACAAACAACGTATGGGTACGACAATGTGGAGCCACCAAGGGACGTTTATGCCCCAACCACACAGAGACAGAGCTCTACGGTGGACAGAGTCCATCAACAAAGGTACATAATATCTTATATTTCCTTCTTTCGGCATTTTGTACCACTAAAAGTGTGAATGTAGAATTATTATTTACGTTTTTGTCCAAGAATTCATTCTGCAAATGACTTTAAGGACTCATTATATTCTTTATCCTTTTCTCTTAGGGGACTCATCACCTGTGGTCAGTGCCCTTGTTGTCCTTCCAGGACATCACCTATCACTTCCGTGTCTCTTCGTCTGTGAGTAAACTTGGCCTCCAAAATATGAGAAGCATTGTGACGCTGTAGTGTGGTTTGATCCAACTATTTTTGTACTTACTTTGAATAAATTCACTGGCTTTTGTCCCCACTTGCTTTCCGTTGACAGAGTGAAGTGAGCTGTGCCACTGAAGGAGAAACCGCTTCCTACTCTGACTACCATTTCCTCATTCAGAGCAGCTGTGTTTGAGAAGGAAGACGATGTGTCCCAGGGCCGTTACAATACACCACATTTTCCCTTTGTGGTTCCTTTTGTACGCTGTTGTGATGGGATAAGGTTTTGTCTCATTATTGTACATTATTTTTTAAAGATATTCATACAGAACAAGCTATTATACCACTGTCCCTCCTGCAATCCCCTCCATATGTCTATGCATTAGGCCATCTCTTTTTGCTGTGATCACTGGATTTTTCTTTTCTGTCACTGAAAATGTTTTAGATCACTGTAAAGGACGACTATGTTGTGTCACTGTTGACTGAGTCGATGGGTTTTAATCTCATTTAATTGATGATCACCAAGTCTATACTCAATACAAGCCATACTTACTTTCCAACATAATTCAAGTTTCTAAATGAAGCCCAGGCTAAGATACTTTAGATGACTCTGCACACATTTTTGTCGCTTTTTTTCAATTCAATGAATCTGCATGTACACTGAATCCAGTGTCAACTGAAAACAAAAACACGTTTTATACACTGGAGAGAATATCATTGACTTCTGCTGAAGGCTTCAGTGAATGGTTGCAACTTGCACTGAATATATACCTCAGTAGTGCACACTGGCAAACCCTGGGTCTCTACAGTGGAGCATTGTGTTTGAGGCTGCTGCAGTCGACGAGACTGTCTGCTGTCTCTTCATGCAACATCTGACTAAACACTGCACAGAGAAGGAAATGCTGTTCAGTGTTTCTTTCTCAATTGTGACATTGAATTAAACACCAAACTGTTACATTACATGTTTATGCATATGCATACTATCACACAGAAAGCCTTGTTATTATCGTTCCTAAAATGAAGTCATACTAATTTCAGCAGATTCACTGGAAAACATGCGATAAGACTGGATAAGTAAACAAATCACTGGAAATGAAAATGTAGAAACACTGACAGCTCTTAGCATCTGATAGTGGAAATGCAACAAGTCCAACACTGACAATATTTCAAGAAACACTGGAATAGCTCACACTGTATTTTGCTAACTGGACAGAATGCTGACAAGGCAATACATGGCTTAAATCATTTCAGATGCATGCCCAATCATTTCTTTCAAATGATACATCTCAGCTCCGAGGCAACTCAAATGCTGCTTCAGCGATGGAAATTCTATTTTAATGGCTCGATCAAGCTGAGAGGGAGTTGCATTTATTTACTCACACTGCAGAGTTAGAATTGGATATTATACACTGGACTGTTCTGTGTATTTCACTGGATGTTTGAATACTCTTCCCGTGCCTATACAATTAACAATTAAGAATTTGCAGTGATAACATTGTGAGTATAACTGATTCGTATGATGTTTCCTTTTTTTATTATCTTTTCTTCTTTTAAAGTCATTCTCCACTTACTCTCACCACCATGCTTGTGTTACTTTTGTTCAAATTGGTTTTCAAATCCATATTCCATACGTGTCTGTATTCAGAAGGAAAGAGCATAACAGTGTATCAAATGTAAAATCAATATTAAATAGGAAACAGCCATCAGACAAATGTTTATGGAATTTATCATAATATTAAGAAACTGTACAATGCTTTTAGTATAAGTATGATGACTTCAGTGGGTATAGTGTACTATTTTTAGCTTATTTATAACGCACCAGCTAGCATAATGAAACCACTGTAGCACTTTTTGCACTGTATATATGAACTGCTTTTGCTCGATCCAGTGCACCAGACTGTTCTAAATCCTCTGGTAGAACTGCATTACATGTAACTGTATAGCTTCATTTTGTTACTACCAATGCTCCTTTTTATCTGATATGTTTTATCATTTTGTTTTTATAGTTGATATTTTTGTGGGTGTTTGTATTGTTAATAATATATTAACTTTTAGCTAATGAAGCCCAGGAATGATTGACAAGCAAGTAAACACAGACACACACACACACACACACACGAAATACATTTCAAATTTTAGCACTATTTGTCATGAGAAAATGCCATAAACACTAAAACTTGAGTACTTTAATATCACTACTTTATCTTTTTAGCCCATTTCATCATTACATTTTCAAAGCTTTATGTCAAAATATAAAAAGAATGCCCTGTAATACGATGTAAATGCATGTAGTAAATAAATTTGTGATTGGATTTGCTGTTGTGTTTGCCAAACTGCTTCATGAGTTGAAACCGGATTGCTCCTTCTATTCATTAGATGGCAGCCGAAGATGTATTAACAGTCGCCGAGGATAGGGGTAAACTATCTGACCTGAAATGTGCCTTTGAGGTAGCGGAGTGTTAATGCCACGTGTGAAAACAATAAAAAAATATATATATATATATATATTGTCTGGTTCATCAATGGTGATAAATAATTAGAGTCTATAGTTTGAAAATGTTTATACCATCATCAATGTATTATTAGACTTGGTATAAGTAACATTTCTTGGTGGCGATTAGTCTGAAGGAATATGAGAGAGGAAACTGTTCTGACAAGGTTACGGTTGGGCCATAGTGCATGAATGTACTGCATGGGTGAGAGAGCACAGGTTAGAGTACTGTTAGCAGCATTCTTAAAGAACACAGGTTTTTTTTATAGGGTATGATTGAAATATAGGGATAAGGTAGGGGTTACATAATTAAATTAAATTATTGTATTTGTTTGGTTTGTTTTGGGGTAAAGAGTGTAATTGTCTGATCCATACTCCGGAGCAGAAGGTGGCGGTAATGCACCAATAAGATGGATGCCAACCGCCGTTAAACCACAAGAAGAAGATTAGTCTCAAATTTGCATGAGAACCACGTGACCTCTACGTCACGAAAATAAACCAGGAAGTAATAGTCAGTACGTGGCCTTATCATCTTGCACCACAGAAAGAGGAGCTCCCCTTCATTGCAACAATGGTAGAATAATTTTCTCGTTTTTATAAGTTTAGCCTTTTAATATACAATGACACACTGTATCTTTACGCGTTATTCACAATTTCACTCGCCATATAATGCGAGTCCTGTCGCTGCGGGTTTGCAGACGAGCAGAGCAACGTTAGCTTCTCGTGTCAAAATCAGATTTAGCCACTGTGTGTGTGTTTCCACACAAATGTAACGCTATATGCGCGATGCATTACGTAGAACGTTTTACTAGATGTTGTCGGGGTGATGTAACGTACGCGTGGCTAACCTGATTGTATTAAACTCCTTGCTGTGGCTTCAGGAACTCGAGGCTATGACCAGATACACCAGCCCGGTGAACCCGGCTGTGTTCCCCCATCTCACTGTCGTCCTTCTGGCCATCGGCATGTTCTTCACTGCCTGGTTCTTCGTGTATCCTTTCAATGCGTGTTTCACAGAACACTGTGTGGCGAACATGGAGAAGGGGTCATACCCGACACCATTAGGGTACTTCAGAATACATGTCCTGCAGGAAAATCCTACAAGATAAAGTTAAGGATCATGTCAGTGCCTTTCTCTTAGATCAAGCTAAGTTAGTGAAACAGGTTTGCCATTTCTCATGAAGCACAATAAGCAAACCATGCGATAGGTTTTTAGAGGTTTGTTTTCTCCCAAACCCTCCGGGAACCCACTGGTTTCCTCTCATTTGAGTAAATGTGACATTTAAACGATTAAACCTGTTAGAATTGTGACTGCTTTTCATAATTCAGCCATAATTTCAATTGCTAGCAATAAGACGGAACATAGTTAATAGCTGAGTGAGTATTAAAGTACAAGGCAAGAAACATGAGCAGGCAAACACACATATTAAAAAAAAAAAAAAAAATAGATGATTGGAAAAAAGCTGGAGATAAACAGTCAATCTTTGTCTGTATTGATTATGTCAGTTATAAACTGGTGTAAAACAGACCCATTTGAATTATATACAATTGTTTTACTAATTCTCTCACGGTCTTTTTCCAACAGTGGTTGTATGTAAATATCATTAAAGATTACAAGGTACATATGATACACTAACATAATGGACAATTATATAATTAT
Organism: Myoxocephalus aenaeus; assembly: GCA_038501785.1. NCBI lineage: Eukaryota > Metazoa > Chordata > Actinopteri > Perciformes > Cottidae > Myoxocephalus > Myoxocephalus aenaeus. The sequence continues at coordinate 13,988,827 of JBAMJR010000350.1, read as the reverse complement.
TATCAGAGTAAGCTACACAGCAGGAGGCATGAGGCTCGGTTGTACTTGTTCTATGAGCTGGCCCTTAACTTCTCATCAGCTACGAGGTGACGTCAACGAAGTACACCAGGGACGTCTACAAAGAGCTGCTGATCTCCCTCGTGGCTTCCCTCTTCATGGGCTTTGGCGTGCTGTTCTTACTACTCTGGGTTGGCATATATGTATAAAGGTACATTTAAAATCGTATTTAGGTCTTGTAGTTTATATGTGTGATCACTGAAACCATTTGGTAGTGGTTAACTTTGTTTCCTCTCGTTCCCTGCAGTTTCATGTGATTGACTTAAAACAAACAAAACATTCCATCGGAACGAAGGACATCACACACAACATGGACTCGGTTTAATTGGACTGCACTGACATTTTGGGATCTTATGGACTCTGGTTTTCTTGTCATAAGTAAAGAGGATTTGTATAACTTTGTGTCTGTCTTTGTTCAACCTGATATGTCAAACAATTAATTCTATAACAATGTTGATAAACAATATTCTTATTTAGATGAGACCTGAAGTTCACTGGAACTTGACCTGTTGTGTTGTTGAGATTTAGAAGGTTATTTTGATGCACTGAAGACTATTTTTGGTGCGTTTCACTAGTGGCACCTAAAACCCAAATCCCTGATTAATCTTGGTGTTAAAAATAGAGCAGTCAGTTTCACCTTGTCTGTGGGATAATACTGATGAAGGATTACACCGCGATTAGATAAGGATTATTTAATAAAAATGGCGGGAACACTTTGCAAAGATCCCAACTAAAAGACAACTGGATTCACATGAAATTGGCTTATTAAAATTACATTAACCATGTAAACAGCATGCTAGCCTTACATAAGGCAAAATAAATCAACACATTTCCTCCTTTGCAGGGAATAACAGCTTTTCCAATGGAACTATTACTACATGTTAAATGGTACGTTAGCATGAGTCAAAACAAAGTTCCCATATACTACTTCCAATGTGTTGCATTCTGTCTGCAAATCAAATTGATTTACAAAAGGCCACATAGATTAACACTCACAATCCTGCTTAATGCAATACTACCATGGCTGGCTTAACCTGCCACTGTAAACCACTTAACCAATTGCTTGATTGGCTACAAAAATACAGTAAATAAACTGGTTGAGAATTCGCTTCATCCTGAGCTTGTTTTTTCACATGAAAATAATCTTTTTGTCTCTCTTAAAATCTCAAAATTCTCTTTCACTGACGAGCTCTGGCAAAGGCATCCCGAAGCCACAGAGAGTCCTCATACAGCCTCGGGTCTCCCATATACTCTGCTGTTCGTTTGTATAAGTAGTAATACACCACTGCCCCTGTTAACAGAAAGAAGTACATAAATTACATCAAATAGATTAGTTGCGATGGAAAATGCACATCCGAATTAATCTACCAATTACCTGTTCTTTGGAAAACAAAAAGGGCTTGAAGACCATCTGTCCAAATGAAACTGTTTGACTTGAACCATCTAAGGTTCTGGGAAAAAGATAATACTAGTTTGAATGGATCCAAATTCTCTACATTTATTTATCAATATTTTACTTGGATTTTTAAAAAAATGACAGTTTTGACATGCAGGTGTTGGTGTGATGAAGCTTACCAACACCCAGCAGTGGAGGCAGATGCTGAGCGTCAGGTAAAGAGCAGAGAATATTAGCAGAGCCCTGAACCTCTCCAGGAGCAGCGACACCAGGCCGACCTGGAACACGTAGGTGTTGAACATCATCAGCAGAATGATGATCACGTTGAACAAGATGGCGATGTCCTGGATGCTGGAGACACAAATTGTACTGGTTTATTTGTAATAGTGGTTTCTGAGGGTGTGAGGGTTGTGTGAACAATGCATAACAACAAAAAATAATACATGTGACCATGTCAGAGATAAGGATATTGTGAAATACTTGTATGTTAACAGGTTTTAAAAAAAAAGGTCTTATATGGACAATTAATGAAGGTAGACCCTGTATGGCTACAACTCAAAACATGTAGCTGTGGTTATGACGAGGCTTCATTCACTGGCCAAGGCATTTTGTAATAGCAGTTAATGGGATATAAATGGTTGGTCTATAGCTATTATTATTCACGATATCAGAGCTGCTGACGCATTGCAAATAATTAAACAACGTGCATTAGAGTAGAGTTTTGAGATGACCAGTTACTGAAAGAGTAAATTAATTTCAATTTACAGCTTCAAGGATGATAAACCACAACAAGTGCAAAGACTGTTATAGTAAAGTAAATATGTTCGTGAGCTAATAAATAATATAAATATTTGGCAACTATTCTAAATGCCTGGCTGCCATTTTAATCAATTCAATTGGGGGATTAGTTTATTAATTATAAATTACTGTTATTTTCAGCCTTAAAATATTTAGTCTTAGTCCATCTCTCCCAAATGAGACTAATGATATAACGATTAAAATGTATTATATGAAGTATAAACTTCATGATAAATGAAGTGAAGAAAACACAGCAAGTCTGCACAGGTTAGAAGATATATCCAGAGAGTGGTAGATGTGTTGACTTGAACAAGCTGACTCGATGTAGTTCAATGACTTACATGAAAAGCACTAGTTGGATGACAGGCGCTCCCCTCAGGAGTTCACTGAAGGAGTTGACGAAGAGGTCATAGGCCAACAGTGTCAGCTGGATCAGCAGCACCAGTGAGTAGTTACCAGCCTGGAGCATCTTCAGGGGCCGATACTGCAAACCACCACAGCTCCCAGTCTGTTCACCTCCTCGCTTCCGGCTGCTTCTCTTCACACCTGCTAAACGCAGGTACTTGATGGTGACACAAGTCTATTTGGTCTGGATCCTGCCCCTACATACTAGAGTAAAAACAAACAAACACTGCAGAGGTCTAAAAGTAAGCTGAAATGTTCTGTTGCTTTATGTTTTCTTCACACCAGGTTGTCCCTCTGTTCATAAACATGTTGATTGTTGTCCTCCCAGAAAAGGGTTCTTGGTGATGATTGCAGGCAGTCCAAGATGGCAGATTGGACATGCTGACATGCTTGATGGAGAGAGTCTCCTTGTCTGCTGCATGTCCTGTGAGGAAGAACTAGAAAAGATGTGAAACAACAGTGTGTGGTGTGCAAGGAGTAACATCCTCCAGACATCTCTGCGAATACAGTGCTGATGTCAAATATCGTGCCTGTCGCAGAGAGCTAAATTAGCAGTATACCTAACATACTCAGGCTGTTACACAGGTTAGCATGGAAAGGTCAAAACTGGGATTACGTTACAGATTATTTCCCCCTAACGTTACGGGAACACACGCGGGATTTCTTTGTTGTTTCTTTCTTCCCACGCGCCTAATTTATCGTCTTTTACGGTAGCCTCAAGTTATTTAATCCTGGCACCGGATAATCTTGGAGACAGTAATATAGTTACTACTAGTTAACAACAGGTCTCTCGGCTGGCGGGTTTAACTTCGAGGAAGTCCCTCCAGACACGTTTGCTAATTTCACCATCACAACATTGACTCTGCAGCGCTCACTGTTGAATAAGTCGACTTCACAAATACTACACAACACTTACTCACCAGAAAGAAACGTGTGAGGAGTGAAACTACGTCCCGAAGAACCGCTATACTGTTCACTTCGCTACTTTCATCTACAGGCAATGCTCTCCACTTGGAGCGGCAACTCCTATTTTTCAGCATGTATTTCCGTGAATTCCATGGTAACACCACCACGTACCGTAATAACAGACGTGTAGGTTCAATAAATATTCCTCAAAACATTTCTATAGAGTTTACGGTGTATTTTGTCGTTGTATTGCTTGCAGTTCCTCTGTTATTTCCTCAACGTAGCTGATGTGTGAACATTAAAATAACTACGGGACATTGGGCCCCTGTTGGTCTTCATTTCGAGAGCTAACGTTACACCAAACATTACGGTAAACGTTCATCACACACGAAGCTTACTGCCACCCAGCGGTCGACGCGGGTACTACGTGATTGAAGTACTGCGAGCTGATCAAAGGTAGCAGACACCTGCGTCCAGCACACTGTGGGTGAGTACTCAAAGTTTCTGCAACTTCGATGAATTGACACGGAATACAATAACGTAAGTCATTTAGAAACATCGAGACTCTCTCCGTTATGGTGCATTAACGACCGCGACTAACGGGAGTGTGTTTTTTTTTGTTCTTTAATAATACGTGTAGGCGTTACATTACTTCATTCTTTTGGGTTTTTGGTTACATCCGCTGACGTTAATGCTTTTAACTGGTTGGTTAAAATTGGTCGCATGTAAGCCGTTTCATTCTCTGTGTGTTTCTGAGCGGAGTATACGGTTATGGTAAAAACGCGTATCTGCATGTCACAAAGTATGAGTGTTGACAGTTCTCCGAAAGTGCAGTCTTTCTGTGACGTGTAGTATAAGTTTGACTGACAGTTTGTAACCGATAACATGTTGTACACTGTGAGAATTCCCTTTCCCTGAATGTGTGAAAGACTCTCCTTGCCTCACACACCAGCCTTGTGAAATATGTGTTAGGTGTGTAAGTTTATTTGACCTTTGGCGTGGCTGTCGGCTAACTAGCAAATACAAAATCCTTAACATAAAATGTTTACATAGCCTATCTGGGATTCCACCATATCGCTCATGTCAGAAGGATGCTTTCATCGGTCATAAACCATACTTTACTCGCTATTATCAGTACATATTTTGGAGGTTTTATGATCATAGATTTCATGACTGCGGGATTATGAAGGAGAGGTAGGGTAATATTTAATTTAACACTGAAACAGATTTCAATTCAGAGTGCACCTTTGCCTGAAGATCTCCAGAAAATATACGTGTTTCTTCTTGTGTAATATAAATGCCATTTTACCTGAAGACTGAGGAAGTGTGCTGCTGTATCATAAAGCACAGTTTTATGAATGTTAGAAACTGAGCCATAGTTCCTGTGTAGTCCTTAAGAGTGAAATGTGTTTGCAATTGTGGTATTTTTGACAATGCAAACAACTGCAAATGTTTTATTTGCATCTCCTCAGCCTTGGCAATCTCACCCTCCCCTTCGAGTACACAGAAACTCTTCTCACATGATACCATCCTGTTTTTTACCCTCGGCACATCCTGGTGCTCACTCATGGCGTGCTCCTAGCAGTGACACCGCATCACATTTATTTAAATCCGTCCTCCTCTAAATAAAAGCTTTGGGCAACTGGATGTTGCTGCATGAAGCTAAGCAGTTCTGATATTTAATTGTGTGTTAAAGAGTCTATGGATGTTAACATTTTGTATAGAAATAGCATGTCATCGTGTTGGATACCTCGGACAGTTTTCAAATCGTAATGATCATAAACATGTCAGCCACATGATCACAGCAGCTGTAGATAATGTGTCCAGTCACAGCTTAGTTGTTCTGGGCCTCATGTTTGACAAGGGAGGACCTGCAGGGCCAGCTTCTCACAATGTCTGGCAGCACTAGGAGACAAGATCCAAAGTGTCTTTTAATTCATACTGGTTCATCAAGAAAGTAAAAGTGAATGTGTCTGATTATGTCTCAGACTGGTGGCATCCAGAAATAGACACCACTGTCTAAATACTGAGACACTCTCAGTAGGACTCTAACTAATGTTTATCATTAACAATCTTTCAATTTGTTTAGTCTATAAAGTATCATAAATAGGGGAACATTTGCCCATCACAACCTCCTAGAGACCACGGTGACGTCTTTTAAATATCTTCTTTCGTTGACCAAAAGTCCCAAATTCAAAGAGCATCACCTTACAATGATATTTGACGAAGAAAATCTGAAAATCATCTCATTTGAGAAGTTTGAACAATTGCCTTTTTTGTTTGACTATTTATGGTTGACATCTTTTAAATTAATCATTTATCAAAATGACATTCTCATGACAAATAAAGTTAGGCATTCAATGACAAACTAAGAGGTAAAAAAAGTACACAATACAACAGGTACAAGAACATATACACCAACTCCCCACCCATAGTTGTCTTCCTGTTTGCAGTAATGTCTAAGTGGCTGAACGATGGTGAAGTGCTGGTGGGTCAAGGCAGCGGTGAGGCAGCACCAGTGAGCCCCAGACCGCGAGGCCTATCAGCTGGGAGCCCCCGGCCCGGCCAAAGTGTTTTTAGTCCCCTGGCTTCCCCCAGAGCCAGAGAGGCAGTGCCAGGAAGCCCACAGGCAGAGACCATGGGCAAGGCCAAGGAGCTGTTTGTGCTGTGTGACAAAGAGGGGAAGGGCTTCATCACAAAGCGGGACATGCAGGTGAGCAGCTGATGTGGTAGAAGAAGAAGAAAAATGTCAGGCTGATTGTAGAAGGTTGAACTCTCCGTATTCTTCTGTTCAGAGGCTGCAGGCGGAGTTGCCGCTGTCCCCCGAACAGCTTGAGACGGTGTTTGAGAGTCTGGACCGAAAGAGCAATGGATTCCTCACTCCTGTCGAGTTCAACACAGGACTTGGTAAGTGTTGTGGTTTGAAAACATTATCCACTATGACGTCTATGAGGAAAGCCATAAACCGAATCCTCTGTGCGTCTCTCTATCTGGTGCAGGTGAATTCGTGGGGCTGGAGGACACGACTGAACTAAGTCAAAACGAATCAGACGACACGGACCAGGTGGACTACTCCCAGGACCCCCTTGCAGTCCGATTTGTAAACATACTGATGGAGCTGGGAGCGGACAAACTATTTAAGGAGTAAGATCACTGACATAGTCATTTCCATCAGACTGTACACTAAATATTTCCCCATGAGTTCTACAGTCGCAACAATATAGAACTATCTACACTCAGTTTCCAGTTTGGTAGGCACACCTAGCTATAAATGAGGCAGTTTAAAACTGGCTGCTCTGTTATTTAGCCTTCCTTTTATTTTCACAAATGTTGACAAAAAAAGATGGAACAAATAGTAGAAACATGTGTCAGGATAAAGCAATACAAATGCTACCATAAAGTTGATCAAAATCTCCCTAAACCCACAACATTATGACCTTTCCTGAAGGGATGATTCATTTGCAGGACTGTGGAATTAGACTGCATACGTTTTAGCAAGGCGTATCTTCAAATATTAGCACAAGGGTGGTTAAGATGGTATGAATACTACTATAGAACGTTTGCTTTATGTCTAACATGTTACATAGAAATATTTTCAGAGTTACTAGAAGCTGAAGGATAGTGAGGTGTTAATGTGTAAGCAAGTTTTAAATGGATAAATAGATAAGAAAGTGATCTTAAAGAAGTGAATAAACACTACATGGGGAAACATCCACAGTTGCAGTAACAGTACGATGTCCCAGCAGTTCAATATGAAAATATTAAACAGTTTAATTTAGTGTGATTCTTTGGCGCTTCAATACAATTTTGTATATAAAATATCTTGGATGCATTATATCGTAGATATTTTATTCTTCTTCTTCTCTCCAACAAAAATGTAAACTATTAGTTTCTTGAGCAAACAATACAACTCTTCGAGCTGGATAACTTTTACAGGAACCAAGGAAACATGAAGCTTGATACTGTATATTAACAGTTTGTTATTAAAAACCCGGCACCTTTTTGTGACGTAACTGAGTGATTCCGTGCTGTTAAGGTTCGATGTCCTCGTTGCTTTAATAGGTGTCTGTTGTGTGTCAGTCAGCAGGAGCTCTCTTCTCTGTGGTGTGAACTCCAGAGAGACAGACCGGAGCTGCTGAGCGTCCTGGACGCCGTCCTGATCCACGCAGTGTCGCATCTACAGGACTCCATCAGAGAGAGAGACAGTCTGGAACAAGCACTCCGCAGGTCACGGCTTCCTCCCTCTGCATATGGAACAACTCATTGTGCCCTGTTCAGTTGTGAGGATTCACACTGTGTCGAGTTGTCTGAAATCATTCAACTGTAATTCTTTTGTGCTTCAGGCGGGAGAGTGAACATGATGACGTTGTTCGGTCCATATATGAAGAAAGGGAAAACCAAATCAGAGAGGAGAGAGAGAAACGTCTGGCTCAGGTACATACTTGTGCTATTCAGTCCAGACGTTGTGCCATTTAACAAAAGTGATCATCATAATAGCCTTTCATGAATTTATTGTGAAATCAAGGACAGTATTGGACAGAAGCAGAGAGGAAGACAACTTGAGGAGGACCTGAAGCTGCGTGAGCACGAGCTGGAGAGCACAGTGACCAAACAGAGAGAGGTATACGTCCAAATAGTACCGCTGTTCTTTCTGAAGTTTGAGGCAAATGAATGAATCAACAGGACCCGTCTTTGTTCTAAGCTGGAAACCAGAATCCGGCAGCTGAGCTGTGAACAGGCGAACATCAAGGAGCAGAACCAGCAGCTGCGGAGCCTCAACATCCAGTTACAGGAGCAGGTGGAGCGCAGCAGGGAGCAGCTGCAGGCCGCTCTGGCTCAGCTCAGCCTGCTGCAGGTCAGCGCCGCACAGGAACAAGTGGCCCGGCAGAGGTGAGTGGCGAACCGCACCAGAACCAGAGTTCAACAAAGAAATGACTCCTCGCCTGGCAGCTGGTCTGATAATATGTGCAAGAATACCAGGAGTTAAGGGGAACGAATCCCAATAATAGACCAAACCAACAATGTTCTAATCTTTCACTCAATAATTTCAAGACCTTGCTGCGGTGTCTGTGGCACTCAGACCAAGCCACATTTGTCCATACTGAAGACTTATTTCTTAAAAATTACACTCAGATATTCAATTCCAATGTATTTCCATATCATAGAAAAGCAGTTCAGAGTGCTTTACATAAATATAAAAACAACCAAAATGTATGAGCTATACATACACAAACAAATCTATTTACATACAAGCATACTGTACAAATGCTCAATATAAATTGTTTTACAAAAAAAAGAGAGGTTGTTGCATAATAGACCTAACAGCTGACCCTGTAATTGTGTCAGCTTATACTCAGAAGTAAATCGTGTTTTTGTTGGAAACAATTTTTTGTTGTGGATTAAAACACATTTGGTATTTTCTTGTGAGTATCTATGGCAGCAGGACAGTTTGTGTGGTAGACTCAAAATAAACTACAGTGTTCATCATAATGAAAGAGCATGTCCCCCAGAGCAACAGTGTGGCTCATTGACATATTTTAATAGTATATTAAGAATTAATAAGTTATATCAGGCTTTGGTTACAGAGGCAGCACTTCCATATATTGTTGGTGTTGGTCTTCTCTGGGATTTGTGGACGATAGAAAGAATAAAGAGCAATCTTTAACAATTGTTTGTTTGCTTCACTGTAGAAACGTGATGAAGGTGTCGAGGAACATGCAGAAAGAGAAGGACAGTCTCTTTAGACAACTGGAGCTCTTGAGGTACAACTAAACAGCTGCTGTCTGATGTGTCAATCAAATTCATTTGATGTGAAGTTTCAAGAAAAATCCTGAAAAAAGTTATTGACGTATACGTGTCTGTAAATGTCCATGTGTGTGCTTTTCCTTTTTTTTTAAATCATTTACATTTTTATTCATTTAGATATATTAACATTAAACATAAATACAAAAATGAGGTTTGTCAGACAATAATAACTCCCCCCGACACCCCATTCATTATCTTTTACATGTAAATTTGCCTACACGGACCTGCATTTATACCTGCATTTTCCTGAACACACGCATGTTTTTCCTTTTTGGGTCCTTTTTTATTTTATTTTATTCAACCACTCTCTCCATCAGCCAGTGTGATGTTTGTTGTTCATGATTATCTCTCTTTATTTTAGGGATATGAACAAAAGGCTGCGAGATGAGAAGGATGCCCAACAGTCTCAGAAGAGGGTTAGTCACAGAAGCTCTGTCCTTCCTCCTCTGCCTCTCACTTATTATCTCAGTGAGGACCTTTGTACCCCGTGGACACAGCAGATTTATCCAACCTAAGCTAAGTCTTGGAATGGCTTCATGCTTCCTTCCTTCCTGTGGACAATGATTATTTATTTGGGCAGCTGTTATTGTTTGGTTATTGATTGAACGTGTGTTCATTGACCTCATTTGGGGTGTCAGCAATTTTATTTGTTTTGTAGATGTCGTCAGTGAAGTGAAATATTTTGTTTAATAGACATTTATTCTATCTGTGCCAATTTTAAAAAGATTGTTTTATATGTTCATTAATGACAGCTCTATTTATGAACTAAAGTGTGTCAGTATTTACCAAACTAATAAAGCCTTTTGTTTATCACATTTCAAAAGAGTCATTATCTATTATCAAGTTCTCCTTTATCTAATCCATCCATCCATCCATCCATTATCAGCCGCTTATCCGGGGTCGGGTCGCGGTGGCAGCAGGTTCAGCCCAACCCAGGCTTCCCTCTCACCCGCAACACTTTCCAGCTCATTCTGGGGGATCCCGAGGCGTTCCAAGGCCAGCCGGGAGATATAATCCCTCCAGCGTGTCCTCGGTCTTCCCCGGGGTCTCCTACCAGTTGGACGTGCCTGGAAAACCTCTAATGGGAGGCGTCCAGGAGGCATCCTGACTAGATGCCCGAACCACCTCAGCTGACTCCTTTCGACACGAAGGAGCAGCGACTCGACTCCAAGCTCCCCCCTGATGTCCGAGCTCCTTACCCTATCTCTAAGGCTGAGCCCGGCCACCCTACGGAGGAAGCTCATTTCGGCCGCTTGTATCTGAGACCTCGTTCTTTCGGTCACGACCTAGAGTTGGTGACCATAGGTGAGGGTTGGAACGTAGACCGACCAGTAAATGGAGAGCTTTGCCTTCCGGCTCAGCTCCCTCTTCACCAAGACGGACCGGTACAGCGCCTGTTTTACTGCTGCAGCCGCACCGATCCGCCTGTCGATCTCCCGCTCCACCTTATCCTCACTCGTGAACAAGACCCCGAGATACTTGAACTCCTTCGCTTGGGGTAGGCAGTTTGTCCCCACCTGGAGGGAGCAATCCACCGGTTTCCAGCAGAGCACCATGGCCTCAGATTTGGAGGTGCTAACTCTCATCCCTGCCGCTTCACAGTCGGCTGCAAAACGCCCCAGTGAATGCTGGAGGTCACGGTCCGAGGAGGCAAACAGGACCACATCATCCGCGAACAGCAGAGATGCGATCCCGAGACTCCCGAACCGGATCCTCTCCGCCCCCTGGCTGCGCCTAGATATCCTGTCCGTGAAAGTCACGAACAGGACCGGTGATAAAGGGCAGCCCTGGCGGAGGCCAACACCCACCGGGAACGTGTCTGACTTACTACCGAGGATACGAACACCGCTCCTACTGCAGGCGTACAGAGACTGGATGGCCCGTCCGGCACCCCATACTCCCGCAGCACCCCCCACAAAAACCCCCAAGGGACCCGGTCGAAAGCCTTCTCCAAGTCCACAAAGCACATGTAGACTGGTTGGGCAAACTCCCAGGACCCCTCCAGTAATCTTGCGAGGGTGAAGAGCTGGTCCACTGTTCCACGGCCGGGACGGAATCCACACTGTTCGTCTTGAATCCGAGGTTCGACAAGCGGTCGGAGCCTCCTTTCCAGCACCCTGGCATAAGCTTTTCCCGGGAGGCTGAGCAGTGTGATACCACGATAGTTCGAGCACACTCTCCGGTCCCCCTTCTTGAAGATGGGAACCACCACCCCGGTCTGCCAGTCCAAGGGCACTGTTTCCGACCCCCATGCGACACTGAAGAGGCGTGTCAGCTAAGACAGCCCAACAATGTCCAGCGCTTTCAGCATCTCAGGGCGGATCTCATCCACCCCCGGCGCCTTGCCACCAAGGAGCTTTTTGACTATCTTAGCGACCTCTGCCAGGGATATGGGTGCAACCACCCCAAAGTCTTCCGGCGCTGCCCCCTCTCCAGGGGACATGTTGGCCGGGTTTAGGAGTTCCTCAAAGTGCTCTTTCCACCGTCCGACGATGTCCCCAGTCCGGGTCAGCAGTCCCCCCCCCCCCCCCCCCCCCCGCGCTGAGAACAGCCTGGGGTAGACCCTGCTTTCCCTTCCTGAGCCGTCGGATGGTTTGCCAGAACTTCCTTGAGGCCAACCGAAAGTCCTTCTCCATGGCCTCCCCGAACTCCTCCCATGCCCGAGTTTTAGCATCCGCGACCTTCGCAGCTGCAGCCCTTCTGGCCTGCCGGTACCTGTCAGCTGCTTCAGGAGACCCCTGGGCCAGCCAGGCCCGAAAGGCCTCCTTCTTCAGTTTGACGGCTTCCCTCACCCCCGGTGTCCACCACCGGGTTCTCAGGTTGCCGCCACTACAGGCACCGATGACCTTCCGACCACAGCTCCTAGCGGCCACGTCCACAATAGAGGCTTTGAACATGGTCCACTCGGATTCCATGTCTCCAGCCTCCCTCAGGATCTGTGAGAAGCTCTTCCGGAGGTGGGAGTTGAAGACCTCCCGGACAGGATCCTCTGCCAGACGTTCCCAGTTCACCCTCACTACACGTTTGGGCTTGCCAGGTCTTTCTAGCAGACTCCCCCGCCATCTGATCCAACTCACCACCAGGTGGTGATTAGTTGACAGCTCTGCTCCTCTCTTCACCCGAGTGTCCAAGACATACGGCCGCAGATCAGATGATACGATTACAAAGTCGATCATTGATCTCCGGCCTAAGGTGCTCTGGTACCAGGTACACTTATGAGCCACCTTATGCTCGAACATGGTGTTTGTTATGGACAAACTGTGGCTAGCACAGAAGTCCAACAACAAAACACCGTTCGGGTTCAGATCGGGCAAGCCGTTCCTCCCAATCACGCCCCGCCAGGTTTCTCTGTCATTGCCCACGTGAGCGTTGAAGTCTCTTTATCTAATCCACATTCTTAAATTTAGGGCATTTTGGCCAAAGTTGTTAACGGTGGTAACTTTTAATTGTTTTTATTTGCACTAACAATCATCTCCCTTGATCATAGTTTCTGAACAAGTAATATACAAAGAATACACAATACTCTTTCAAAAAAACGCATGGGCCGTTACACAATGAACACCTGTCGGATATATTTTGTATTTTTTTGTCTTACCGTATAAATTCGAAAATCAAACAAATGTATTGCTGATAAGTGATTGTGATATTTAACTACTTTGTAGCAGAACAAATGTCACTATTGGATGAACGTTGTCCCTTTTTAACATTTAATTTCACCATGTGAAGCAATTAGTATTTCTATAAAAAAATACAGTTAATGTTCTTTGGAAACTTACCATAGCACGTACATATATTTATACTATATACAACGTATATTATTAAAATCTTAATGCTACTCATTTCTTCTGCCTCACTTCTCACAAAAACCTTGTAGAATCCAAATGTCACAAAGCCTTTGCAGAAGAAAGGGTCAATTATAGGGAACTACTTACTGCAAGAAAAGCTACTGAAAAGGTTTGTATGACTTACAGCATCTGATATCACATTAATCATTTTTGCAGTAATGCAAGGCAGATTGCCAGAGGAAGCAACTAATTGTGTGTATTCATTGATTCTGAAGACAGCTGAGCTCATCTGAATTGGAACAGGACAAAGACACAGAGGTCACAAACTTATCCAAGAGACACCAACCGTCACGTAGAGTCAGATGTGAACATGTTGAACAGGTGCAAACTCAGGTAGGGAACATATTCAATTTACAAATACATTAATCCCAAATCCTTCAATTGTAATATACAGTTGCAGCATCTGGATAACTTTTAATTATGAAGGTAATGTTCTGAGACTTTTGCACTCTGTACAGCAATGAAGGAGCACAGATTAAAGGTGCATCCTCCTAAACGCAGACAACATGAACATGACTCTGATGTCGTAATGTTACGTTTGGTCCCTTTACCTGAATTTTAGAGCACAATTGTCAGTCCTCAGCGAGTGTTCAAGGTGGTCTTCCTGGGTAACTCCGGCGTTGGTAAGACCTCCTTCATCCAGCAGTACTGCACAGGACGCTTCTACAGTAAAGTGAACGCTACTGTCGGTAAGCTCTTCTCTTATTATCACAATGATTAACCTGCTCCTCATTGTATGTAAAGTATGACATGTGTTACTATGTTGCTTCTAGGTATTGATTTCCAGATGAAGACTTTAACTCTGGGCTCCACCACCATCACCCTGCAGCTGTGGGACACTGCAGGACAAGAGAGGTCGGAACTTATTATCTATAAAATACTTACTTATTATCTGTATATTGGTACTTAATACTATTGCACTTCTGGTTGGATGCTAAACTGCATTTTGTTGCTCTGTACTTGTACATGTGTAATGACAATAAAGTTGAATCTAATCTAATCTAAAAATGTATCATAGTTTCTTCACATGTTTACCAACAGTGTGGTTTTTTGGTGCCTTTCATATTTTACATTATACCGTCTGAGCTGGAGGATCTTATTTTTTTATTTTTGCCACCTGATAAAACAATGTAGCTTTTTTTAGGTGTAATTTTTCTTATTCCTGTTCAGGTTTCGCAGCATAACTGAGCAGTACTACCGCAAAGCTGACGGTATCCTTGCCATGTATGACATAACTCAATCCTCCTCCTTTGTTGCTGTGAGAGCATGGATGGACTCTGTGAAGGTGAGCAGGTGGAGATGGAAAGCAACATGCAAAACCATTTGTTCTAATTTGAATACACATGCAGCTGATTGACGATCCAGGACCATTTGTGGTTATTTATTTATTGTCGAGGTTATTTTTGACTGTCTGTGGACGATATAATAGCATTTCTCACCTTCCGTTTTTAACACTAATCAAATTGTCTGTCCCAGGAGAAGATGTGTGATAATGCGGTGCTGATGCTGCTGGCGAACAAGCTGGATCTGGCATCCGGTCGCAGCAAAGAAGTGAAAACAGGGGAAGGGCAGAGACTAGCAGATGTGAGGCACATTTGAATATCCAAACTACTTTCCACAGTGATTTACTCACAGCGTTCTTGCTAACGACTAAATATTATCTTTGAAGTAAATTAAATGTTTGTTTTTTTACTTTCTTTTTTTATACAGCAGCACCAAGCTCTGTTTTACGAGTGCAGTGCAAAAACTGGACGTAACGTGCAGGAGCTGATGAATTATCTTGCTGGGTATGGCATCTAATTCCTTTGTTATTTATGTACATCTTTGCATCTTCTGGATCCTGCAACATGTTTGACATTTTGTTGGCACAATTTGTCATTGTAGCAAAAATACACTCAGTGACCAGTTTATCTGGTAAGCAGTCTAATACAGCAGTTGTACCTTCACGAATGTTATCGTGATTTGAGAGGGTTTCATTCAATTTATAGTCGTTTTTAGGGTTGTTGTAATGTATATGGTGCTTTTTAATTGTATTGCGTTATAACAAGAGTCTATAAAATGCCAGTAAAAGTCAAACATTCCCGTCATGTTTTCCCAGAGCCTCTGGTGATGTCTTCAGATGGCTTATGTTGCCTGACAAGTAGTTCAAAACCTGAAAGATATTCAGTGTAAACTAAAGTGATATAAAAGAGAAGTAGCATCATTACAATTGAGAAGCTGGAATTAGAAAATATTTGTTGTCAATTAATTTAGGGCGGTTACTTATTACTTTATCGACTCAGCATTAGTCTACTTTCATGGATATAAAAGGGATGGAGTTGATACACTTGAGTGTAGTTCATCTCACACAATCAAAGGCAGCAGGATAAACTGTATAAATGACAAATGTTGTGGCTTCTACTGTGCAATGATTCAATAATGTTCTTCCTTTCAGGATGTTAGTCTCCCAGCATGATCGACAATGTGAAGAGGCACTTTTACTGACGGAGGGCGTGGCTAAAAGAGGCTGCTGCACATGAACAGAGGGAGAAAACGTTCAACTATAAGCTCCAAGTCCTAAGGTCACTTAAATCATTTGAACACACAAACATCAGCATTGTTCTGAGAACAAATTCACTGAAGAGTATGAGTAATGTTTGCTTATGTTGTTATGGATCTTTATAATAAAATAAAATAAATTTTTGATGACGCCTTTATTGTCTTAGTCTTTTGTTGTTGTTGCATTCTTTGGACAGCCTCTTACAAGCTGCACAATTGTTTTAGAGCTCATATGCGTGAGAAACCAGCTGGGGGCAGCCATGTGCTCCATATAGCGTGTAGAGGGCGAGCTGGCTGTTGCGCCAAAAGAGGACAGACACTCAGACGCTTGAGTAGGAGGCGCTGGCCAGAGTGTCAACTGAGAACGAACGCTGTTGTAGTTAACCTTCAAAGACAGCAGCTCACTTACGCCGGGTTGGTGGGATCTGGGAAGACATTACCCCGATAATCTACATCCTTCGGGGCCCACCATCTAAAATCAGGTAGGAGTATTTCAGTCTCAGCGGAAAGAGAGAGCAGTTTTTCCATGACACAATGCGTTAAAAATAACTCTTGTGACCATTAGGAGATGTTATTTTGCTGCTGGACAATCACATTTACACATGGAGTATTGTGTCTCACGGCTGAAAAAAAAAAAAAAAAGCCTTACATTTTTCATGTGTTAAATTCCTTAATGTTTTATAGTGATCGTCGCTTAACTGTTTCTTGATTTGTTTTAGTTTTTATGTAAAAAATGATGTTCACTGATGCCTAAACTCAACATCTCTCATGATGCTCAGTCACAACCTTTCTTAAAATAGAAGCAGAGAAAAGTTCAGTTCAGGCGAGGATAAAAACAGACATAGACTTTGAATTCATAACATCGAGAGTTAATAGTCGACAGTATATCACTTTCATGTAAAAAGATCAGGTTCAGTTACTTGGATGGGGGACATACAGTATATCTGACTGCTGGATGACATGTGACACACTTCTTAATTATGTTTTCCCCAAAACCCATTTGATTTCATCTTTGAGCGCTTTCCATTGCTGTTATACCACCTGTTTAAGTTTAAAATGCACCAGATTTAATTTTTTTGTTACTGTTTAATTTCACTTAAAGCTAACACGCATATAAAACCTTAAATAAATAAATTACCTTTTCACACCAAACGTGGAACTAAAGTAGACTGAAAGAGGATATTCCTAATCATGAGAGTATAAAGATGATAAATTGTATGATTGTAATCTTCACTATATTATGAAATTGGTGTTGGAGGGTATGACCTGGTCTCTGAGCATCTTGTAAATAGTAGATGGACCCGTACTTGTACAGCGCTTTTCTAGTCTGCCGACCACTCAAAGCACTTTAACACTGCATGACATCATTCACCCATTCACACACTGATGAGAGGAGCTACCATGCAAGGTGCCACATCAGGATTATCAACCGTTCATACACCGTAGGCGCAGCTATGGGAGCAACTTGTATTCATTCTCTCTGTGAGGATTCAGCTGTGCTGTTTAATCTTCTCCAGAAAGTATTTCATTTGGTAAAACTCTCCCTGCGGTTCACTAACGTGTACGTGTTTCTATTTCAGAATGGAAACTCAGGGTGAAAAACCACTCAGCTGTGGGACAATTTGTCTGAAATATCTACTTTTTCTCTTTAATATTCTTTTTTGGGTAAGTTAATAAGGAAAGTGTGAAGATTGTATCTGTAATAAAGACAACAGTCTCTCTGTTTAGAGCTTTACTGACCACTGTGATAAGTACTATACTAACATTAGTAGTAATATTCAACTTTTATATACATGTTAAACAGATTATTTGCTTCAGATGCCACAGATATTTACAACACAGAATCACTTCACAGCCGCACAATTTCTATTGTTTCTCATGGTTGGAAAACCAACTTGTATCTTATGTATATTCTACAAAAATCTGTAATATTATGTGCCATATAGTTTCTATAGACTCCATTTACAGTATCATTTAGTGACTTCAATGCACAAAAACTTACAAGAAAAACTTTAGAGACAATCCTCCAACAAATCTACATATAACTTGTATTGTATAACCAAGTATTTTAATAGCCTGTAAAAAATAATGTGGTGCATTCTTGATATGAGCGTCTGGCTCGAGTTAAACTGATAACGGTGATCTTTTTAGCTGGCAGGAGGGGTGGTGCTGGCAGTCGGCGTGTGGACGATGGTGGAAAAGAGCGAATACATCAGTTTATTGAACTCCAGCTTCTACTCGGTCTCAGCTTATATCCTGATAGCTGCCGGGGTCATTGTGATAGTGACGGGGATCATCGGATGCTGTGCCACTCTGAAGGAGATGAAGAGTCTTTTGATTGTGGTAGGATGGATCAGACACAAAACACTGCCCTGTGACAGAGAAATGTTTATTTCACCACTAAAGCATGAACCCCATTGAATTATGTGGAATCAGAATCCAAGTAAAGGCACTTTTGAGTTCCTGTTTATACACACACAAGCCGGTCCGAGTCTACGTGTTTGGAAAGTTAATCCTGAGTGACCTTCTGTCTCGTCCGCCTGCATTCAGTGCAGCTCATTATGTCAGACAGGCATGACTGTCAAATATAACAGACGAAGCCATGCAGAGTGTGTCTTTAAGAGTTTAGATTTAGAGTGCGGCTCATGCTCGAGGAATGAACGGCATTAGAAGTGGCTGCTTGGACTGAAGAGTGAGAGAGACAGACGCAAGTGACAGGATATAATGCAGAAGCAAAACTGCACAAGCTCTGTGACATGTTTATTTGTGTTTTCAACACAACCTTTTTAATGATAGTTTACCATAGTTTAATCATTTATCCTCATTGTTTATCATTCACAGTGATGTTCAATGCTAATGTGTAAAATCATTTCATATTTTAGCTCAGAAATATACTGAAAAAACATTTGAAACATGCAGGATCAATATTTTTCTCCCTCAGTTTATTCACAGCTGTTCTTTTTTTTTTACCATGTCCCTCCTCGACAGTATTTGGTCTTGTTGCTCTGTATCTTCCTGCTGGAAATCATTGCTGGTGTGCTGGCTTACATTACCTACCAAGAGGTGAAGTGCTTTACCTTCTGTTTGTTTGTTTCTATAAATATTTGACGAAAAGATAGTGACATATATTAGTCATATCAATAGAAATGTTTACTTGTAAATTCTTATAAGGTATGTCATTGTACGCTGATTGTATTTATTGTATTCTAGCCACCATTTATTTTAAATTTCACTGCAGCAACTACAAACCTGACACTTCCTTTTTTCTGTATGTATACTTAATGTGTATTTTTGTTCATTCCACAATCCCTTAATGTGATTTCAAACACCATTCCTTGTTGTCCATCATATCTATTTAAATCTTTTTTTTGATCAGCCACGAAATGGCTCAGCTGCTGCACTTTCTGTTGTGAAATCTTTTCTGCATGTCTCTCTGTGCATGATCTTCGTTTGTCCTGTTTTCCATCCTTTTCACACCTCTCTTTCTTCCCCCTTTTCTTGCTCCAGTGTTTCCCTTTCTGCTATCAGGTAATCTGCTGCCAACTGTTTCCATTTAATATCAAACTGTCTCTCTCACAGGTTGATATAAATGGCTTGTTTGCACATTGTCAGTCAAGCAACAACACTATCTTTATTTATGCATTAATGTGAAGAGCAGGGAGTGGAGTCAGAGGAGCTATGTAATTATATATATATATATATATATATATATATATATATATATATATATATATATAAAATATAGGTATTTTTATCAATGGTAGGAGATTAATAGATAACAGATTTGCTCCTGAGTAACCACTTAAGTGCAGCTTTCTGTCTCACAGCTGGACGAGGAGCTGACAAATAATCTGAAGGTGACAATGCAGCAGAAATACCAGCAGCCGGGGGAGGAGAGCATCACACAGGCTGTGGATAAACTTCAGCAGGAGGTCTGGAAGTGATACTAAATGTTTAAATCACAGCTGAGTGAACTGCCAGACTGATAAGAAGTAACACATTACTTCGATGTCAGGTGTCAGTCTATTTACATAATGTTACATTTTGAATGACAGTTGGGCTCCTTTAGCCTGCATGTGAATACAATTCAGTGTTAATCACTATTTCCTCATATATTTTTTGCCTTTTGTTTCTCTCTGCACCGCCTCCCTCTCAGTTTAAGTGTTGCGGCAGTTATAATGCCTCAGACTGGGGAGACTGTGTGTGGATCCAGGCAGCAGATAATGGGCGGCTTGTTCCTGATAGCTGCTGTAAAAGTCCCAGTAACCTCTGTGGACTCAGGGACCATCCCTCCAACATCTACAAGATGGAGGTAGGGAGACATGTCCTGTTGGCTGTAAATATATGTTAAATTATCACAGTATCTTAATTTATTTCCTCTCTCATGCTCCCAGGGAGGCTGTATTATGAAATTAGAGGAGTTCATCCTGAGTCAGCTGTATATTATCGGTGCAGCGGGCATTGGGATTGCATTCCTACAGGTAAAGCACTAACCACTGAGTACAAGTTGATATCAACATCTCTGTTAATGTTCTGGAAAATGCCAGCAGCTGAACTTTGGTCAATGGTTGTGTCTATGTGCAGTATGGAACTAACACTTTCCTTGTGTCTTTTTTATTTCAGCTTGTGGGGATGATGTTTACTTGCTGCCTTTATCAAAATTTGAAAGAAGATCCATACTGATTTTGTAAAATATTTCGTAGGTATTTTAATAGCCAAGTTATTCATTCTGGATGTTGTGAAGCTGTTAACTCAAATTATGACATGCTGATTTTCCAAATACG
The DNA here is from genome assembly GCA_038501785.1 of Myoxocephalus aenaeus. Classification (NCBI taxonomy): domain Eukaryota; kingdom Metazoa; phylum Chordata; class Actinopteri; order Perciformes; family Cottidae; genus Myoxocephalus; species Myoxocephalus aenaeus. The sequence goes on along the minus strand of JBAMJR010000350.1, from coordinate 13,968,293 downwards.
CACACACAGGTTGATGTAATGCTGCTGAGCAGCAATGTTATTTTTCTGCAAAATAGCATTGCTTTAAATATCGTCCCTTTTATATTAAGATTATGCTGTTTGGATGAACTTGGATGAACCAAAAACACATTTTACAGAGGAGAGAAATATGAGAATGGCTGTGACTACATTTGCAATATGTTTATCTTTTTTATGCATTACAAAACTAAAATTGTAAGAAAAAAAAAAATATGTTTTGTTTGCTGAAATGAAAATAAAAACGCTTGTTTTCCCAATGACATCGTGTTGTATTTCTGTGACAGTGAACTTTTATTCTGAAATCTTTCAGCGGATGTTGTTGTCAGCTGACATTACTTCCTCTTCGCGGATTTCTCTTGAATGATTTCACCCACAGTTATCTTCCTTATTCGTTTCAAACCAGCTAAACATATTCATTATTGAGGGAACACGAAGATAAATGAGATGTCTGCAAAACCCACGTGTTTAATTGTGGCGAGTGCGTCTCCTCAAGGTGGGTCCATGAGCGCGTGCGAGTTGATGTGACGTTATAGTCAAATACTGGCGATACTGTGACGTTAATTCATGTGATAAAGTGAAGTGCTGAGTTCACAGAAACAGTTATGCGTGAATTAGAGCTCAGCCGCCGTTGGTTGTTGATTTAATTAACTTTTTTTTTTCCTGGTCAACGTCACTTGCTAGCTAGCTTAGCGTCACAACGAAGCTTCGTGTTCCTGCTGCACAGACGAGCTCTCGTTTGAACAGGTGTGTCTCGTTTCTCCAGGTGTGTCAGCGACGTCTTTCCATCAGTCCTTCAGCCTTTGTGCCTCCGTGTTTAATCTCCAGACAGCCACACCTGGGGTAAGACTATTCCTTCCTGAAAAATACCCAACTAAAGTGTTTTTCTACAGTGTTAATCAAAAAGTGTTTTGGTGGGAAAAGGTTGCATCCTTTACTTCGTGTTAAGAGTAAAATGATCATGATCTAAAACAGTGGTTCTCAAATGAGGGTACTTGAGATTTAAAATTAGCATAAATTCAAAATCCTTTAAAAATCCTTATTTAATACATATTAAATAATATACGTGTAAGTTCTTAAACTGAATTGTATGCGTCGGCATCATTATGAAACTTCCGCACTGAGTAACAGAGGGATGAGAATGGCCTCATAGAGGGTTTCTTTTGCAGGGGAAGCCGATAGACTTTGTTGGAGTTGATGAAAGCACCGCTAGATGGGTGCAGGACTTCAACCTGAAACCCTACGCAACACCCGCCAAACTTGAATCAATAGACGGTGAGGATATTTATTTCATGGTCATTTAGCAGTTTTTAAATGTGTGCCGTTGGTTGGACTCTGCTCAGTTGTGTCACGATGACCCTCTTTCAGGTGCTCGATACCAGGTGCTGCTCATCCCGGACTGTCCCGGAGCGTTGAATGACCTGGCACACAGCGGCTCGCTGCACCGCATCCTCACACACTTCATCTCTCACCAAAGTGAGTGTGAGACTATTTTTTTTTAAAGCAGTCTGTGTGTAATCCATGTGTTCAGTGTGGTGATTTGTTTTTGCGTCTCCGTATGCAGAGCCGGTTTGTGCAGTGGGACAAGGAGTGTCGGCGCTGTGCTGTGCCACTGAGGGACAGAGATGGATCTTCAATGGCTACAGCTTAACAGGGGTTAGTCTTACTCGAGTAAACATGAAGGCAATATACCCAAATATCTTCATGTGTTAATGTACATAATAACGGTAACTGTTTCTGCTGAAAGCCGTCAGTGTTTGAACTGGTGCGGAGGCCTGACTTTGCCAACCTGCCCGTGGTTGTGGAAGACTTTGTGAAAGACAGTGGTGGCTCATACACAGGTGAGCTGACCTGCAGAGCACAGACAATTTGGTAAATACTTAATTGGCGTTTCTAAAATCCTCTCATGTGTATCTCTTTGTTTTTCAGCAAGTCAAGAAGATGCTGTGCATGTCGTAATAGACAGACACCTAATAACTGGCCAGAATATGCAGTCAACCTCACTTGCTGTAAATAATCTAATCCTGCTCTCCAGTGCAAAATAAAAACAGAAAAGATGAACATCAGGAGCATTCAAATTCAACTGTTCCACATTTATATCATGTAATTAAACAAACATTCATCTCGGACAAATATTGGAAGATTCTGGGTCAGAACCGATGTTTGGCAACACTGTAAATACAACTTCATCACTTCTCAATGCTGTTATTATAAACACAATAAATGCCACACAATCAAATGTCATGATTCGAAAATAGGAGAGAGGAAAAAGCAGATGCAGTTTTGAGGATGTTCAAAGTCAGAGAAGGATGCATCTTCACAGCAAGCAAAGCTGCATCCAAGAACAGAACTGTTTGTGGGCAATGGAGAGCAAAACAGATTTCTGGATTTGGACTGAAGAGAGGCTGCTGATGTCTGTGGTTCGTGAACAACAGAAAAATATAACCTTTCATTTCAACGTTATACATATTGATTATCATGCACCCTCTGTTGTTGAAGGGAGACGAGTCACTGCACTTTAACTAAACTGTACAAGTTTAATTGTTTTCCACAATACCATCAATGATGAGGAATAAAACATACTGAAGTACCTTGTGTCTGGTGCGAGTATTGTTTGAGTCAACAAATACCTGATTTGTTCATGTCGAGATTTCTCAACACTTTCATGACCCTCAAACAAGTTGAGTATTAACTAAATCCTGTCAACGGCTCATTTCAGAGTTCATGTAAGCCTAACTTGTGAAAACAGAAAAATGGTACCTGCATACAGTTCCTGAATGTTTGGTGCTCTCTGTTCAAAGAAAAAAAATATTGAAATCCATGTGCTGCTGGTCCAAAGTCTACAGTCCAACTCTCATAGGAGATCATAGAAATAGTCCAGTCCTTGTCCTAATTCCCATAAGGAAATCCCTGTTCCCAGTTCAGTAGCTAAAGAGATCCTCAGGTAGAGTGACTGTAAAAAAGTAAATTAAAAATGTTAATCTCCCATGTAGCAGTAAACATAATGAAAATGCTTTAATGAGCTTAAAATGTGCAAAAGACTTACCTTCAATGACGGATAGTACACCACATGCTTAACTGCATTGTTCCTAAAAAATGAACGTCACAAATATTGTTAAAAGATGCTGTGGGAAGTTTAAAAGTCAAGCCATGATTTGTTGACTTTAAGTGTAATTAAATCAGTACCTCTTGTAGCTGAAATAATGCTCTCCAGAATATTCGTCCCAGAGAAGTTTGGGCCTGTTTTCTCGCAAAATCTCGATGTACCTGCAGGAAATCAGAGACAAACTTAAGACCATGTTCAAGGATCTGTCCTTTTTTCAGCCTTGTACTCTGGCTGCTTGCTACTGCCTTACCCAAATTTGCAATTTCGCAGAGATTTTCACATGAAATAACCAAGAAATAATCAAGATTATGTTTTTGTTGCTGCTTAGTTGCAAATAGGTGATGTTGCTTATTTGGTCATGAGTATTTTATTTTGAGAAATAGTTATGACTTGAAAGCTTTCAGGGGCTTTAAATGGGAACTCCAATGATTTAACATCTGGGGGTTGTGGAGTTGGAAAGATGTTTACCAGACCTTTGTTGCCGGCGCCACATCACCGGTTGATGCTCGCGGCTTGAGCCTACATAAACTGCTATTTGCATAACACATGCAAATCTACAACTGAATTGTCAACGTTCCCATTGCATTATCGGTAATATAGGCACCTGGTTTTGAGGAGGAAGAAGAAAGCGTAGAAAAAAAGAAAATATCTCTGAATGACTTTGATTTTTTTTTTTTAAAGCATCGATTGAGAGTCTGACAATGTTTACCACAATGCTAAATCAGATTAAAACATATATAAATAAGGTATTTCACCAGTACTATCTTACCTTCCTCCCAGGATTGGCTCTGTTCCCTGGCCTGCAAAATCCAGGCCATACAAATTGAGCCCCAGCAGGATCTTTTGCCTCCATTGAGTGTTGGGATCAAGCTGGAGAACACAGTCTCTCACCCAGGGCAGTGGGGAGCTCGGGCCCGCTCTATTCAAATAAATTTAAAAAAACATTAACGCTGTGCATCTTCTTGTAGCTGTTAAGTTACTCTACTCATGTCCCTTCTCTGAAATATTTCCATTGCTGCCACAATGCATCTACGGACATCACTTGTCTGTGACCCTCACCTGCAGTGGCGGTTCTAAAAAAAATTAGAAAGTGCAAAAACAAACGTTTAACTATTTACAAATGAACTTAACTAACTTTTAACTATTTTAAACTTTTAGCTTTTTAATACTTAACAGATTTAAAGTAAAACAACATACAGAAGCTTACAGAATCACACAACAAAATATAAATTAAAATGTGTAAAACAAAAAGAAAAAAAATCAGCATCCAGAGTTTTGTCCTTCAGTGAAGATTTACATTGAGAAAGACAAAGTGCCTCAGCTTTGAGGGCTGATCCTGTTTCTTCTCTCCGTAATGATCTGCCCTTCTCTCTGAGGGGACTGAAGCGGCTACAATGCACAGTCTCGTGACGTCACATGAACTGTGTAACTCCCGCCCCTCTGCTCATCGCAGGCACAGAGACGACGCCACACATATTGACCAATCACATGCGGCTTGAGAGAGCGAGCGAGAGCGAGAGAGAAAAAAAAAAAAAGCCAGCCCCGTCGTTCACGTCAGAGAGCTCTCAGAGCCGTTTCGTTCGTGACCGACACGTCACTAGTAGACGGCACCTTCTTAGCAAGCGGGGGCGCCTGCAGCTACAGGGGGCGCCAACTTGCCAATTCCCCACACAGTGATATGATAGATAATGGAAAACCGCTTCGCGGCCCAGATGATATATATATATTTTTTTTAAGTGGTCGTGCCGCCCCCCACGTGTCATGAAAAAGTGCCGCCCAAAACCGCCCCTGCTCACCTGGCACCACTGGAGTAGTCGTACGTCATGAGGCTGAATCCATCCACCACCGGGGCCAACTGCTCAAACTCCTCCCGGCCAAACATACCCGGCTGCCCGTCACTGATAGTGATGGACAAGGAAGAAAAAAAATGAAGGAAAGTCAGCACCAAAAGTGTACATAAAAAAAAATGGTTAGCTTACAAATTAGAAAACTAATTGAATTCACCTCGTCACAGCAGGTGGGATGACAAGAATGCAGTCTAATCTTTTTGCCTTCAAGGTTTCACATACGTGTTTCACAAAATGGACCAGCTCCCTGCACACAGACAATTTTACACAGAAGATTATTTGTATTTCCGTCATCACCTCAGACAAAAATAAAAAATATGATGGTCAGATACAGATGTCAACAGAAGAACTCACTTTCTTTTGTTACCTCCCAGCTGGCTCCACAACTCCAACGTGAAACCATCGAAACCTTCAGTCTGCAAGGCCACAGCTTCATTAGACGGACGCAGGACAAACACTGTTGCAAGGGAGTGAAAGCTAAACACAACGCTTACTTACCTTTGCAACATCCACCAGCTCACTTCCCAGCTCTTCAATTTCATCTTCACTCCCCAGCACACTCGTGTAGTCCTGGTAAGACCAGCCATCAAATAACAGCCGAGGCACTGAGGGTAAAGACAATGAATAACCAAACAATAGAGTCTCATCTGAAAGCGCTTTCACACATTAACAGATCTGATTTGTGGGCAGTGGGGACATCTACTCACCCAGCCGGACTTTTTTGTTAAACTTGCGTACGGCTTTGACCCAGCCTGGACAGACAAAAATACTTCTTTATGTACATTAATCACCAGAAAACAACTTCCATTTGACCGGCGGTGACGTGGATCCTTTACCTGGGTCATGGTCGTGGAGTCCTGTAACGTCAAAGGTTTCAGGTCCCCGCCGGCGCAGCTGAAGCCAAACTGGACACACCGAAGTTAGTTGAGCACCAAAGATTTTGGCAACATCATAACCGTGGGAATTCCACTGGAGGATGGGAAAAATAAGACGTGCAATTTAGAGATATTTAGTCAAAACACACAAATGATAGATTCCCATTAAAGTCTTAATTCAACACCTACACGTCTATATGCATGTTGAATGAACTATCCGTTGCTGCAATCATTCCTCCTTTAACGTCCTCATACATAAGCAGTGTAAGAGGGTTACTTATAAAGTTAAGGGCCAGAAGTGGAAATCATTTTCATTGTTCAGTTTCATCACCTCGGAAAATAGACCAAAAAAAAAGACCATCAAAATTCCCAGACACTAAATGTACCATCATAAGACAAATTAAATCTTTATTGTAGAGAACATGGCATCAGCAAATATTTGGCCTTTGCGCTTGAAAAAGGAGTTAAACGATGAATTCATTATCAATACAGTTACCAGTTTATTCTGTGGATCCATTAAAATCAACCAATGGTTTTGGCTCGACCAAAGTTAGTCTTTTTAGTGCGTCTCCAAGAAATTGAAGTCATTTTAGTTTCATTACTTTTATATGTATAGTCACTTTGCAAAGTAACAGACTGATGAAACACAAGAGGGCGTTTTGCAATAAAAAAATATATACATTTTGGGAGATACTTAATTTGACTAACTTGAGACTCAATGAAGCCAATGTTAGCTTCAGCTGAACTCTAATGCATGTTTGCACAGAACAAGGACCGTCTCTTTTGTCTCTCATCTCTTACATTGATGTTTACAGCCAGTTTTTGCGAGGAAGAAAACCACAGGGACAAACACTTCCAATGCACACATGGGCATGTGAGTGTTGCATCAAGACAGACTTGAAAGAACCTCCATCCTTTAATGCTTTGTTGTCAAACGCTGAACAGCAACAAGGGAGGAAGTAAATATGTGACTTACAGGGGTGACATATCCAAGCACCGGTCCTTGGAAGGTTTTCTTGATCTGAGCCCGGTGTCTCTTTTCCTCCTTCACTATGTCTTTCCAGGTCGGGTTCGACACAACGAGGCCTCTCTCCAGCACAGACAACTCAGCTGGAGAAGCCTAAACAGCGAGATGAAATGAAAACAGCACATCTCAGTGACAGATAGAACATAATGATGACTGGACAGGAGGACATGGTGCCCAGTCCAGCAGCATGGCAGGCCGACAGAGGAGGACTTGTAAGTCCTGAACTAACAGCATAAAACAGCTCACACCCATGCCATGGTACAGACCTGAAGTTATAACATATATTATTATTATTAATATTATATATTAGACTCACCTCAACCTCAGCTTTGTGCGACTTCTTCGCATCAGTTTTGGAGAGCGTGGCACTGACCAACGAGCAGCATGAGATGGCGTGCAGCAGCAGCAGCAGGAATAATGTCGTTCTCATTTCCAAAAAACGCAGTGAACAGTGAAATATAAAAACGGGTTAGCTCCGAGTCGGCAGCTTTTGAAGTGCAAGTGCTTCCTTCCTTCCTGACAAACAGAGATGTGATAGATTACAAACCAGCATATCCTGCTTCGCTCTGCAGTCACACTGAACAACGAGCGGCTCCGCTCGCGCTGCAGAGATGCAACATGTATGATGAACAACCTGGGTCTGACGGCCGGGCGGGTTTGTGCCAGTTTGATTGACAACTTAGGCTCAACGTGTTTTTTTTTTTAGGAGCGTCAATGGAGCTGGGGAACTTCCGCGTTGTGGGTTTTTCAAAATAAAACGTGCGCGCGTGAGAGACGAGACGTCATCCGAGTCGTTAGGCGGCAGTGTAGCCGGAAGACTGACAAGTATCACGAACGACAACATGAGTCCAACACACACACACACACACACTGGTGTTGTGCGATTAAAGATGTTAGCAAGAGACTGTCCAAGTTGTTCCGCGTGATTAACATCAGCCTTTCTGTCCTCGGCTCTTTTCTAGTCAGATAATCATTTATTCAGACATCATCATTAACAGGTGAGTGTCTTTCTTTCTTGCTAGCTGTTGCTAAAGTAAGAGTGCTGTGTGGTTGGCAAGCTAACGTGAGCTTTCATGAAGCGTTAGCATATATTTGTCTTAACTACGAAGCTTTATCCAGCTAATTTTTTCCTCATGCACCTTACTCTTCATAGCAATGTGTGACGTAACGTTATCTTAATGTATGGGCTGTGATGGTGGAAGAAGTGTAAAGGCTTTATAACGTTACTTAAGTAGTTCGTACCACCAATGTACCCAAAGTAATACAACATTATACTTAATATAATGTTATGTATTGGATGCATGGTTTCATGTTGCAGCTGCACGGTTAAAGTTGAGCAAATTCTTAAAACTTTGAATCACTCCCTTTTAATAATGAATAATTAATACATGTAGTCTGTTACATTCCAGCACTGGTGGGATTCACCCTCATTAATGGAAGAACTCACTAACCTGTCTGTAAATTACAACAACAGGTATTATCAGTCATATTTGAGCTGCTATGTAACATTAAAACTTGACAACAGATAGTTAGTTGGACCTCTTCTAGTTTGTCTCGAGTTTACGTGAAGTAGTTCTGATCTGTTGTGTAACACTGATCATGTTTTGTTTTCTTTCTCTAGTGAGTGATGGCGGTTGAACAATTTGTGTCAAAGACACTCGAGCTTCTACAGGAGGAGAGGGAGGCTGAAATAGAGGAGACCCGGTATGTAACATAACATTTAGACTGTGATACTCTACTTAATAAAGGCATTATTCAGCACTTCAATGAATGACATGGGTCAAGCTATAAAAAAAACAGGATCCTGCACTTCCCTTAATGGCACTATAAAATGACTGTCTTGTTTTTTGCCTTCAGGATATGGCAGGAAAACATCTCTCTCAAGGATCTTCAAAATAAAGGAGTTTGCCTGCTGAAATTGCAGATAGGAAGTCAGTCCACGGGCCTGTACGGTCGCACAGTCATCGTCCTTGAGCCAAGAAAGCATCTTGGTTTCTTATCTCTGCCAAGCAACAGCTTTGGATCCGGTGAGATGGAAGAATAAAACATGTGATCTGTGGGTTTTCTTTGTGACTTTAGTTTCACATTTGCTTAATGTGACATGTCTTTTGTTACAGGGGACATAGTCGGCTTATATGACACTGGTGGATGCACCCCAGCCTCACAGATTGGCACAGGAATAGTGACGAGGGTCAGCCAAGTTTCTATAAGCGTGGCCTTCGACGATTCAAACGATGGCCTCAGCTTTGATACGGATGCGCTTCACAACCTCTTAAAGTTGGCAAATGACGTCACCTACAAACGGATGAAAAGGTGAGTGACATTTTTATGTAAAACAGATACAAGGAAATTATGAAAACGTAGTTATTTTCTGTGTGTTCTTTGCTTGCAGTGCCTTGAATACATTAAATGGATACAGAAATGGACCAGCTGCCAATCTGATAAGTGTTCTTTTTGGAGACTCAACACCATCCTCTCAATCACAGCCAAGTAAGTGAAACTTACAAAGCAAATATAATCAAAAGATAGTTGCTCTGCGAAATTGTGCTTGTTGGTAGCTTTTACACAAGTATGCCACATAGCCTACACTCATTTCAAAACGTTGCATGAATCATACAATCTACAAACAATTCTGGGTATGCTATTTTGTTTCATCAGATAAAGTAGAATTCTTTAACTCGAACCTGGACGATTCTCAGAGAGAAGCTGTGTCCTTTACGTTGTCTCAGAGAGAGCTGGCTGTGATTCATGGACCACCAGGCACTGGGAAAACCACCACAGTGGTGGAGATCATCTTGCAAGCAGTAAAACAAGGCCAAAAGGTGCAGGAAGTTGATTTGTATTAGTATATATGTGAATATGTTTCTCCTTCTAATTAAGTTACATTTACTGTGCTCTGCCATTGCAGCATCTCAGTCTAGACAGGGTCATTTTCACATTTGGATTCTGTGTTTGTTCAGGTTCTCTGCTGTGCGCCCTCTAACGTGGCCGTGGATAATTTAGTGGAGAGGTTGGCCCGGTGCAATGCAAAGGTCCTCAGGCTGGGTCACCCTGCCAGACTTCTGGAGTCCATCCAGAAACATTCACTAGATGCCATCCTTGCACAGAGTGACAACGCAAACATCATCGCTGACATCCGTAAAGACATCGATAAAGCATTTGTAAGTAGGTTAGTGTGTGCTTCTACTGGCATGTGTGCCATCGTGACCGATTTATTTGTGTATGTATGTATGTATGTATGTATATATATATATATATATATATATATATATATATATATATATATATATATATATATATATATATATATATATATATATATATTTTTTTATTTTTTTTTCTGTTCAAGATTGGAATGAAGAAAAAGCGTGAAAAAGGAGAGTGGGTGAACTACAAAAGAGAAATAGGGGAGCTTAGAAAAGAGCTCAAATCAAGGGAAGCGACGGCCATATCCCAGATCCTAAAAAGAGCTGATGTTGTGTTATCAACCAACACAGGTCAGTATTGGCGTTGAATGAAGAAAATTTAATTCAGTGGTTGCAGTGATGATGAAAGGCAATCACAGTGCACTTGTCTGCGTCTGCAGGTGCTAGTGGCAGTGGCCCGCTGAAGTTCCTGCCAGCGGAGCATTTTGATTGGGTGGTGATAGACGAGTGCGCTCAGGCACTAGAGAGCAGCTGTTGGATCGCCCTGCTCAGAGCACGCAAGTGCGTTCTGGCTGGAGACTACAAGCAGTTACCACCTACTATCAAATCACAAAAGTAAAGAAACAGGCTTTCCTCTCTTCTCATTCATATGCAAATAACATTCAAGATTTTGTATTTGTCCTGAGACAAAACTTAAAAAAAAAGTAAGAACAATAATCCGATTAAGCTCTTAAATAACAACATGGGATGTATTTTTATTTGCTTTAACACTCAGAAACTCTGCTAATCTGCTTGATCAGGACTGTTTGGTTTGATCAGATTTTAATGAGTGCAACTGTTAACAACACTCATCCAATGCTAAACTGATTGGTGCACAGAAATATGTGACATCCTCATTTTCCAGTTGAGCCCTGCCGACATCAAACCACTGACACAACACAGACAAAAACACAAATACAGAAATCTCTCATGAAATGAAGAAAACTGTTCTAACTCTGGCAGAACATTTGTGTTTTTGTTAGACCCCATAGACCATAGTAAGAAACAGATTGTTTTCTCTGCCTTTTTATAAGATCTTGTGACAGATTGTTTTAGTTTACTGCACATTGTTTTCTTTTTGTGCTCCACAGGGCTGCATCAAAAGGCCTGTCGCTCAGTCTCATGGAGAGACTTATCCAGATGTATGGGGACTCAGTGGTCCGTATGCTCACAGTTCAGTACCGCATGAACAGTGCCATCATGAACTGGGCCTCCAAAGAGATGTACCAGGGAAGACTAACGGCTCACAGCTCTGTAGAGAGCCACTTGTTAAAGTGAGTGTGAGCTTGATGATGGAAAGTATATCACGTTTGTATTTCAGTAAATAATTAAAGTGTGAACAAAATTATCTCTTTGATGCCAAAAGAGATTTACCAGGAGTCACCTGTGTTGAAGAGACCAGCACGCCACTTCTCCTCATTGACACTGCAGGCTGCGGCCTGAGTGAGATGGAGGTCACAGATGAGCAGTCCAAAGGCAATCAGGGTTAGTCTTTTTTATTGCAAGAAATCAAATGTTATTGCAGTGAGTGTGTTGCGGGATCTAACACCGTTGACTTTTTCCTCAGGTGAGGTCGACATTGTTGAACTGCACATAAAGGCCTTGACTGGAGCTGGAGTTAAAGCTAAAGACATCGCTGTTATTGCTCCATACAATCTACAAGTAAGTCACGGTGTTGAGGTACTGCAGTGTGAAATGTTTCTTAACTCAACTAATACGACTTGTGTCAAAGCAATAATGCAAAACTTAAATTTAAATCCACACTTTCACCATAATGAAAATAAAATCCCCAAAATCTAAAATGTGTTGTTAAACTAGAAATTTAAAGTGAAATCAAAAGATCTTACAGTTGTGTCTCAAAATATTTAACTGACTTGTATTTCAATGCGTTATCTCTGTAAAGGTCGATCTTCTGCGTCAGAAACTTTCTGCGAGGCATCCAGAGCTGGAGATAAAGTCTGTGGATGGATTTCAGGGCAGAGAGAAAGAGGCTGTGGTGTTGTCGTTAGTTCGGTCCAACAGAAAGGGTAACTTATTTCGCTGTTTCTAGCACGCCATGATTGTTTGCAGCAGTCATTGATGTATTTGTTCACTGCTTTATTCTAGGGGAAGTTGGATTTCTGGCAGAGGACAGAAGGATTAATGTGGCTGTTACACGTGCGAGACGTCACATCGCTGTTGTGTGCGACACCCAGACTGTCCAGAGTCATGCTTTCCTGAAGTCCCTGATCAAGCATATGACTGAGTTTGGCGAGGTCAGAACAGCATTCGAGTACATCCAAGACATCGTGCCACAGAACTACACCCGTGACCACAAAGACACAAAGGCTAATACGTCTGCCAGCAGCTCCACATCCACCAAACAGAAGGTTAAAGATCAGCCTCCGAGCAGGGCGAAGCAACAACAGAAGAAGCCCCCCGGTAGCAGCAGTAATGAAAATGCTGCTGGTACAGAGAAGCACACAAAGTCCGGCATGACAGCACTGACCGAGGAAGAGCAGAAGAAGAACAGATGTGCTGAGATCAGAGCGCAGGTGGAGAGCTTTCTAAAGGACTTACGTCAGAAAGAACTACAGTTCCCGTCATCCTTTAACTCTCATGACCGCCTGCTGGTCCACCAGATCGCTGAGGAGCTGGGCCTCGTGCACGAGAGTAAAGGTGAGGGTAAAGACAGGTGTATCACGGTGGCCAGGCCTCTGGTGTCAACACCAGCTGAGAGGCCAACACAAGCAGCAGCAGCAGAAGATGATGATGATGATGATGATGAAGAAGATGATGAAGAAGAAGCTCAGGAAGAAGAAACAATCCCCAACCCCCAAAGAGAGCCGCTGGGTCAACCTCAATTAGACCTGAAAAACTTACATTTGGAGCGAATGAAGAGGGAGCAGCAGAAGAGGGAAGAACATGCTCAACAGAAACAGCAACAGAGCAACATCCCACCAGCTCAGGCCAAGTCATCAAAGAAGCCAAAGTCTGCTAAAGGTTTGTAATATAAACACCTAATTATTAGTGTTATTTTAACCTGTCTGCTCCAATGTGTATGCAGCAATTCAACTCTTACCATTTCTCGCCCAGGAAAGAACCAAATGAAGGCAGGCGCTTGCGGCATCGCTGCTGCTGCAGCTCCAGATGAGGACTTTGACACACTCCTCAACGCGGTCATAAAGGCCGAAAGTGTGTGCAGCTTTCTCAAGTGTAAAGCTTCTGTGCGGTTACTTGGACAGCTTTGCCTGTTCTGCAACAGGCAGTATTGTCTCAGTCATCATATTCCAGAGGTAAGACCGGAGCAGACCCCAACCGAATAGTAGTTGTGTTTTGGTTTGTGTGTTTATTAGACCATGTCACTGTATTCAAAATGCATAGACAGTGCCAAGAAAGGCTGTACTTTTTTTTTTTTTTTTTCTTCTCCTGTGACAGCTTAAAGGGACAGTTCACCCCAAAGTCAAACTAATATTTGTTCTCTTACCTGTAGTGCTAATTATTAACCTAGATTGTTTTAGTGTGAGTTGCCTAGTTTGAGATATATGCCATAAAGACGTCTGCCTTCTCACGGATATAATGACACTATATGGCATTCAGCCTGTAGTGCACAAAACGACAAAAACATACATTAGAAAAACGTCTCGATGGCAAGTATCGCCCAAACTAGGCAACTCACACCAAAATAATGTGGATTGATAAATAGTACCATAGCTAAGAGGACAATTAGGTGTTGATTTGGGAGTTGTCCCTTATTAAATGTATGAACATTTTGTTCTTCTGATGTGATTGTCATGTTGTAAACCCTTTTTAGGTCCACGGCTGTGGAGATAAAGCCAAGTCTCATGCGCGGATGAGAATAAGCAAAGAAGGCGTTCTGTACGCAGGGAGTGGGACGAAAGACAAATCCATGGACCCAAATAAGAAAGCCTATCTGCAAAGGAAACTGGACTCTAAATTGAAAGATATGTCATCACAGAGGAAACCAAAAAACAAAGAGAATGACAGTTAATGATAACAAATGAACTCTGTAAATTCACATAACTAGAGACTTTATTGTGAACAAGAATAAACCATATGAATGTCTGAAAATGTCTCGTTTGATCAAATATACAGTTTGTTGCCCTTCTAGCCTTCATAGTATATTCACTATATATATACACTGTATTTATACAATTTGCTGCTTAATACCCTGAAATACATATAGAAACTGCAACGTGTTCCTTGGATTCAACCATGAGTACAAACAAGAATCAAGAAAGTCAAATTTCCTCAAGAAAGCCAAACTACAAAGTGCTATAAGTAAGTGACCTTTAAAGTGCTACTTTCTTTAGTCAAGGTATAGTTGGAAAATGTGTTTTTAGTTTGTTGTATCAGTTATAGCAGCTATAACACACACTCAACAAAGTCCTCTTCAACTACTGTTTCGTGTCTGCTGCATGTGAGTCTACTCTACATCCACTGTGACTGTCTGAGGACAGATAGTCAGTGGGGTGGAGCTTTTCACATTTTCATTCAATCCAGGAGAGAAGTAGGGGAAAATCCTCTCTGTAAATCTATCTTTGAAAACATGTATTGTTGTCAAATCAGCAGCGTTGATGAAAACAACCTTTCCTTTGCCATAGTCCAGCTGGACAGTAATCTTCTCAGGCTTCTGCTTCAACACGAGCTTGGTGCGAGGCGAGGTCTGAGCCGCAAATAAGTCCCCATTGCACAGGCCGATCACCCAGAAACCCTCAGTCGGGTTGAGGAAGACGGTACTCTTCCTTTTGATGGACTCTTGGGCTACTCCGATGTACCAGTCTTTCCCCTGGCCCACCTCCACAGTCCAGCTGTGCTTCCCAGATGTGAAGCCGGTGGCTCCCAGCACACACACACGATTGGTGCAGCGTTCAAGGTTGTCAGGTAGGATTTGCTTACTGCTGTATTGCACACTGGTCAGCTCATTAGAAAACGTTAAGTTGGACTGGGCCGTGTTTGGATCCAGAGTGATGGGAACTGGAAATAATTAAAAAAAATTCAGTAGATTGAAAATACCTCTTAATAAACTATCTTTAAGCCACTGTGTGCTCACCCACCACATGTGACAATGTTGGCCATCTTCTTCCAAATTGAAAACCCAAGTAATCCCAGATGCTTTGTCGAGGTGATCAGGATATCTCTGATGCATTCTGGGTCTCGAATAATGCATTTGGCCCTGAAATGGGTTCAAATAATTGCAACATTGTCTTATGGAGACTTTGCTAATTATGGCAGATAGTGAGTTGTACATACCGTTTGTTCATCTCCTTGTAGTCCTTAAGTTAAAAAAAGGTAAAGAAATACATCATATTTACATAATGTTAGATATGAGCAAATCACATTGACCAGCATTGACAAAAAGAGTAACGCCTGTACACAACTTTAAATGGACAAAGAACTATAGATTAAATATATCAAGTATAAACATGAAACGAAACATTTAAATAATTCCGGTCGGTCTCCCACGGTGGTCCAGATGGGAAAATCTCAACCACTTGATTGAAATTGAAAACCGGCATTCATAATCCTCAAACTGTTTAAGTCTGGCAATATTCTGACGTTTCATCTAGCACCGACATCAGGTCCAAATTTGGCAATTTCTATAACAATTTTCTATACTAAGAAATTACAACATATTGATACATTTTGACCTAAAGAAGAGCCAACAGTCATCGTTTAGAGTCAGTGTGGAGATGTTACTCTTCTCCTTTTACGGTTTAAATTGCCATGTAGTTGTGTAAACACAGCAGTAAATGTACCTGTAGAAATGTTAAGTCCTTTACTCTGAGATATGCCTCAATATCACTGATGGTGGTAGAGAGGCTTTTGATCTGGTCCTTGATGTTTTCCAGCTTCTCGGCCATCACCTGGGTCTTGATTTCCTTTTCCTGTTTGAGCGCCTTCATTCTACTGTTCTCCTCCTCCTGAAGGAAGAGGTGTAGCTTCTCAAACGTCTCCTTAATTGCTTCCTCAGTTTGATGAGCTTGGCTCTGTCGTGTTGAGAAAGTTGATTATGTTTAGCAGTGAACCAAAGGAATGCTTGCGTGTCGAGCTCAGGGTGTTAACTCTCTGGGCTCAAAGCAAATGGAACAAATGATACTGGAAATTACGAATTAAGTTTACCTCAATAAATAGTGATATATATAAGTCAGACTAGAGGTACAACAAAACTCAGTTAATAACTTTTACCTGTATATAGTTTTTGGTGTCCTCCCAGTCCACTTTGGTCTTGTTCAGTGTTATGAGCTTTTTCTTTAAGGACTCTAGCATGGTGGCAATTTCCTTCTGAAATGATTTAAAAAAAAGAATCATTAAAAGTTAAAATCTCGAGCTGAAGCAATGTAGTCAACAGACAAAATATTTATTGGCAACTTTCGCAATAATCAATTTGTTTCTTTTTCCTGTGAATTTTAGACTGGTTGGTCTGGGAAACTGTCCAATTTTTAATAGACACATGATTAATCAATTGTTTGAGAAAACAATTAACATGAAATAAATAGTTATGTGCAGCCCAATTGATCCCTAAAATAAAGAAAAACCAACCCCAGTAGCAACACACGTTTGCTCTCACAGATCACGGTGTTTCCTGTGTTGCAGTGTATGTGCAGTTAATCCTCTTGTCATTTTTGCAGTTTCTATTTTTACTCTACCTTTTTTTGTTCGGCCGCCTCCTCCACTGGGCAGCACTCATGAACTCTATGCTGTTTTGACGTTTGGCAGACCAGACAGATGGGCTCCTGGTCATTGTGACAAAAAATCTTCAGCTTCTCGTGGTGAAGACAACAAAAGTCTTGATTCCCGCCGGTCTTTTGCACCTGATATACGTCCGCAGCTAACTTTAGTGCCAAATTGATGGG
The DNA here is from genome assembly GCA_038501785.1 of Myoxocephalus aenaeus. Taxonomy (NCBI): domain Eukaryota; kingdom Metazoa; phylum Chordata; class Actinopteri; order Perciformes; family Cottidae; genus Myoxocephalus; species Myoxocephalus aenaeus. The sequence continues at coordinate 13,951,381 of JBAMJR010000350.1, read as the reverse complement.
AGGCCTCGCAGGGACAGACACGGTGCGACACACGGGGCATTCTCTGCATCCTTTCCATTCCCAGAATTTCTGTAAACAAACTCTGCAAATATTGTGGCCACATTTGAGGAGAACAGGAAGGTAATAAATCTCAGTGCATTGAGGACAAAGTAAGTCCGCTTCAGAGAATGAAATCGCTGCCATCTGGCTGAAGTGTTCCCGTAAAGTGAGGTAACAGGAGCGCTTCCTTCCTGCTCTTCAGGTGTTCTGACGGCACAACCCAGAAACTTGTTGGCAAACTAGTACGACACGTTATTCCTCATACAACATGTTAAATCAGCTGTTGAATGGTGGAAGCGGACAACTGCAGATGGAAGCATAACAAATATACACACAAACAATAGTCACTAGCAGCACTAACATCACAGAATAGGCTTATATTCACTTTCAGTGCCATTTATTTTCCATTATGAAATGTTTCCATATTTGACACAGTAACATGGTTTGACTCAATGCATAAATATATTAACAATGCATTCTAGTCAGCCTCTAAATTATTCAAACCATGGTTTTATCAACATGAGGTCTAGAAAAAAACATAAGAATGTTACTACATGTATTTCCATGTTGTGTTATTACTGCATTAATTCCTCTGGGGAGGGCAAAGCTTAGAGGCAAATACCGAGGTAGTTTAAATCGCTGAAGATGAGTGGCAGTGCCGTCAGTGAAATCTCATTTATACCCCAGAACCAAGAACAAAAAGTGTAAATGATATCCATGCTTTAGAAGGTATACAGTGACTATACTACAGGTTAACAGACGGTGAATCAACATTATTTTGGATGCACAACTTAAAAAAAAAGATCCAGGTGCTCGTAGTGATGCGTGAGGAACAGGTGTTGAGCTGTAAAAGTAAATGTGTTGCTCTCTCTCCTTTCATGCTGTCACCCTACTTGCGTTTCATAGAGAGAAAACTAAATATATATATTTTTTTATGTTTTAAAGCTACAGTATTGTGTGTATTGATGAGACAAGTTTGTCACCTCTTTGCTTTAATTATGAATGTTTAAAAAGTGTAAATAGTAAAAACTATTGAGCCTGTTTTGACCACTCAACTGAAATGATTCGTGTCCCGCATCAATATTTTAAAAGAGTATTTTTGTAAACCACAACTACAGTCTTACTAAAAAGTGACTTAAACCTTGTTTAAACCACGACTATTTTAATTGACAGGCTTTTCTCCCCAAAATCACAATATTACTTGAATATACTGAACAATATATTGAACAAATATATAAGAAATATGAATGGTAAAAGCCACTGAATATTAAGAAATAATATATTAAACAATTCCGAAATAAGTAAATGCAGTTACACGGAATCATCATTTGATGACATTTGTTGTTTCTTAAATAAAACATGCAACATGATCTGATACGATTTTTGGCTTTCTCCCTCAAAACCCCCTTAAGATTACACAATGCCTCTGCAAGTAAATAATCTCAATACATTAGACCAATTAATACATATTTACATATGACTATAAATATGAAAGCACTACATTAAAACATACTGCATGTGTCTCCTCTAAATGGTTATCTGACAAGTGTGTGATTGGTCAAAGATCCTTTCCCAATAGGTTTCCTTCTCAACAATATTTGTCCTTAAATTGCAACAATATTATGTTGATGTCAGACTTAAGAGTAAAACATGGACAGAAAAGGAATTTCTATGAACACAATGTGTGTTGATGTGGCTCCTTAATCTTGATGACTAAGGGAAAACAACAGCTGCATGAACCAGTTCTGTAAAAGCATACTAGATTTTGAATGGTTAAGAGTTTTTAGCTCATTTTTAGGTTTTACATAATACCTCAAATAAATCAAACCTTTAAAACAAATTAACATGAGAATAGTATGTACATGAATACAATAATAAATATGCCATGTATGAAATCAGTTAAATTCAGAAATGGCTCTGTGCTCTGATACAAAAATAAATAATCAGAAAACTGTTGATGAAAGAAAAAGTGGATGTTGTGTAAAAGGTATTACGAGAACTGGAACAAACCCTGCGACTAAGATCACTGAAGATCATTTCACAAAACAATTATAATGCATGAAATAGCAAATACAAGTTATAAATGCACTTTGAGCGGTCCATATTCCTCTAGATTTAAATCCTGCAACAACAAAAAGAGTCACCAGAGACACTGTAGGTTCCTACTTCTTCAGCTTGTATTGAAATCAGTCCGTTATACCTCCACCGTCAGCTGTAACTCACAGACTGATGTCTGGTAATAAGATGGATGCCTTGATCGTGTCCTCAGAGCCGCACTCGGCAACGCTCTGGGTTCAGTTCAGCGTCCTCTTCACAGAGCAGTGAATTATTACTCCTCAAACATCTTCAGCACATCCCGAGGCTGCCTGCTTCTCTCAGATCAGTCAGGAGCCTGTGAGGCGTCGCGCTTTGTCTGCAGATCCAACGCACAAACGCAGTCGCACAATCACACAAATCCAGGCTTCATTGAGGACTTGAAACATTTGGGACAACCCTTCGTGCCGTTTGTCTGCAGACACCTGAAAGAATAGAACAGCCAAGTGTCAACTACTTCGGCCGTTTAGAACAGACGTGTACAAATCACGAAATACACGTATTAATGCAAGTAGATAGTAGTAGTAGATAGTATAGTCAACACAAAAAAGGACTTCTGTTATCTTTGAAATACATGTGTCAAGAATAAGTAGTACGCAGTGCTAGAACACCTACTTGAGATGGAAAATGTGGGAACAGGGTAAGGCCTGCAGTTTTTGGTCCCTGTCCCCGATGGACTCTCCACACATGCCGCAGTAGAGCTCCAGCTCCTCGACACACTGCAGGAACTTCACCACCTGATCTCTGAGCTCCTCCTGCTGCCCCCGGGTTCGATGAATCCCTTCACTCAGGCAGTGCACCTTCAGCGCACACAGCTTCAGACAAAATCAGAAAAAGACCGTCAATGTGACCTGTATGTATGATGTATACCACTTGAGTGAAGGGTTGTAACTAAATATTATGTAATGTTTAATGGCACTAAAGAAAAGGTCATTGTTTTGTCTATAAAATGGCAAAATATAGCAAAAACATTCATTTGTAACTTCCCTTGAAATGTCTTGTTTCGTCCAACCAATAGTTGATCATCATGTGTGACAAAGAAATCGTATGGCCAATTTATTGAAATAATAAATACATTTCTTCAGCTAGAGCAAACAAAGAATACAACAAAATAATACCACAATGATTTCACAAATACGCTTCATAATCATACACAATATCCTTTGTTTGCCAGAATTGATCCAATCTATGTTTTAAAGAGCCTGCCCTACATCCTTTGGAAAGGTCTTCAATGCTTTTTACAGCACAAAGTGTGAAGAACGGTTTTCTCGTTTTCGGAGAAACACATTAGTGGGAATTATTTTAAGGAGTTCCCACTTAAATCATACCTATTAATCCAAAAGTAGACGACAGGCTTGGCTGTGATATCATAATATATTCTGTAAACAAGCTTTGAGACCTCATTTAGAAGTATGTCTTCTGTATACTAGTGGAGGTAATTGTATTTCTCTGAACCTGTCCTCATATGAAATCTCTTTCAGACCTGGAATTAGTTTAGTAGCTCTTCTCTTAACCCTATCTCTATATATGTTTACCTTATAAGGACACCAGACCAATGTCAGTGTCCTCAGTAACTGTTCTAAATATTTTTGTGTCTTCCGCAAACAAATATGCATCGGGCTGTATCCCACTTAGCAAACAATTTGCATGGACAACAAAGGGTACAGGGCCCAACACAGATCCCTGAGGAACTCAGAAGGTCACTGGTTTCCAGCCTGGAGTGGCATCAATTACCACCACCTGCTGTTTCCTATTGCGTGGAAAGTCCTTCATTCAGTCTGTAACTCTGTTATTTATGCAAATGTTTTTCATTACTGCTTAAAAAAAAAAGACTAATACAATTATTTGAGTATTAAACTACTTGCCGATTAATTCTGCAAACAACTTATCGATTAATGGACAAATAGTTGCAGCTCTACTGTACTTCCTGTGTAACATCAGTTACCTTGTTTCCCATCCCATCTGCCAATTCCTGTGCTCGCTGCAAAGAATCAAGAGCCTGGGACATAAACAGTGAGGCAGGCACTTAGTATAAGAAACAAAAAAACAATGTCAGTCTTAAGACTGTGATATTTGAAGTGAAATTTACATATAATTATAGGTACCTTGTCAAATTCTTTCTGCAGAAGCCAACACTTTGCAACTCCCAGGTACACTTGTGATTGTCCGAGACGGTTTCCGATCTCAGTCATGATACCCAGTGCAGACTCGTAGCGAGGGAATGCTTTCTAGATGGATGAAGAGAATTACCAAAATAAAGCTCCCCATTTAGATGCCAGTGCAACAAACAGTTAAGGAATAACTTTCTGTGAGAAAGCAATGATAAATACACCAAAGACAACATATTATCTTTAACCCATCAAGTCTTGATGTAAGATGACAATCTTACATCAACGTCACGCCTGCAGCGGTGTATGTCTGCAAAGTTTAGTAAGCACAGAGCCTGCAGAGGACGGTCACCGTGCTGCAGAGCAATCTTCATCGATTCCTGTTGAAGCGGAAGACAGAGGTTTTCGAGAATACATTATTGTGTAGAATCCCTTAAACTGTGATACCAAAGCTCTTCTGAAATCTAATGATGGGAAATGATCCAAAATACTTTTGGATCATTTAGTTAGTCAGGTTCATTGACAGCATATATATTCAAATGAAATGGCAGTATTGAACTATGTAGTACCATAATCTAGAACATGCTTTTTAAAATGTAGTTTTATGAATGAAAATATTCACACAGTACATTTAACTCAAACATTCTGTGAATGAGAGCAGTTATTTGTTCTTTAGAATGAAAAGACGCGTGAATCCTGAAACTGACAGCCATATTTTATATTTTTAACTACTTTTACAAATTGCATGCAGTTATTTCATTGAGCAGTTTCAGTATATTTTCAAATGAAGCAGGCTGACAACTGACGCAAAACAAGAGGCGTTGTAGTTTCACCTACAGGACTGCTCTTGTACCCTGGTATTCTAAATATGACAACATGTGTAAATTGTTTGTCTAAATGTGTTTGGCTGAAGTAATAAATCTGAAATGCATCCTGCTGTCTTGTTACTTTACTTTTGCACTTCAAGGCAATGACATCAAGCTATTTTTCACCCTCGGTACATAATTAGAACAGAGTGAAGACTAAAGCTTCATTAACACTTTAAACCAGCCCCTCTATGAGCATATTTCTGTCGAGGTCTAAGGCCTGGTACAACAGAACAACTGGCGCTTGCACCTGTCAGCACATCTACAGTATTTGCAACTCCGACATCCAAACGGCCAAAGACATCAGGGGACAGGGACTTTGTGAGGAAACAAAAACTGTGACATTCTCCACAAGCTATGTAAGTTTCTCTTTGTGGGGGTGAGTCCAGATTCAGAGTACAGTTGGAGTAGTTATTGAGTGTTGGACAGCAATAAAACAATACCTCACAGCACTCCATGGCGTCTGGCAGGCGCTCGAGTTTCCTGTAGGCGACAGACATGTGGTACTGGCTCATGGCTCGATACTTGAGGCTCCAACCCTTGCCGTAGTCATTGACAAGCTCAGCTGCTTTACATGGGAAGAACAGGGCTTTCTCATAGTCCTGTTGGCAGAAGTTATTGATGAGTAAGACCTCTGATATCCCAAAGTGTCTTAGTCAAATGTCTTTTTAGGTTTGTTATTCCCTTCCTATGACAATTCAACTGGTGACAGTATTAAGTCAAAGGTTGAATTGTCATAGAAAGGGTCTTTTAAAAAGTGTATTTTTGATATTAGGCAAATTATATAAAATAATGTGACATACGAGTGCATTTTCCAAATGCTGCTTCATCTCAATCCCATTGAAACCAATCCTCCCTAGGAAGCCAAGGGATTACTCTTACAAATCTCTGATGTCAAAAGGTACTACATAAACCCCCGGAAGGCAGCCCACTCACTCCGCCCTTCTTTCACAATGCCCAGTACCACATGAGCTAACCATTGATGATGTTTGCTTAGATGCTCTGCAGTGTTACCATACTCTGCAAATACATTGGCAACCTCAGTATTGATTGCGCAATCACATCACACGTGCAATCCAACGAATGTTTTTACCCAAACAGAAAACATAAGAACTCAAAATGCGTTTCACAGAAAAAGAAAAGTTCTTATTCAGGCTCGTTGTCTATAATATGCCATTCAATAATTATTGTTAAAGACATTTGGTGAAATGGTATTGCTAAGCATCAGCTTTCAGAACAATCTGGTTAATTCTATAAAAAGTACCTTAAGGTGGACATAAATGTTTCCCAGACTGCAGCAGACTCTGCACTCCAGCATCTTGTCATCGTTGTTGTGTGCGTAGCGCAGGGCCTTTTCGTAGCTCTCCAGAGCTTTCTGGAAGACACTGAGGCCCAGGAAGGCATTGCCCATGCTAAGACAAACCTGGCCGTTGAGCTGCAGGCTGACGGTGGTGCCCTGCATGTTTAAGCAGGTCTTACAGTAGGACACCGTTTTCTGGAAGTCGCACAGCTTCTCATTGCTGCGCGCCAAGTTCAGGTAGCCTTCTGTCAGGTAGTCTGGGTCCTCCATTTCTCTGGCTGTGTCAATTTGATCTAGAGCGTACTGCCAAGAGAGAGTGAGGTGATGGGAATGAATCATTAAAAAAGATACTGAATAAAAGACAAATTATATGATGCATTTATAGACATTGGGCCTCTACTTTATAAAGTCCTCATTAAAGCGAAGTGAAAGAGAGTGGGTGCTACTTGAGTAAAGATGGTTATGTCAACAAGACACCCCACACTGATACTCGGGTTGCAGGACACTTATTTACTCTGCATCGTGTGGAAGCCACAAATTAACTCATGCTTCTCAAGATCACTGTACATGGAACCAAGAAGGTGACCTTTGACCTCTTATCGTTCAATAGTCACTTAATCGCTGTAGAAATCGACTACGGCATGAACTGTAGCAGTTCTGAGTGGACATGGTGACATAAAATCTATAGGATAATCAGTGGCACACACATACAGCACCGTTTGCAACACAGAACATGATCACAATGTGAAAATGTGAGATCGTCGTGACATGAATTATCTTAACCAAATGACAACACTGATATTTAGAGCAGAGCAGAACAGACCATATATAAATATATATATATATATATATATATATATATATATATATATATATATATATATATTTGGTTAACTACAGTAATGTATGTAGCGTACTGTTCTTTGGGAGGCTTACCTTGAGCATATCTTTATATTTTCCCATTTCTGAGTGTGCCGTTATCAGGCACCCTAACACCCGAAACTTCCCTCCAGGATCTGAGGTCTTCTCCAGCACTTTTGTCCAGACATGCAGGGCTTTGTCTGTCTGATTGGACTGATACAACCTCAGGCCCTTCTCTATCTGCTGCTTGGTTTGGTCCTGGCCCATCTCTGGTGCAAGGCGCCTCATAAAAATATTCATTCGTTTAGGCCATGCAATTTCAGTGAGGCAGCAAGAAAGTAGATCCTTGCCATGCACAGAACAACTCCAAAGAAGATCCCTTGAAGATGATCCTCCGAGAGGTCGCTGCCAGAAGGCCTAGATCCCGCTCTCTCAGCTGCGGCTGTGCTGAGATGGAGAGGAAACTGAATCCACCAAAGTAAAACAGCAACACACCAAGACCATTATCACTAGTCGCTTCTACGAAAGCTGCAGGGCCAGAAAAATACCTTCCCCATTTAACGCTGCAATGATCCCCTCTCACCGTAAAGTGTTCCAAAAATTCTCCGTCAGATTTGCGCTTTAAAAATGCCAAAGAAACACGTTTCCCGACGGAGTGCTAGCAGTGATATCCCAGAATATCGACTCCCTCCACACCCAAGCGAAAGGAATTCTCAACAGCCCCCGTGTCCAACCCCCTCCACCTTCCTCCTACTGCTGGCGCTACAGCAGATGGCCTTGTCACTCTAGACCATGTGTCCCTTCAGGAATTCTGTCCTGCCCTCAGCAAGCAGCCCCAAGGTCACTATAGCTCCTAGCGATCTACCTTGCATTAAACCTCCCTCGCTGACCAAACACTGGACAACATTTTTTTACATTACAAACCTCTGGAGCATTAAATACACACCCACGAATTGATTCACCGGACTCACACGTGGGACTGTGAACTGTGATATGGGAGCTATTAACAGCGTTATTGCCCAACATGAATAAGGGACTGCGAGTCAGATGGTGCTCGTAGTGGCAGTCAGTTCCTATTGGGAGTTCTTATGGAGGCACATATGTGCCCCCACAAACCCCCACCCCTCGTCTTGGCGTCAGCAACTGATGCTTAGAATAGTTCACAAAGTCTGACATGTTACTGGGCTTGGGTTTCAGCTGCACAGCCTCCTGCAACACATCAATGGGATCAAGGTTTTGCCCTCTCTGTAGTAGCTTTCTCCCCTTCAACTCTCCCTTCCCGCCCCCCCAATGACAAAACAGGCACCTTTACCACCTCTCCATTCACAAGATGCATTACCAATACAAAGATAAATATGTCTTTGTTGCGGCAAAGCTTTCTATAGCTACACAGCAACAAAGTGCACAATTTCTAAATGCATCGCTGTATAATTGCAAGAATGAAAGATCCTAAATACCTGGTAATAAACAAATATTAATAGTGAGAGATAGTTAATGCATAAAGGCTAAAGAGCCATAAATAAAAGAAGAAACGGACAGCTTGTAGCGACAGCGATATATTTGACATTTCTGTTAACACTTTAACTTGAACATGTACATCAAATAATACAAGACAAGAAACTGTGAAAAATTGAAAAATTAGAAAACATCCTCTGTTATCATCTTAATGCACGATTAACTTCAAACTTGACATCTGAGGATATTTAACCCACAACATCATGGCACACTTAATAACGTACAATATACCAAAGAATGTTTCATGTTCAGTAAAGGTTTAAGCTGAAGTTGTGCATGCGTGTCAACAATCAATCAGTGCACAGGAAACAATGTCGATTAGTACATCACTCGTTACAGCATCACTACAAATCATGTGACTTCTTAGCTAAAGGGATCAACAATGAGACTCAGTGGAATAATACAAGCGAATACAAGTGAAAAACTATTTATACTTCTCTGAGGTGGAAGTCAGAATGGAATGAGTGACACAGAGCACTCCTCACCGAATGTCTGAGCAGTGAAGTCATGGTAAGTTATCCAACAGTCCTCCCTGATTGTCCGTGGTGGCGTGTGTATGAACATCCAGAGGAGAGTTTAGGCCAAAACAAACTGCCAGTTTGTGAGGAGGATTTTTATACCTCTGATAACGGAGACAACAGATGTGGCCGGGTTGAACTTTAACGTGTTTGCGTCACCTTTCTTACATTTGTCCCTGAAGACGTATATGCAGCCATTACAGCTGGCAACCTTCCACAGTGAAGGAACGCAGCTCCACACCTCAGGGAAGCGCAGGCGGGTGAAGCTCTCCAGCAGAGGGTTGTAGCACACCAGGGAGTCTCCCTCGGCTACAATGAAGATCACGTCCATGTGGACCGCAGCGTGCATGCAGCCCGCGAACGGCAGCATGTAAGGTTTGATCTGGCACTTCTGGGAGGCGGTGTCGAAGCACTGAATCAGTCGAGATGGCTTAGTAAAAAAGTCCATGTCATTCTCCTCCCCTCCAAGCAGGTAGATGGTACCACCCAGGTTAACACCAGCAGCCCCGGAAACTGCCGTGTCCAGCTGGCTGGTCTCTGTCCACATGTTGTCCTTCACTGTGTAGTAGATGACAGCATTCGAGAGTGTGTCCTGCAATGTCTTACCTCCCAGTGAGTAGATAGCGTCCTCAGTAGAGACAGAGACCATGGTGTGATGGAGGCGGTCTCTGGGCAGTGGGGCGCAGCGCTCCCAGTCCATGGTGTGCATGTTGCACTTCCACATGCGGCGAGGAATGGACCCCCCCACCACATACAGGTCCCCTCCGTGTTTACAGGCTGCAGTAATCTGATGGCATAAACTGTTCTGGCCGCTCACGCTGATCGCATCGTCCTCGTCACAGTGAAGCGACACAGCCAGGGAGTGAGTCCGCGCCTCCTCTTTACCAATCAGGTAAATGTGGACAGTCTCACCGATTTCCTGAAGACATACAAAAGACACATTAGACAAACCAATAATTACAACAGAAATAAAAAGAGAGCACTCTCAGATGAAAGAACATTACCTTGAGATTTTCTCGGAGGATACAAGAAAACTCCTCTCTCTCCACCTTGTTGTGATTTATCCACAAATCGATGGCCACTGTTGGATTCTGGGAGCTCGGAACTCCATCTGAACACAAACACAAGGCCTGGTGAGTCAGTCATCAAATGTGTTTCCTAAAACTGCTCCTGCATGTGTTATCACTGCGAGCTAACATAATGTAGCAATGTAAATAATAGAGCACATTGTAGTCGATGGAAACACACTGTTTCGTACATCATGGCACAGAGTGATAAGACAGCCAATTGGGTAATACCTTTGATAATGTCCAGGAGCAGACAGAGAGGCATATTAAGAAATTCCTCAGTCTGATGCAGCTGCGCCAGGTGGATTTTAGCACAATGCTTTGCTGCAGTATACAACTCCTGGTCACTGTGTCTGTCTGCAAGCCACATCACCTGGACACAAACAGGTAATCATTAAACTGATACTACACAACAATGCTGAAGTAGCAGAGACTTGTGAAAACAGTGAGTCACCTGCAGGCAGTTCTTGACCTCTACTGTCCGTGAGAGGAAGCGGGAACATTCCTCAAACAGTGCAGTGAGCTGGTACATATCTGCCATCTCATAGGTGTCCTGTAGCTCCTCCACCCTCAATTTAATTGTGCCGTGATAGATGTAGTCAACCAGCAGCTGGAAGACAGTGGCACTGACATCCTTCAGTTCAATAGAGCGGTTGTGGGTCTCTTTGAGGTTGGAGGTGAACATGGAGCGGAAGAAACAGCTCTGGGCCGAAAGCACCAGCCGGTGCAGGTTAAACTCTTTGCTATCCACGGTGACAGTGACATCAGCGAACAGGCCGTCCTCCAGACACAGGTCCATGATGCTCTTCACCACCCGGCTGGAGTGGGAGCGATCAGTGAAGGTGTATCCCAGGAAGTAGTTCTCTTCTCCCACAGAGCCCCCGACACTGAGGCCCCCCTCCTCGCTGTTTTCCATCTTTGCTGCTCGCCTGACAAAGTCCCCAAACAACGTAAAGTTAAAACTAATGTAATATAAAACAAATTCATGCCTTCATTAACGTTATAATGTTCATTTTTCTAGAACTGTGCTGACACTCGAGGCCGAAGCTGATGACAATATTGGAGTGTTTTAAAAAATGTAAACAATAATAATATATATATATATATATATATATATATATATATATATATATATATATTTAACATAAATAGATAAGATCGATAGAGACTAAGTATATGTACTGAACAAAACAAACGTGTTGGTTGTCTTAAGTGAAGATGAAAGGGTCACATTTTGGCATGTCTGTATTGTAATTTCTTGTTGGTGCGACAAGTTTATCTTTGCTGTTGCATTATCCTGAAAGGTGTTTCTAATCATTTATCCACCACATTTAAAAGATTAGACACCTAACAGTACAAAAAATAAATTACAAATGCAGCCTCCAAAATCACCCTCCAATACAGTTTAAACAATCTCCATGATAACCATCATAAAGGTGGGATTAACAGCAGGATTGATAGACTGCATTAGTTATGAATATATGACAGCTGATCCAAAGCTTGGTTGTACTGCTATTGAATGAGCTGCTGTTACAGGTTGTTAAAGTCAGTGATGCACACACAGACACGGGTGTCGAGCCTGACGCGTTGTTGTGTTTACGGTTCTCATTAGCTAGAACATGCTTAGCACCCACAGCAGCTAGCATAGCGGGCTGGCTAGGGTTCCCTCGAGCCACAATTCAACCGCGATATCATGGAAATAGAGTTATAACTAGGACTGAAAACTAGACAAAAGTGTCGCGACCCTTTAAAAATGACTGGTACAAAATCGTGGTTACCTTTGTTTCCACTACTTTACCATCCAGGAGCAGATGAACTCTTCACCGGAAGTAAATACACTGTTTCACTGCGATGAGAGGAGTCGCTGGTTTAATCTGGAGATGCTGCCTCCTGGTGGTGGAGCTGCGTTACTACAACTGTTATTTTTGGAGAACTCTGTGGTGTAAAAAAATAAAATGACAATCAGCTCAAAATATATAATTGGTCAATTATACTAAATAAGCCATTTAAAGGGAGAGAAGTCGCAATATATGGTGGAAATTAGTGGATTACTTAATTAGTTACGTAGTGACTCCAGGACATGTTGAGATAAACATAATTCCTTTCTTACTGCATGCACTGTTTATAATGTTCACCAAAAGCATGAGGCTTTAAGGTTATGTTACATGAGTCTTATCAAATTACACAGAAAGCCAAAGAGGTGAGCTTTAAAATCGCAAATGACATTTCCCCTGTATTTCGTTCCAGGACTGGTTATGTTTTCAGATATGGTTTCACCCACTAAATGATGAATGTGGTGGATGGGCCCGGGGTCGCCAGGGCTGTGATATATTGATATTTAGATATTCACAGATGCAGGATTTCTCAGTAAGGGAGAAAGAGTTGATGCTTCCACCCGCTTTTCATATATATATATATATATATATATATATATATATATATATATATATATATATATATATATATTAATGTTTTACATTGAAACTGTGTTTAACACAATATTAATCATAGCAAGTATTTTTGAATTTCAATAATTTTTGTTGTTCCCAAAGTCTTTTACATGTTTCTTTACCGAGGCAACTGCATAGGTACATTTACAGACTGGTCAATACCCTCAAATCTGTGTGCTGTTATGTTCATTTTTTAAACTCTGCCTGGCTGCGATTCTTGGCCAGGTCTCCCTTGTAAAATATATCTTTGATCTTAATGGGACACGACTGGTTAAATAAGGTTAAATAAAAACAACAAAATAAATACAAATTGAACTTATTAATGTTGAGAAGGACCCTTACCTTAACTGATACTGACTTTTGGTAATTTGTCTTTTGTTTTGTATTTGTAACATTAATGTAATGGAAAATGCATCATCCAAGTAAAGCGTATCTGTTTGCACTTAATTTAGGCAGAATAAAGGCTGAAAAGATGAGTTGCCTCTATGAACTTCAAGTCCTTTGAGCTCAAAGTTATGCAGACCGATAATGATGAACATCCAGGTTTTAAGACATTGCTCTCTGTTCTGCATCTCAGCCATCTGGCTTTTGGTCCCTTTTTCCATGGTAGAAAAATGAATGGTATTCAGGCTGAGCTGCTCCTGCCTGCATTCACAAAAGTGTGTGAGGAGGATGCAGTGTTTTATCTTTCGGGAATAATCAAAAGAAGAATGAATCCAAAAATCCAACTTCAAATCTGCCTTTGGGTAATTGTATGGCTTTTGTTTGTGCTGCAAGGTAAGCAGACGATCTTCTAACAGGACTGTGTGAGGACAGACATTTTTAGGTTGTTAAAGAATGATACTGCATGCACTGATCAATATGCATGAAACAACAGGTGTCAGTGTATATAGACACTTTCTCTGCATTTCAATGATGTTAGTTTAACTTCAGTATTTTCTTCTTTAGATGTGGCGGCAGGCAGAAGTCAAACTTCTCAAGAAACGGTCTCATCCGTCTCTGATGCAAACCTGATGTTTGAGGTATTCTCTTTATTTTAGAGTCAACAGATGCCCGCATGCAGTTCAATCTTGCAGTTAGTGGTACATTTTAATTTTTCTATCCTGCGTGTAGTTGTTGCTGGGTGGGGTGGAGATCGACCGGGACAACAACATCGTCATGCTCGACGCGGAGATGGCATCGATGAGGCAGGGGCGGGCTTTTCTGTCTCAGATCAATGACAACATACCCAGAAGTCTGAGCGCCATGCTGCACATGGCGAGCACGTTGGAGGGTCCAAAGAGGGGACGGCCGCTGAGTCAGAACCAGTTTGACACTCTTGTTCTGAGCATGGTCTACTCGGCGCAGAAAGCCCGGCATCAGGAGACCCAGAAGGAACAAACGGCCTGGAGTGAAGTGCTTCATCAGCTGGCAAATTACACGGTCTATGAACTACGTGGAAACTATCTCTTTAGTTATGCATGATTCCCAAACTGCGATTCTGTATGCGATAAAGATGTATGCAATAAATCACTTGCCCTGAATCTTACTGTAATGCGTATTCATAATAACGCTTGTGGTTAAAGATTAGTGAAAAAAGAAGCCAATTGTGTATGAAATATAACTTTATTATAGTACAGTAGAAAAACTTTTAAGGCTTTTAAGATTCACAGTTTACTTTGTTTTTGTTTGGTATTCTCCGTCTTGGTCTCCAATTCTTCCAGAGAAGCCAGTTTCTTCTTGAGCTTTGCATCCACAGCAGGAGCTCTCTTGTCCCTGCTGGAGCGCTGCCGACTCCTCTGCTGGCCTCTTAAACTGTCCACTGAGGTTGAGGTTTCCTCCTGCGCTTGGGGCTGATCACTGTTTAATGACTTGTCTCTATCCCACACCAGCACCGTCACACCTGTGAGTAAACATCAAGCAGCTTAAGTGACACACGTTGAACTATGTCTAATTTGAGCAAACCAGTTCAGTGAACAATCGATCAAAACTGTGCTTTTGACAAACTCACCCATTCCAGATCCAATCACGTCACCCATTGAATTGAATTTGTTGATCTGTAAAAGAACAAATATCTGTGTTAATAACTAAAGTATTCAAGTCAAGAAGGTTTTTCCGGTGTTTTAAAAAACACACTTACAGATTTGATTCCTGTAGCACTGGGATCTTGCAGCTGACACACAAGCTCAGCTGTGTTGGCATCATAGACGTCGATGGTCCTCTGATCTCCAGCGCAAACCCGGTCATCCGGGTAGCGGCCCGCCACGATGAGGTCATAGTAAGGGTGCCACGTGGCCTACAGACAAATAGTTTCCTAATATTAGATATGTCTTTTCAAATACCACCTGGCCCAACATTATCTACACATGTTTGTGTACACATGCGATCGTTCGTGCTACTTCACGGTTTGCTAGTTTAGCTTTTTGGTGGACATAAAAAAAACATAGAAAAAAAAAAAACCTTGATGGGTGTGAGATGCTGGAACTGTCTGTGTGGATGTTGGATGATATGTTGAGGCTTCGACCAATCAGAAGAGGAGTAGATCCGGATCTGGTCGTACTGATCCGTGGTGAGCAACTTGGAGCAGTCCAGCGGGTTGAAATGGGCTGTGAGGAGACGACATTTACAGCTTTACAAAATAATCAAGATTTTACAAGATCTTTACAACCTGCCCATAACAACTGTGCTACTTTACTTATATGTATATTAGGAATATTGCACAAATATTATAGAATATTGTAAAAATGTATGTCGTAAAGACGGCAAGCCGAACCCTAATTACGAAAGAAAGAGTTGTTGGCATGAGAGCGTTACCCGAGTTGACAGCTCTCTCATGAGGCATCTCATGGAGGAAGCTCTTCTTGTCTTTGAGGTTTCTCAGGTCCCAAAGTTTCACTGTGTGGTCGACTGAGGCCGTCGCCAACAACCAATCACAGCAGGAGTTGAACTCTGCATGGGTGACTTTGGCTTTGTGCAACTTGTCACTGAAAATCTACAACATCAAAACGGAACAAAAAGGCATTACGAATTAAAACAAATACACATGTTTTAATGGATTGAGTAGTAGTAGTAGTAGTAGTAGTAGTAGTAGTAGTATAAAGAGAGACAAAGTATGTTGGAGGAGTACATTGCGGTGAATGAATGGGTCAAATTTGGGACTGTCACACAGGAAACTAAGCTTTGAGTCCTGTGAGAAATCTATTTTCACATTTTAGGATTAGACATCAAAACTACTTGTTTAGGTTTAGTAATAAATACTTAATGGATGGACACAAACCTTTTGGCCATCCAAACCCAGGAGGATAAGCTGTCCCACATTGTCTCCGGTCACAAGCATCTGTCGACTTACAGATACGTCCACACAGCAGTACCAGTAACTGTAAGGAACAGAACAAAACGAGTTCACTGGATGAAACAGAGGAACGAGTAAACAGGGATGAACCTAAAGATCCCATAATGCAACAATACATGTACGATTTTTTTAACGTCTAAAATAATGATTACATTCTAATTTATATTCACAGGATGTAAGTTAATTAAATATCAGAAGCAGACTACATGAATAAATGTAATTGCTGTGCAGTGACCGTGAGTCTATTTTTTTGTTGAGTTGTAACTCTGCCTTTCTTAGGTTTTTCTTATTTCATGAAAAATGTAAGTGTTAGAGATGCAAACATTACACTTTCAGCATAACAACATTAACAAGGTCACAGCATCTCTTTAAGCTGAGCATCAGTCTTCTCTGCAGTTTTCTCACCAAACATTGTGGTGATCGTGGCCACAGTCTTGAGTTCTGGACAAAACAGTGGGCGTGCGGCCCTCAAAGCTCTGCACGGTCAATGTGCCCTCACCAGAGGCCACATAGACTTGGGAAAGGTCCGTTGGGCAAAATTTCATCCCTCCGATAAAGTCCCCTGCTCCGCTCTGTGCACAGGAACACAAACGCAGGCCTATCACAGGGCGGTTATCAGCACCACACAAATGTTTAGCATTAAACCAATAAGGGCCACCGGCTAAGAAGACTGATGCTCAGGCCTATAACCCTCTTTGATTGAAGCATAGAGAAAACTGATAATTTCTTACTTCAGAATGTCTGTGTTGGCAAACACTGTTAAAGTCGTCCCATTGAAATCTCGAAGTGCTGTCACACCCCGCATAGACGAAGTGAACAGCTGATTGTGATTTAACATGTTAAACGTCATGTCTGTAACCGAGTCTCCGACCCCCATCTAGGCAGAGAACCAATAAAAGGGTGTGGTCAAGGAAATCTAAAATCAACACAGTTTGGAAATCAATCACAGCTTCAAGATATCCTCAAAGCGTTGCATGATTTAAAAAAGGAGCACTTTAAAGACGGGAACACTTGTTGAACGACTCGTAATGTTGGTCATTCAAGTATCTGGTGCAGGAACTCACCCCTTGAAGAAAGACTTTTTTTTCCGGCGCCTCAAAATCCCACAGATATATGTCACCCCCCTTGGAGCCCATAGCCAGGGTGGTGGGATGAGTGGGGTGCCACTCCAGACAGGTGATTCTCCGGTTGAAGGGGCTGGTAGCACCGTGGAAATGATAGGACGACAGCGAGCGAACGAAAGGTTCCTGCAGACACTGGAAGAGACAACGAGGTGCAGAAAAAAAATATGCAATTGATATGCATGTAGATAACTTGTATAAATTCACATACAGCCACAGCATGCATGTAAACTGGTCTCACCTGTCTCATCTGTGAGTGAAGACTTTGTCCCAGAGTGTTCCTGTAAATGTAGTGCAGGATGCTCCTGTACCCTCCTCTCTTCTGAGCTCCTGCAGGCTTAACAGGAGGCCCTGCAAGATCAAACAACTGTCATGATAAGAACACTTCACGTGCAACCTACTGGAGCTGTTCTGTCTGCCAGGTCTGCACACCTTGTTTGGATGTTTCTCCATCTTTCCTGTCTCGTAGTTTCTTGGAGAGAGTTGGAGCAGAACTTTCCCCGGTTCTTTTCCTCAGTCTAGCCTTTGATTCAGGTGCCTCTGTGGACTTCGTCTGTCTTGTTTTCATGTTTTCCCCCTTTAAAAAAATCGACGAATATTTATTGTACAACACAACACGGAGGATTTTACTTGACACTTACTCATCTAGCAGCCACAGTGGGGTTAAACCAGACTGCATACCTGTGATGCCCGGTGTTAAATGTCGCAGGAGCTCGAGGTGTTTGCATAACGCAGTGAATGTGAACGTGAGCGTGATGGCTGCACACGACTGTGTTTTGTAACGTGTTTGGTAACAGAGCTCTGGTGGGCGGTAGGTTTGTCTTCTTTGCATTTATTATGTATATACATATTTTAGATGTAGACCGCCACCTACCGTACTGGAGTATGCAGAACGGGATCTAGTTTAACATAGTTTGAAGAACCGCCCCCCTCCACCCAAAAAAGGATTATGTAATACTAAACATTCCAGTGTGGATATAGATATTTTAAAATACATAGCGTGTCATTTTTGTAATATATTGTTTTAAAAACCTATACGACTATGGTATAAACTATTGCATATATTTATATACACGGTCCTAGCTTTAGTTAGTTCGTTTATTTCTAAAATGTATCATGTTATTCTTTATTTGGATAATGGTTAATAATGGTTAATCTGATGACACGTGATATATTTTACGTTTCGGTTGTTTCCTCAAACGCCTCGTAGGTGAAACCGGAAACACGTGTTCACTTGTTGTGAATTCTCATTGGCTGCTGGCGGCTCGTTTTGAACAAACGGCCAGCCTGATTTGAGGCGGAGGGAATTTTTAAAATCGTCGGAACAGGAACGACAAACAATAAGTCCTCAAGAAGAAGACGAAACGAAGCAGCGAGTTACAATGATCAGACAAGCGTAAGTAGACGTGATTTATTGTTAAATAACTGTTTAAAGTACACGACCTTAAAGTATTATGCGGAGGCTAAATGTCGAGATACAGTTTAAGTTACAGGATGTCGACTGAGCCCACCGTTACCTAGCTAGCGGTTAGCTTAGCCCCGACGTTAGCTGTTGGCGTTGTTCACGCATCATCAGAAGTAACTGCTAATAACGTGTGCTTGTTTTACAGGAAGGGTAAAACCCCCCGCAGGCCTCCTAAAAAGCCGTCCAATACCCAGAAAGACCCGGTGGGGGTGAGTCTCCCTGAACGGCACAGACTGTAGCTTTCATTATGTTTGGGGTGTGATGTGTGGACGTTTGGCTTGTTGCTAAGGTAAAGTATATCCACTAACTGTTAGTGGATATACTTTACCCACAATTAACTCTGGAGTAGTGAACGAATAAACACGTCCACCTCCTGTAACGTTACTTACTTTTATAATTTAATGTTATTCACCAAATGACTGAACTACAAAATAATGGAATCAATAATGGAAATCATCAATTGCAGGCCTGAAACCAAAGTTATACAATGTTAAAACTCATGCAGCTGTACAAAAACAGTTTTTTTTTTACAAAATCAAATGGTCTACAAGCATTCAATGCCAGATTTTGGTACGCTGTGCTACAGACACTTTTTGTCAGTGGCCATACAATATGGAGGCCTGTAACTCAGCCTTGACCCTAAAGTTGACTCTCAGATCACTGATGGCAGGCCACTCCAGGTGATGTCTCCAGTGTTGCTGAAGTTTGTTCAAGAATTGTCAAACAACACAGGCTGTAGCTTTCATTATGTTTGGGATGTGATGATGTGTGAATGTTGAGCTTGTTACTAAGTTCAGTTGATACTTTTCACACAATGGACTCGGTAGCAGTGAACGAATAAACACGT
The DNA here is from genome assembly GCA_038501785.1 of Myoxocephalus aenaeus. Classification (NCBI taxonomy): domain Eukaryota; kingdom Metazoa; phylum Chordata; class Actinopteri; order Perciformes; family Cottidae; genus Myoxocephalus; species Myoxocephalus aenaeus. The sequence goes on along the minus strand of JBAMJR010000350.1, from coordinate 13,931,799 downwards.
CCACCTCTTCTGCTCAGGTGTATTGTCGTGTGCGACCTCTGGGTGTGGAGGACGAGCAGTGCTGCATCGAGGTGATCAGCAGCAGCACCATCCAGCTGCACGCCCCTGAAGGCTTTAAAACAAACCGCAATGGAGAGTACAAAGAGGTAATGTATACCTCGTTAACCACGAGTAGTTTTGTTCCTTTCCTTTAGATCGAGTACTTTTGAGGGGTAATAAGAGAGGTATTTGTCGTCCCTTTACACAATGATCACGTGACTGTCTAATTTAATTTAAAGAATACAGCTGGTGGCAGTCTGCATTTTCCTTTTTGTGAACAAATCCCATGGAAAGACTCAAACCAATACAAGTCTTGTCCGTGTAGCCAAAGTCTGATGGATCACTATTGGTCAAACTTTTTTTAACCGCATCAATGGTGTGTGAAATGTTCCTCAATTCAGTCCCACATATATTAAATTACATTTCATTTAGCTCACACTTTGATCCAAAGCGACTAACAATGAGTGCATTCAACCATGAGAGTACAAACTCCGAACAACAAGAATCAAGAAAGTCATACACAATCCAGCTGGCATAAATGCTCAGTGGTGTCCCAAATTTGTATTGTACTATTCATAGTTGACAAATTCACTGTTTGTTTTTTCCCACAATACACAAAAGACAGAACAAGGCCCATCCAAAAAAAGTACATATAGGCATTTCAAATAAAGATAAATTCACTGTTTGCTCTTGATTTAACAAAATGATCTCAAAACTAAAGTGCACACTGGATTTTGGAAATGCATATATTTTTTTATTGTGTTTTTGTTTGTCTTTAGTGTTTTTTATGGCATTTGTTGACTGTAAAAAATATAATGAAGCCAGCCTTGTACTTAAATGTAACATATTTCCCCATAAATATTCAAATCAATCTGTTTCACTTCTCAGACACAGTATTCCTTTAAAAAAGTATTTGGAGTATCAATATCTCAGATGGAGTTGTTTGAGTATGTGGCCAAACCTCTGGTCGACGACCTCATCCATGGAAGAAATGGTAAGAGCTCTGGCCAGCTTCAGAAAGAAGCCATGTGTATTTCTCAAATTACAATAACAGTTTAACTAAAGCAATCTCTATTTTTCATACTAAATATATCAGTAAATCTGCTGCGTTTTCTTGCACTAAATGTACTTCGTTGTTGCAGGTCTTCTCTTCACATACGGGGTCACAGGAAGTGGGAAGACGTTCACCATGACTGGCTCTCCAGGCCAGGGTGGACTTCTTCCTCGCTCACTGGACATGATCTTCAACAGTATAGGCCCATACCAGGCCAAAAGATATGTAAGCGAGTACACATCGGTGTTGATAGTCTCTCGTACCCACACAATTCACTGCTTTGTGAAATTGGTGTGTTTATTTGTATAATTTAATTCCTCTTGGGTTTTTCAGGTTTTCAAGACTGATGACAAAAATGGCATGGAGGTCCAGAATGAAGGCGATGCATTGCTGGAGCGCCAAAAGCGGGAAAACATGTCTTTTCCTAAAACACCCTCCTCCAGGTAAGTCTGAGTCCTGTTAAACATTAGTGTTCTGCTACAGTGTAACTGATGTATAACATGGAAGTCTCTACTGTGATTTCAGACAAAAGATCGATCCTGAAATTGCTGACATGATTAAGTCAGAGGAGGCTTATAAAACTGACGGCGTGGATGAGGACAGCAGCTACAGCGTCTTTGTCTCCTACATAGAAATCTACAAAAACTACATCTATGACCTCCTGGAGGAAAATCAGGAGGAAGCAATCAAATCAAAGTGAGTCACGGAAATTTAAAGTGAAAGGAACATAATTCAGATATAAACATTAATTTAAAGACGGATTAATCAGCATCATGTTTTAACTCTTCAGACTTATTCAAATGTTATATTTCAAGTGTAGTGATTTGTAGAGATTATTTAATTTATTTAATTTTTCTCTCAAAGTAGCTGGAAGGCAATTATCGTCTTTTCTGTTTACTAGGTGGAATGGTGGAGGCACACCTGTGCGCCAGAACACTGAGTTCATGTATGTGACCAGTGAATACTCGTACATCATCAGACTAGTAGCCTAATTAAGATCAACATCTGCAGGATAGATTGCAAATATAATCCCATCAACACTGGAGACATTTTCAAATTTACAAACTTGATATGGAAACTTCTTGTACTTAAAAATCAAATCTAGCCAGGATTCTTTCCGAACTTTGCCTGACAAAATATTGGCAAACTTAAATTTACATCAAATGGTCGGTGAGCATTCAATGCCGGATTTAGGTATGCTGTGCCACAGACACATTTGGTCAGTGGCCACACAATATGGAGGCCTGCAACTCGGCCTTACCCAAAAGTTGACCGATTGCAGGCCGCTCCAGGTGATGTCTCCAGTGATGAGTGTTCATTTAGTCCTAAAATCATTGCATCACCCCTTCAGCTGCTTGTAGTCTTTATGTCGTAGCTCCTGAATGTAAACCTGCTTTCTGTTGCTTTGTATTTCCCTTCATGATTGTCACTGATCACTTTTTTAATGGCTGCAATCAAGCAACGTTATAAATGTTTGATTCTCCACATCTGTTGCATGAAAAATGAAATTCCATGTTGTCAGTGACTAACACTTTCATGTTCTCAACGTAGACCACCTCAATCCAAGACCCTCAGAGAGGATCAGAATCACAACATGTACGTGTCTGGTTGTATGGAAGTCGAAGTCAAGTCTGCTGAGGAGGCCTTTCAAGTATTCTGGAGAGGTGAGTGGTTGCAAGACCTGTGCTTTAGAAGTCAAGATTCACATTTAAAGAAAAAAAGAGTAAGGGAAAAACATTGCACTGATGATAGTAGATGTGACTGACCTGGCATTGCCGGCCTCCGGGTCGGCTCTGGCCAGGATATGACCTCAGTTAATCTTCTCGCTGAGCCGTATAAAATAGTTTAGAGCAGTTAAAATTGCACGTGACGACGCTATCTGTGAATAAATGTGTCTTTGAAAAAGTCACTTATATTATGGCGTTACAGGTCAGAAGAAGAGGAAGGTTGCGAACACCCGCCTGAACTCAGAGTCCAGTCGCTCCCACAGCGTGCTCATTGTTAAACTGGCTCAGGCTCCTCTTGACGCGGATGGCCACAACATTCTCCAGGTCAGTTGAACTGAAACCAAACGTCTGCTCCCAGATTCATATTTGGATGAATTATAAGCACCATTTTGTTATATTCTTTTGATTGTGTTTGTCAGGATAGAAACCAGGTGACTGTTAGTCAGCTCTGCCTGGTGGACTTGGCAGGAAGTGAGCGTACCGGTAGAACGGGGGCAGAAGGCACACGTATGCGAGAAGCAGGTTTGTTACTGAAACATCAAAATTAAGTGTTTTTTGTAGCTGAAGTTGCATGAGATTAAATTCTTACCTCCCAGGTAACATCAATCAGTCTCTGCTGAATCTGCGAACGTGCATTGAGATACTTCGAGAGAACCAGATGTGTGGCACAAACAGGGTATGAATCACCAGAACAAACCTGAATACTGTCATTACATTTACTGATGAACCATGTTGGTAATGCAAGTTCTCTCTTACAGATGGTCCCCTACAGAGACTCTAAAGTAACCCATTTGTTCAAGAACTACTTTGACGGAGAGGGGAAAGTGAGAATGGTTGTCTGTGTCAATCCCAAAACCGACGACTACGAGGAAACATTGGTAAGTTCGTCCTGCACCTTCACCGCGTCCCTTTTTGTTGTTTGAATGAACATGTGAGTTGTTTTCTGTCTGCCTCTCAAACGACGCTCTCTGTTTGTCCAGCTGGTGATGCGGTTTGCAGAGATGACCCAGGATGTGGAAGTGGCTCGGCCAGTGGACAGGACCATCTGCGGCTTCACCCCGGGCCGTCGCCATAGAAACCAGGCTTTCAAAGAGGAACTGTCTCGCAAGCTGGATGAGCGCGGTGGTCCGATAGACAGAGGTAAATTACGCACTGTAGAAGCTAATCTGTAAAATAACTGGATGTAGTTAATAAAGAATATTTCATAGACTGTCATGTTGGAACAAATGTAAGACGAGCCTGATGATAGGAGAAATATTTTTTATAAAACATTAAATGTATTGTCAATCGCAAAAAGGGAAAACATAAAATATAGTTTTTAAATGAAATGTCAAACTGTAGCCCATTGACCTTTTCTAATTGTAATTATACCATCTCAAAGAGGATCAGCATGAAGCAGAATAGTCAGGTTTTTGTCACTTTTTTTATGTGTGTGTGTGTATGTATGTATGTATGTGTATATATATATATATATATATATTCATTCATTTCGGGTTACAAGCCGCTCCTACGGCTGATCAGTGTCCCCGCTGTAGCAAGCTAGTAGCAATTCTAGCTAGCGCTGCTAGCTAGCGCTTCTGCTGCTACCGGCTGCTGCTACTGTCCGCGTCCCCTCTGCCCAAGTCGGGTGTCGAGCCTGGTCCCGCTACCTTCGGTGGTTTTCAGGGAGTTAGCGGGGAAGTGACGGAGTGCTAGCAGGAGCCCCAGCTGGCTACAGCGGGGAGCTAACAGGGACACTGACCGAAGGTAGCAGCGGCTTGTAACCCGAAATTTACTGTGTGTGTATATCGGCTGTGGTAATAGTCATTCCTTCAGTTAATTTACTCAAATTCTTATCAAGCTCATACATGTATCTTCTGGCTATGTTAATGTAATGGCATTAGTCCTACAATTTAAGAAATCCCTAATTTACCCCCAAAAAAAGAGACCAATATCTTCATATTTGGAATAGAAAAGAGAAGTTGTATTCTCTTCATTTTCTTTTAGACGGGCCCTTTGTTATAAACCACCTGGGCCACAGCCTCCCTCCTCTACCTTCCTCTGAGTTGACCGACCCCCACGATGACATCACCCTGCCCAGGCTGATCGAAGCTCTGCAGAACAGACACAGGATCAGGCAGATGATGATTGACGAATACAACAATGCAGGTGCCTGCTAACATCCTAGCTCAACCTTCACCGCACAACTTTGATTGTTCAGGTTACTTGAACAGTTCCTTAACTCTGCTCTTACTTATGTTCACTCCTTTGTGTTATTTTAGCCAACAGGATGAAGTCCATGCTTCAGGACCTGGACAAAAACCAAATTTCCAAAGACGATTTTATCCATGAACAAAATGGCAAACTGGTGGATAAGGAGAAAATCATCCAGAACAACAAGACCGAGATAGAACGCTTGGAAAAAAAAAACAGGATGCAAGAACACAAGGTGACAGACGAAAACATTAAAACCTCCCAGAGATTGCTGGTTTGTTTAGTAGATATGTTGCTCAGTTTCTTTAACATCCAACATGGTCCTCTTCCAGATTGACATCCTGCAGAAAACGACTAAGATTTATGAGGACGACAAGCGCTCCATGAAGTATGAACTGGAAACCAGAGAACAAAGGCTGCAGAGGGAGCTGTCGGAGAAGAAACGCATGGAGCAGCGCATGCATGGCGTGGTCACAGACACCCAGCACAAGTGGTCGAAAGAATGTGTGAGTTGCTCCTCTAATAACGCAGAGACTGATCCATTTGGTAGCCTTGTGTGTGTTTCCCAATGATCGTATATAGTCGGTGGGTTTGAACTTTGACATTATGCCTCTTGCTGTGCAGGACCGACGCGTTAATGCGATGCAGCTGGAGATGCAAAACAAGCTTTGGGTGAAAGACGAGAAGCTGAAGCAGCTCAAGGCCATCGTGACGGAGAGCAAGACTCCAGGTCGCCCCGATCCGCCACCACGTCAGACGCAGCCTCAGCGGCCTTCCAGAGAGGAACGCCTCCCTGCAAAGAGATCCGCCTCGCCCTCACCCGTCCCTGTATGTTGGGTTGACGATGCACACCGAGAGCACCTGCCTCCTGATAAATGTATCGGTTTTCCTCACTGGACTAACATTACTAATCCCATTGTGATGCAGTAGATGCAGGAACATAAACGCCTGGGCATTATAAAGTACAGTATAAGTATAAAGTATAGTTCAGTGCATTATTCCTGCAGCAGTTAACTCATTTGACAGTTTTTATTCAATTATCTGTTCATTTTTAAAGTTGTCTGTACTGCAACTCAAAATAATGGTCAATTATTAATCTATGGATAATTTTTTTCAATTACTTGAATGTTTAGTCTCTTTCCAAAGTCCCCGATGTTATCTTCAAATATTAGGTCCCAAATCCAAATGTTAAATTTACAATGAAAGATAGATATAGAAAAGAAGCAAATCCTAAAATTACAGATTGGATCAAACTGGCAACAACTTTGATTATTTATAAAACAAAAATGTCTGCTTTCAGCTCTACATTGGAATATATTCACGGATGTTATTTTGTAACTACATTTACATACAGTAGGGCATGCGTTCTACACAATATTAAACCATTAAAAAAAAGATATAGTGACAGAATGAGATGTTTAAGTTATGTTCGAACAATAGTCCAAAACTTCAAAGTACTAAGTATTAAATATAATCTATAACAAAATAAGGAATGCATTTTACCATTCGAGGAAACTGGAACCATCTTATTATTTTTGCTCTTACAATAACCCAAATGATTAATTGATAAAGACTAAATGTTGCTTCCACCAGTAACATTTAATTCTTGTGATTTATTTGTACTAACTCTATCTAACCGTACGTTGTGCAGTCTGTCCACTTTCCTTCCCAGTGCCCTGTTGATTCTCCCCGTGTCAGTCCAGTGCCAGTCAGTGCCACTAGAGTTGAGGAGCTTGAGATGAACCCACGGTCCAGCTGCCCCATCCCCAGTAGCTCTTTGTCTGTGTCTAACTGCGTATCTGCATGGGAGCAGCAGGCAGACCAGGACAGCAGGCCGGGTTACCAGTCCCCTAGAACGCCCACGAGAGCCCAGTCCCCAGCCCGGTCCCCAGCCCTCCAGAGCAGGAGGAGAGCTGTGTGTCGGGTTCCAGTTGATCTAGACCTAATTGAGAGGAACTACAGGGTCAGTGAGCTAGCTACATGAAGCAGCTTGAGGTTTTATAGTGTCAGACTTTAAGTGGACGTCTCTTCAGGCAGAATATTTGACAGTTTCCCCCAAATTTGAGTTCCTACAACTGAAGTCATCGCCAACCATTTGCCTGTCTCATGATGGATATTTTTGTCAAAGTGTGATCCTGCTTGTATGCATGTTCTTATTTCTTCTTTTTCAATTGCTTCTCCGCTTTCTAGACGATGCCGCCGGTGCGGCCACTGCACCGTCGCTCTCGTTCTGCTGGTGGCGAGAAGTGGGTTGACCACACGCCTTCGTCCAACTTGGACTTGGGTACAGTTCTGCAGCCCGTCATCCCCAATGCCATCCATGTGTCTTCACCGAGTGAGAAGGCCCTGTCGAAGTGTGACAGATACGTGTTAACACACCAGGAGATCACCTCTGATGGGGAAATACAGACCAAACTTATTAAGGTCAGTACGCTGCAAATTTAGATCCGATGGAACCAATTAACATTAATTCTGATTATCAGTCTGCTATGTTAATGTTGGCTTCTTTTTTTTTTAGGCTTTTGTTATAGTGAATTGGGTATCCACCAACATCACAGTCACAGCAGAAGTTGCTATAACTGGTCTTGGGGGTAGTTCATGTTTTAAACTACTGTCAGGTGCATGTTTCACATTCATAAAAGGAAGATGTCAGTCGAACTTAACTTCTGTAAATTCGCTCACTATGTAGACGGAGGAAGATTACATCCCACTCTTTATCCGACCAGCAAAGTCTGCTGCATATTCTAAAACGTGTTCAGGGTGGAGTGTCTTGCGCATTGAAAAAGAAACCTCTGATTTGTAGATATCTAAAGTGGCGGGCCTTTGAAAAGTTTGATCGACTGAGGCAAAGCTGTCATCTATAAACAGGTCTTTGAAGAATGTTATGTCTTTTCCTTGCCATTTTTGTTTTTCTACATATTGCATGTTGGGGATAAAGCACTGATTAGAGGCAAGTGAGTGATCAACACTGTTTTTAAAATGTGAAAACCATGTGCTGCACTAGTTAACTCCCTTTGTTTTATACAAACCTGAATTAACTCATTAAAATGAGCTATTACGTCATACCTATTCTTAATTTTACAGGGCGATGTGATTAAAACAAGAGGAGGAGGACAGGCTGTCCAGTTCACTGACATCGAGACACTGAGGCAGGAGCTCACCACCGTCCCCAGGTAGCAGCCGACAGCCAGTTAGGAGCGGCAGATTAGTCAGCTGTTGTAATGATGTTTAAACATTTTGTTTCTGTCACTTTAAATTTGTGTCTGAAGGCGTAAAAGAAAATCATCAGAAGGCGAACCTGCCAGTGGAGATGGAACAGATGGTGCTTGGACTGACGTGGAGACGAGGGTAGGATGATTATATTGATTAGTCTCCAATAAACTACTTAGCATGTGCATAGAAGCAAGGTGGCCTGCCTAAAACAGATCTGAACATGCATATCTTGATCTTTTAGTTAAAAAAAATGTTATGATCAGATACAATTTGTCATAATTAACCTAGTTGGGTGACACAAACAATAATTCTTTTCATTCTCGATTATCCGTTTATTTTCCCCATTAATAAATTACAATATATATTTAAATAAAACATCAATTTGCTTGTTACTCACCAAAACCCAAAAGAAAAGCAGTAAAAATTAACTTACTGATTAATAAAGTTGCTGATTTAATAGGTCTCAAATGATTAATTATTTGAACTGAATATAATGCCCTCCAACTACAGATTCAAAAATTACACTAAAGTCAAATCGGTACAGAACTGAACATAGGATTGGATTTATTGCAGGATATGCACCCAATTAATTTACATAATTCACCCCAGGTCAATTATTGTAGCACTCCTAGCATTGCACCCCGATTGCAAGCAGAGACAGACATTTGATAAAGAAGCAACAAAGTGTATCTTTGAAAGATGCATGAGCAACAACACAGACTAATGTAAACGCAACGCTTCAGAGAAGCTTTGGGTCCTAATTTGTCTTTTGTTGGCAGTGTTCTGGGGCTGTGGAGATGAGGGCTGGATCCAACATGGGTCCTGGCTTTGAGCATCATGGGATCACCAAGTAAGCTGTCCATAGATCACATCTGAAAATAACATTTATTTTGCAATAGCAGGACAGTATTTGATTGCCTTTTTCCTTCTTCTTCTTTTACAGGCGCAGAAAACCCTAAAAGCAGCCGCTAGCTGCTCCAGTGATCACTCCCTCTCACCTGGCTGTTGTGCAATAGTATCAACTTTTTATATTTAAACATTTTCCACGCTTTTATATATTCAGAAGTGTATATAAATCACCAAAGCTGTTTTGTAAAAATATTTTATATGTTGTATTTGAACCAATACAAGTGTTCTGTGATTCAGTCAAGGATGCCGGCACATATGTAGTCACTGTGGCGCTGCTGCTGAAAGTCTGCTTGCACAATTGTGTGTAACATAAGTCACATTTTTTTACTTGGCACACGAGGAGTCAGTGTGAAGCTGCCACAATAGTGATTTTCATCTGCGCCATACTGTTTTCTTCTTGATTGGTAAATTATATCACGCTTACAGTAGGGTTTGAGTAATTCAGTTATTTTTGAATTCCCTTCTTTATTAAATGTGATTCTGCTGTTGATAGAACTGAGCACTCCTGCCTTCACTGTACACAGGAATACAATTCCTTTGAAGCACCAGTTTGTCGTGTATACGCAGTAAAAACAATGCAAATTTGACAGTTTGGTGCATAATACTCCTGGCAATTAGTGCCAAGATCATTGCTGACCACTAGATGGCAATAGAGGACAGCGGGAGTTATATATGCTGACCGCCGTAATACTTAAGGCACATGACGGCTGACTCGCACCACACTGTTCTGTAAGCATTAGGGATGGGCGGATGAAGCCTTGTGAAGCCTTGAGGCTTTCTTCCTATTTGTACCGAAAATGATTCGAAGCTTCGGGGCTTCACTTTGAAGAAGAACAGCGACATCTGGTGGCCGACTGGAGTCAAAGCATCCGTTTAACAGTGTGACCGAAGCACTAGAATAACACCTCAATGTGTCAATCTCACATTTCTGCAGTTAAAGTCGATTAAAGCTGCGTGTTCATTCACGGATTTTATGTTATATACAAACATTATCGATGTTTATCGATGTTGCTTCTGTCGTTTTTTACATTGCAATAAAACTAAATGCTTGTCAATAATATGAAAAGGTGTACATGACGGGATTCGATCCTCTACCCACAGAACGGAAAAGGTTACTTTGAATGTGCGTAACCCACTAGACTAGATAGGCATTTACAATAGTCCTCATTGTTTTTATATTATTATCGCTCTAAAGTTTTGTGTCAACAGATTATAAATATTATTTGTCCTTTCAAACTCATTTTAGTGAGGTAAGATGTCATAGAAGTGGCAGTGGAACGTGCGTATGAACATGGGCATGGTGATAGTGGCAGTGATTGGTGCAACATTGTATTTTTCACAAATTTTTATTTAGAAATAATATTTTCTCCACTGTGCTGGGCTTCAGGCGGCTCCTTTTCTGGCTGACAATTTCCCCATCTTCACTATCTCTTCTCTCAAAACTCACAATTATCGCTATCTCCGCTCTCAAACCCCACACTGTTGATTGACACCGAGGCATCTTATGAAGCAGAGTTTGGTGACAAAACGTTCAAGCTGTCAAACGCGTCAAACTAATGAAACGCTTCGTGAAGCACCAGTGACGTCCGAAGCTTCGGACGTCATCAGTCACGTGACAATTGTCATTTGATACGAGCTCCGACACTTTGCGCCGACACACAGCGGTTCATTAGACCGACACAAGCTTCGGAGCTCCGGTATTGTTTGCCCATCTCTAGTAAGCATGTTAACGGGTTGACAAGAAATGCTGACTTAATGAATGTCACTGAAGAGAAGCACAGAGTTTAAGTGTCTGTGAAAAAATAATAGCAGCGTTGCAGTTTCAAGGGTCAATTTTGTGCTGCTTTAAAAGCGATTAGCAGTCAGCAGAACTGTTGATGGGCCAATAAGGAGAGACTGCCTGCTTATTTTAAAATCATGCTTGAAAAGAGATTTAACGTCCCATTAGAAGAATGTGGCAATATTCTGTCATATAAACAAAGTCTGCTTTCCATTACTTTGCAGAAATTGCTTTCTTGTGCTCATGCTTGATTAGATATGCAATATGTTAAACAAGACACCTCGTATATAAATCCACATTAAATTAGTCTGGTTGGCTGCCTTCAGGTCCCAGCTATTAAAAAGCCTGAGTACATCCTGGTCTGAACTGTTTGGTGGCTTGGTCACAACCTACAAGCGTCTCCTTTTTTCACTTTTGTCTGCAAATGAAGAGGACAATATTGGTATTTGAGGGGAAAGTATTCAACTCCCCTTAAAGTATAATAACAATACCACACCACAAAACTACTATGCAAGTAAAAGTAATCATTAGGTTACAAACACCTGTTAAATTATATTAGCAGTGTTATATTTTAATTAATCAGAATTACGGATTACAATTTGGTTGGGGATTAATCATCACAATGCATCACACTATAATATACTGATCATATGTAAAATTGCAATCTAATAACTACGTTTGTCAAATAAATGTAATCAATATTTCCCTCTGAGATATGGACTGGCCTAGAATAGAAGTACAAGTACCTCAAATATGTTTTTAATTAAGAGTATTGGAGTAAATGTACTTAATTACTTTACACCACTTTATTTGTGTTTATGGCTAAGATAAAAAGAAAGCACAGTTAGCTGTAAATTACAGCCTGAATAACAATCTACAACAAACCACTAGAAGCAAACAGAAGAGTGAGAAAAACCCTGAACTTCAAAACTGCAGCAAAAACCTCCACGTGCTAAAATGCCAGCGTCCAGTTTCACTACCTCTTATCAACTGAGCATCGCCAGTGTAATGGCCAGCTGAAGCTAGTGGCACAGTCATCCAGGTTTTGAGTAGACATTTGAAATCTCATCAACTACCAGTCTGGCTGGGTTTCAATTGGAAAGCACTGGAGAGTGACTAACATGGAGCCTCTTGGAGAGGGTCAAGAGCCCAGAGCAACCCGTGGCCATTAAATTCACTCCTATGAGATATTGAGTGCTCTGCTTTTTGACCGGGCTGTGTTTGGTGTGCTGCAGCACACTGTTATCCTCAGCTCCTCACTGCAAGCCCTCCACAACAAGTGGCGCCAACATTATAAAGATGTTATTATGAAACTCCTGTTGAGCTCCTGAACAACATCACCGGTTTCAAAGAGACACTTGAGGGAAATAAATAAAAACTGCACGCAAAGGCCTCCAATCAGCACGAACCAAGTCCTAACGACAACACCGTTCATCCAACTGCATGGTAGGAATACATCATTCTGCATTTCAGAGCTGCAGGCTTATAATTACACATTAGGCTTATCAATGTTATTAAACTTGCTGGAGGGGATTCTGATGTTCTACTTGAATACACAGTCAATTAGACCATCTCAGATTTTAAAAGAGCAAGCCTAATTGCAATGTTTTATTGACTCTTTGCTTGAATGACTGATAAAGAGGTCTTAAACTGCCTTTTGCTACAGGCAGGATGAAATCATTTTCACACCAATCTATGATGTCGATGAGGGCCGCTCATAAGTTAGTGGTTTAAAATAACACTGTCCACCGTTTTACCTGTCATAATTATTGATCTTCCTCACTGACAGCTTAAAAGCTAGCCCTTTTATATCATTTGAACCTGCATAAACCATTTTTTGTGGCCACATTACGGCAAAACACACGCTATTAACAACAGTGACGTAGCATCACCTTTTAAGTTGATTTGGCAAACTAGTTATCAAACATCCAGCGCATTAGCCTTCAGGGGGAGTCATGTTTCTGTCCACCCCTTCATGTTAGTCCAATATAATCCACACTTAGTCCTGAGGGAAATACCTGGCTCTTTAGCTCTTCAATGCTCACTGTGTTCATCAGTTAGTCGCTAACTTTGTCATTCTGTTGTTTGGTGCTGAGCAGGTGTGTGTTCAGTGAGTTTCACTGGAAACAGCTGCAGCTAAAAGCGTGGCTATGAGAGCGGTGAGAGTGAACCAAAACCGTAAAGTTGTGGGCAGAAAAATCAAAACGATGAGCCGAAAGACGCTTTATTAAAGCTCCGTCGGCCTGTACCTTCCTCACTGTTTCACATCACGCCGTCATTTAAACTATTAATATAAAATATCGATTATAGCTGCTTTAAAGCAGCTATTTCGTTTCGCTATATTAGACTTGACAGAAAGTTGATGACCTCTTTCTGCTCCCATGATTAACACGCTGTACTGAAGCAGCCTGTGAAAAGTGGGCATGAGTTTAAATAGGTGTGATGAAAGTGTAACCCTATCCAGTAGCACTCTAAACTTGGCTGCACGGAGCATTCAAAGTGTACGCCTGTTTCAGTTGCTTCCAAAGCGGTATCATAACAACTGAATGGTTGCTGATTTGAAGATGTCGAAGCAAGTAGTTAAATCACAGCCACAGCTGTCCTTTAAACCAGAACCCATTACGAAGGTGGTCTACCTTTTAGTGGCGAGGATAACAATTCCCTGACAATGAAAGCCAATTAGTGGGAAACACGAGTAAATACTGCATGAGAGCAGAGCTTTGCAAAACAAAGCTCTGAGCGGGTCTGTACGCTACGTCTTCATATGTCAAGGCCGTGGCTGCCTGCCAGCGAAATGTGTCGGGGCCAGAAAGATATGCGAATGCAGATGAGTGTTGACAGCTAGTCAATTGTCATTCAGCCCATCTCCCAGCCTCTTGGGAATCATCTGGCTTTTTTTTCTCCTCTTCTTTTTTTCTTCTCTGGGCTCCTCTTCACTGCTTGCTCACCTCACGCTCCTCTGCCTTAATGCATACTAAAAGGCCCAGTGGAGGCACGAGGCACTGTTTTCAGTGTTAATAAAAGGTAAAAGCTCCCACGCTCTCTTTTCGGCTGGTGCGGCTGTGACGAGCAGATGGGTCAAAGAGTCACAAACTCACAGAGACTCCCGGAGGTAAAGTTAGTTTTTTCAGCTGTTTAGAAGCACATTGGATGAGAATTGCTCTGACCCTTAAGCGCATGTGGTTAGTGGTTCAGAACACCTCATCCCATCTGCTCCACCTCCTCGTGCTCGGCTTTTTTTTTGTCCGATATGTCACTTAGCTTCTCCACTCACACTCTGTGAGACGGTCTACAACGAGCTGATCTGATTTCTTACTTCATGCGGTGGATGACGTTTTTTTTCCCAATGATGATTTAAACAGATGTTGAGTCTGTCACTGTCCATTTCATTTCCTGACGTTATCATTTAGAGTTCAAGTTGTAATGAAGAATCCATTTGTCCTCATGCTTCTTGTTGTGGTTACACATCAACATTGAGAGAGTTGACCTCTGACAAACGTAATTCAAGACGTGACGGATTTCTTATAAAAAATATTGGAAGCCATTGTTGTGAAGGCCCATTATGGGCAAATTGGGCCGAGTAGTTCCCCCCCCCTCCCCGTCTTTGTTCTTTGCAGCAGACTGAGTGCTTGCAGCTGTCAGTTGAGTGTATTCTCTTTGCCAAGTCTATGTGGCTTGGCTGCACTTTTAGCTGGCTGTGTCCTTACCGTGGTGACAGTATGCCATGACTGATTTCCATTGACTCACTTTCATTGTAACCACAATGTGTCCCTCACAGAGAAATCCGACTGCTTTTTTTTTTTTACAAGTGGTTGATCTCATCTAGTTAACGCTGCGGCGTAACCGGGCTTTGCGTGCAGTTGGCTGATTATTTAAGCAGCGCTCCAAGCTTTTTTGCTGATGAAATGAAAGGAGAGGAGATGCCAGAAATGATTGTCCTGACAATGGCACAATGCAGGATGATGTATGATGACTAAATGGTATTTGGGATGTGGTGAAGATTGACTCACATCACATAAATCTTCTAGCTTCAGTTCTGCAAGTACAAAGAATAAATGAGCGTTAAAACACCTCTTATTAACCCGCTGAACTGATATCTGTGAGTCCTTGTTTGCTACAGTGAGAAGGAGAGTGGTATTTCAAACCTTTGTCCTGCCAATGCGTTCATGCAAATTACTCACACTGGAACCGGCTTATCTGTGAACAATCATAGGTGGCATTTGGAAGAGGGTGAAATAGCGCCACATGATTTTTATATCTGCATAAGGCTCAATCAGGTCCCTACTCACAAAATCCCACGCAAAAGCAAACATAGAAGCCTCTTTGAAAGCACACGTCAGCTGTTTATCTTATAATAGACTGCCACACTGCTGTTCTTGTCCAGTTCTGTGCACTTTGCACTTTGTAAATGGTAGGCAATTTGACATGGCACATTAAGGAGTTGTTACTTAATTCATTAGATATGGCTAAGTTGCAAAGTTCATGCATTCTAATAAAGCTGCAACTTTTATCACACAGGGCCAGGTATGAGTATAATGGCTGAGATCTCAGCATCCATGTGCACAAATAAGATTAGAGCGCTGGCTGCGACCGCTGTTTACAAGGTGAACGGGACAGTTGTTCCAAAAAGCAAAAACACTGGATGAACGAGGGTTCATATAATTTACGGAGCATGCTATTTTCATAGTGTGTTTATCCGCATGATTAATGGCCGTTCCAATTTGCATTTGAACATTACCTGAGGAACACATCTACATGGTCCTTACTGGATACTAATGATCCAGTGCATGCCTAATAAACTGAAGTGAGAATTCAAATGAGGCTCAACCTGCCTGCGAGGCTAGCTTAAGCAAACACCAGGACAGCTGGCAGAGGAATCATCGTGACTAATGGTCTCAGTGTGAGACAGTAGCGGGGCTGTGGGTGGTTGTTTGACTGTGCTAAGAAGAACCGACTCTGTTTGCCTTTCTACAGCTTGCAACACGACTGTGTGATTCTGAATATGGTGGCTTTGTTTGTGTTTGCTTTTCTTGCCCCAGTAGTGTGACACTAGTAACTTTCCAAAAGTGTTACTGTTGTTCATGTGTCCCTCCTGAGACTGAGGTGACCTTCTACAATGGGAATGTATTCATGCTTTTAGAAGTGGGTGGACACATCTCAGACTGTTTATACTGTCACCTGGAGGTGTGTCTGTCAACTCATGTTTTCACTGTATTTGTATTCTGCTCAGGCTCCTCTACTGTGGTAAACATAATGCGCTGTGACCTGTCCTCAGGGCAAATGATCTGATTTGCTCTTCCCTTGTCTTTTACTCCTAATCACATCTACCTCAGAGCCAGCAAATGGTTGTGCAGCTGTCATAACTGAAGCACGGCGCGACGTGATGGGAGTGCATGTTTTTGCTATTATCTATTCTATCTGAGCCAGAACACAATATTAAACCTCCACTGCATCCCTCTTTCTCACAGACCGCTGCATGATCAATACCCACATCAAAGGCTCTGCAGAGATAGCAGGATTCTTTGAAGCATGTTTGTGGAGCTGGATTTGCTGAGCTAACACGGTCCACACAGAACCCCCTTGAATAAGCTTGTTTGGCTAGCATCCACTCTGTTTGTAGAGGAACAGAGTGGAATCTAATGGAGAACAGACAAGGCCTCTCCCTTGTCTTTTTCCTCCCTTTGAGCAGCTAAATGCATCCATAGTGCCAGTGCTTTTTGCTCAAATGACATACGCTTCATTGGATGCCAGCTCAAATATTTATCTAATATCGAATTGGCTGTAACACTTTGGAGGCAGTGAAATGCCAGGAAATATTTCTCATCCAGGACACAAAATAACTTGCATCATGTTTCGCAGTGCCAAGTGCAAATATGCCGGGTAATTACTGATTGAAATGAGATGGAGTGCAGACAGAAGCAGGTCTGTTTAGTGGTTACCTTGTTTTGTGACTTGAACAAGCACACCCCCCAAAAAAAATAATCCAACAGTGATTATTCTGCACTCAAAACACGACCTGTGTCCCTGGAAAGCTATTAACTATTTAAAAAGGTGCTTTTCGTCCGCTAAATGGGAAAACAGTGCATCTGGGACTTTGTGTGCTAAGTGGATAGAGCAGAAAAGGGTGTGGAGGTTCAACCACAATAAACACAAATGCACATAACTCCTGGCAGCCAGAGAGAGTCAGCAACTGTGTAAATGAATCATCTCACTACATGCAAATCCAAGACAAGGACGAGATACCCTTTCTTTAAATTCACACAATAAACCACATTTGTGATGCTTTTGACTCTTTTGGTAAGTAATTGCACTATTTGGTGTATGCAGTGCAAAAGGGTTAGCGTCTCCATTCAGCTGTAGCTCATTTGAAAGTGAAATATGGGAAAATGCTGACATATCTTCTCTTGCCGCCCAACACCAGCGGCACCACTGCATTTGCATCCCTGTCTCTCTCTCAATCTCTCTTTCTTTCTCATTTACATTATGGATGGTTCATTTATCTTACATGAACGAGTGAATACATAACCCAGGGCCATTCAAAATACCACTGGAGGAATACAATTAAACCACATAGGCAGAAAGGATTTCCGCACTGCCATCTGCAACAGCGTTTTATTATGCTCTTCCCCTTTCATGGAGTTGACAAACATGGCTTGCCCCTCACGCAGATGTGTGGGCCCAACAAGGGTTTTCCTCGCGTTGAATCGGTGCACATGGGGCCGTAGAAAGAGACCCACTTGCTATTCAAAGAGTTTAATGGCTCTAAAACCAAAAAACATAAGACCAGTTTGCAGTTTACATCCATGTCCATCCAAATGTCATTACTTCATAATTTTATTCTGCCAGACATTTGTGTGAAATTGTCATAATTAGCACATGAATTCTTGGACCAGAAAAGGGTTTTGTGACGTCACAGCGACCTCTGGCCACCACATCTTAACCAGTTCATCCTTGCGTCCCATGTGGATGCTTGTGCCTGATTTGAAGAAATATCTATACATTGATAAGGCCTCTGACCACAGCTGTTGCTGTGACAACAAAAACCTGTTAACAACAACCACATCCAGTTTGTTAGTAAATCCCCACTGTGTGGAAGCCGGCCCTGGGTGCTATCAGAGTTTAAGGTAATGAAGCTCTGTCTCAATTAACCCCGGCCAACGTACCAGACGGAAGCGTTGGGTTTTCCAAACTCATCAATAAATCCTCATCCTAAACACGTTTTCTCTTGCAATGTTAGAAGTGGCAACGTGTGTGCGAAGATAAATGTTTCGTTAAAACAATTTGTTCTCCATCATATTCTGACTAACTAGCTCTACAGCTAAATGCTATTTCCATATTAATGAGCAACTGAAGAGCATGCTGATTTTTAGCACAACGTCATGTATGAAGCCATCAAGTGGGTGTTAAAGACTTTTAATTTTTTTAATTTTTACAAGATTCTTGTTTAAAACAAGTCAGCTGGCATTTTATTAAAAGGTCAGCCCACTCATTGAAAATGCATTAGCTTAACTTTAGCTCAATCTGCCTGCTAGCCACAGCGGTTTAAATGATAAATGATACAAGATGCTAAATGCGTCGTCCCCAGCTAGAATTGTCTCCCTCAGTGTGAAATCAAGGAGCAAAATTAAAATCATTATTTTCAGTTGTAAATCTGCCACAATTTGTAGTGTGTAGCATGCCGTGAACTTACATTTACGTTGAGATCGGTCGACCAATGACAGTTCTCTCTACGGTCAGAGCTTGCGCAAGAAAGTGGAACGTGAGGGAGATACCATTTCCAAAACTTGTAAGGGGGTAATAACTATTTTCCCGCACGTAGCAAAATCCCGGACGTACCATTTCCAAAACTTGTAAGGGGGTAATAACTATTTTCCCGCACGTAGCAAAATCCCGGACGTACCATTTCCAAAACTTGTAAGGGGGTAATAACTATTTTCCCGCACGTAGCAAAATCCCAGACGTTTTTGGAATCCCTGCCGGACGCTTTTTTTAGGTCTCGAAAAGAGGACATGTCCGGGAAAAAGAGGACGTCTGGTCACCCTAGTGTAAGTGCTGTGCGAGAACCAATAGCTTGACAGGGTTAGCCACAGAAACTGCTGGGGGCTTAACTAATAGTCAATTTAACAGTAGACTCAATATAGAAAATAAAGTGTCCAAAATAACTCCCTTGTTAACGACTCTGTGGTTTACTCTGCAGTGAATCGAGATTTCAGACACTTATCAATCATCAACGCTTTGCGTCGTCACAGATTGTTGACATCTATAAAAGGCAACACATTGCATTGTGGTAATGGTTGCAGAAAATAGTGAAAGTTATATGGAGGGTGCTTTATTTCATTGCATTGTGGACATTTTTCTGGCACTACATAAATTACACACAAAGAAAATGGCGGAGGATAAATATAATGTACTACATAGTAAACAAGAAGTGATTTCAGACACAGCCTGAGTTTGGGAAATGTGTAAGTGAGAGAGATAAAGAGCGATAAAGTGAGTAGGCCTGTGAGTGGTGAGTAGTCTAGTAGGTTTACTTATCTCTGTGTCCTTTGTGTGCATGTGTTTTATGGCCGGGTAGAGCTGTTAACATTATAGCAGCAATGTGTAACAGAAGATAAGAATTTAATACCTACATTCAGATTAAAAACGTGCTTTGGCACACAATCCATAAAGCTTTTATTCCTGCTGCCAACAAGTTTGACGGCACATTGTTTACGTTGCGGTTGCACAAACGACACAATGGCTCCAGTGACAAGCCAGTTTTACAACCCCGAGGACTCAGTGAGCTTAATGACAGAAACACCACACACACATAAACACAGCTTTTCCCACAGCCGAACAAGAACGCTGGGTGTGCGTGATTTCACGAGAAGACGTTTCACAAGTGGCTGTTATTGTGCGTCGCCGATAAAAGTCGCAGAGTGAGAAAACATTTGTGTAGGGATTGGGAGCCCCACCTCTGCACTTTCAGCTCACTCACGACAATCATGAGCTGCGGTTTCCCTGCTCTGCTTTACATGAGCACCGCAGCTCCAGCCTGGACAGGTCGGCGGCTGTTATCTCAATGATGTTCTAATTCTAGTCAAACAGTTCTGTGTTTGACTCAATAGAGGCAGTGTTAGTCAGGAGAGTCAATATTAGCTGAGCACACAGAGCAGGACTGGTGTTAGGAGAGAGACAGAGAGTTATGTGTGTGTGTGCGCGCGTGTGTGTGCGTGTGTGTGTGTGTGTGTGTGTGTGTGTGTGTGTGTGTGTGTGTGTGACAGGATACATGGTTAAGTGTGCTCTGTCAGTGAACCTTGACCGCCCGGTGCGCAGTAATAATAATAAAGATAATAAGAAAACGGAAGAAAGAAAACTCCTGCTTACTTTTTGCCTCAGTGGCTTCCGTGTTTGACAAGAGGGACATTTCTTTCATCACCTGTCTTTTATGTGGATGTAGTTGTGAGATGTCAGACTCTGCTGGCCTAGGGCGCTCTGTGCAGTCGAGCTTGGACTTGCTGACAGTCATACATGAATGGATCAACACTTCAGATGGTTTCACTCTTGAAGGAGAGGTATTTGATTCAGTTCGTTCAAGGTCAAGCTGCTTGCCAATATCAACAGCCTAATTATGATATTTCCCCAGATTGCTCAACTACTAAATTAAACCTTCCATTCATCATGTGGATGAATACACGAAAGTAGTGGAGTCAGTTCTAAAGGCCATTAACTGGGATTTCTCCACATAAAACATGCAGTGGCATAAAGCGTACTTGTGGCTGAATAACGCTTTAATTACAGGGAGCAGCTGAATAATGTTTGAGTTTTGCCTTATTTGCAGTTATAAAAAAAGAGGAAATTATAAACCCATCAGATAGCAGCACTTTCTGTTTGTTCGGGATTCATCCACCAGCACAGTTTATTCTGCAGGAGATTCTGGAAAACAAACTATGTACATATTGAGCTTCTGCATCTGACAATCTAAGTGACAAGAATAGAGAAGAGAACAAACAATATGCGGTTATTGATCAGCATTCTGGTGGGTTGATCATTTTTTCTTTTTAAAACACTGTAGATATGTATCTCTTTAAACCTGTATACTCTCTGCAATTAAATACAGGAATAATCCGTCTTTACTTAATCTGCTCATAAGTAACATGTGTGAATATTGGATTTAGATTTGTCAGGTGGACACCAACTCGACATGTTAATTAATAAAGTTTGTTTGTATTACATGCTGGTTGCGCGGCCCTCAGTGCCTAAAAAGATAATAAAAAAATCAATTAATACAACTTTCTAGTTGCGTTAACTACTGGAATGTCATTTTTTGCTTGCCAATCTGATTTAAGTTTGAGAAAGCGTTAAGTTATGATATCCATGACGGCAAAAATTCTTTGAAACATATTGTAAATTGTGGATCACTAGCCAGATAATTAAACTTATTTACCATTTCACTCCATTATTGATCGTCTGAATCTGAGATGTGAGCAGCGACTCAGAGGTCTATAATCAGGCTAATAGCTCACAAAGAACGTCTGTCTAGCAAGTCTGTAAAGAAGCAACATAAAAGCTGTGATGGATGTCACACATTCAGAGGAGCCTCTGCAGCAGCTGTGATGGTAGAAGGCAGTCAGTCATGTTTGACTGAGCCTGTGGCCTTGTTAGCAGTAATAACTAGTGTAAACAAACAGCAGCGGTGTATTTTAAGGTCATCACAAACATCAACCAAAACCTCCCAGTCAGCACAAAACAGTGGCTCTGATGTGGCAGCACACTCCTCGCTATCTAAATCTGCTGACATGAGAAAAAGCAACATTAGCTAATGCACTACTTAAAGACCATAATCGCTCTTTCCCCTACTGTTAATGAATGCTAATTAGAAGTCTGGAGCAGTTTCTGGCGTGTGCTGGCTGCTCCTCTAATGTGCCGTATTGTTCCTCTCCTCGCTCCAGCTCAGCACTAATGCTGCTGTGCCAGCTATTAAAGTCAGATAAGCTATCCATCTTTAGCATTGGCAGGCAAAATGCCCACTAATAGCTTAGCCACAAAATTGTTAATTTCCATGGTTTCCTTTCCTTGTTTTGAGTTTTCTCTCGCAGTGTATGAAATGGACAGATATTCAGTATCACTCTGTCGGCCTCAGCGCGTTTCACATGATCCATTTTCTTACCCACATTTTACAGCCCTGTCACCTCAAAACGCTCCGTCAGGGAAACAGGCTGCTATATTTGTGGGTGCCTTTATTTTACAAAGCCCGTTTCAGCATGACACTCCATCATGGACCCTGTCATGAAATCCTAACAGGCTGTACACACAGTGCTCCCTCCGTGATAAATGCGTCTGTGAAGCTTAAAAACTAACACAGGAGTGTATTTTAGGAACCCATCTTATAATGTGTGCTGTAACAATGTGATATAATCCATGAAACGACTTGGCTACAATAAGGTTAATCACAACCACACTTTTAACGAGGATTAGGAGACATATTAGCTGCCATATTATCCTCTTTGCAGATTCCTGTTAATTTTACAACTGAGTTTATGATCTGGCAGAAATCCATTAGCCAATTTAGGCTACATAGGCCACGGGGGACTTGAAGTGAAAGTTGAGTACACGTTGTGGACATTGGGAGTTTCACAAAATTGATATACTGTCTTGTGCGTATAGGCCTTTGTGAAACACATGTTTTTTACTTTTGCAAAATATTAAAATAACTGCTAATTACTTGAAAGAAAAAAAAGAAGATAGACACTGCTAATTCCTCAATGCTAAGGCAGAAATGTAAAAATTACATGTTCACTAGATAAGTGTTTACAAGTAGTTCTACCCTCACATCTTGTTGTATTCTCACCCCTTATGGGCCTAAACATAGGCAGAGATCCAGCTCCAGCCTTAACAATGACAGGTGAGAGAACGATGTTGAAACTGTCTGATAATTCCTTCTGGCAGTTTTTAATCACCTTTTTAAAATCTCTGCTTTAAACCCTGTTGTTTTGCTTCAGTCTGTATTTTAATCTCCTTTTATTTGGCTCTTTTTAATTGTTCTTGCCTGTGACTAGAATTTCACGCCTTAATTCTGCATTTGTTTTTTTATGCTTCGTGCCAAAGCTTTGCACAATTTCATTACTTTTCCTAACTCGCCTCTGAAAAGCACATCGTAACCTAGACAAGACATGAAGATCTTTTTAACAGCTGCTCTGGAGCTTTCAATCACATCACGGTCATGATCAGCAGATAGAGTTTGCCAAGTTAACATGAAATTGCAGATTTAGTTGTTTATATTTCCATTTGGTTTCTGAGCTATTTCTCATCCATGACAGCTTTAAAGTTGAGCGCCCATGTGTTCAAAGTTTCAACGTAATGTGATCGACAGCTCCAGAAGAGCTCCAGAACCTTGAGGTGAGACATTAAAAGTCAGTAAACTATTTACATGGTACGTTAACATGGCCACTATTCAGTGTGCGTCTTCTGATAAACTGGATGTGACCCACGTGATTCTCCACAGCTCACATCATGTTAAGAGTGTGAACGATCTGTTGTATCGATGAATAAATCGATGACCTACATGCTGCTCTGGCGAATGAACGATGAGTAAGACACACTTTTTAAAATCACTGTGACGCTCATCTTAAAGAGACGCATTGTAGTGTTTCAACTAAGGCCAGAAACATCCACTTCAATAAGTAATGTCCTCAGTGGAAACAACCTTACAGTGGGAGGCCTCTGCAATTTGTGAGGTACTCAAAAAAAAGAAATTAAATGGAAGAATGAAATCCACCGAAGATTGAAGTAGTTGTTACTCAGATCTGCCTTTTGTGAGACAGCACCCTTTAACTGCTGCTTTTTCTCCAGAGACCTGGGCTGAAACAACTTCCCAGCCACACAGATGTTCAATTTCTACATCGACAGACACCCATGTCTAGGTCTCGCCCAGACAGAGGAATCTTATTTCATGGATCTGAAACTAGATCCATAAAAGAGCACAGAAGAGCGGCGACTCTACGAATGTAACAGCTCCCTCATGAAATAGTTTTTGCGCTTTTTTTAGTCCACCGAGTATTCAAGAATAAGCTCAGTGTAAATTTCACAACCCCAGATTTTTCATCTACACAGAGATGAAAGAGTCTCGCCTCAGTGTGAGGAAACCCGGGAAGTGATTAGTTTATAGAGCTCGCATGAGTTATGGTGTTGTGGTTCTGCAGACGTGCCCGGCTCTGTGGCAGCGCGACGTGGGAAAAGTGAACTTTTAATGCTGTGCGACTTTATGACTGTTCATCATGTTATGTTCGACATGTACAAAAGTGAGGTTTACCATTTCCCCTGACAGTCTGGTGTTACATTCGCAAAGGCTGATGGATTTAGCAGATCCTACCGTCTCTCATATTTGATCTGGAGAGGATTCTGAGAGTTAATTAACAATGAAGTGCATCTCCTTTCTGCATTCGGCAAGCAATTTTAACTATAGTATATTTTAATGGAACAATACAAAAGGTTATTTCAGCTATAATGAGAAAGAAATAATATAATTTTACCGATTCCTGAAATAATTCAGCAGCCCTGTTACAATTAGAGTTGGCAAGTATTGTGACAATGAACTTTGGTCGAGACACTTATGTTCATATATCTATAGATTTGATCTTTCTCAACCATGTGCCAATATTCAACGGTCATTGACTCATCTGCTTACAACACAGGCCCGAGGAAAAACTGGAGGCACAAAAAACAAACAAAGAACACATTCATGAACTGGTTTGGCCGTGGACAAGTGTGACGCGTGACACGGCGCTGCCTCAGACTCTGTGACCTTCTGTCCCATCGCTCTCCCCTTTCATCGTGGGATCCTGTTACAGGTCTGACTGTGACTACACCACAAACAAGAAGGAGGAAGCAACCAGCAAACTTCACACGCTTATATTTGGTACGTATAAACAATTAGTCAAACCGATCGACAACGCATGACAACTATGCAGCCGAACTAAATATAGACCAATGATGCTTGAGGACGAGTGTGCCTTCAGGCTCCTGTGTTCTTTAGCTTGACTGCATGAGCAAACGTGAGAGGGGTTAATAACCCGAAGCTTCTTCAAGAAAATACTTCAAGTTTGGAGACATTCTGCCAGCCTTTTCTTGTCCTGTCACTCTCCACCCGATGGGAGATGAATCCACAGAGGAGCATCAGCCTGACGCAACAGCACTCAAATCACAAACCCGACACTGCGGGTCAAATACCTCAGAATACTGTTCGCTCCTCCTTCTAGAGAAATAGTATCTACAGTATCCCATAATTGTCAGTGATTTCCCCAGTGATGGTAGAGGGCGGGGTGGTAACAGCGTGTGTGGCTTCACAGGTGGTTGAGCGGTTAGCTGCATGTCACACAGCTCTTTCCTCAATCCAAGATCAGTGGTGCTTTTGACTCACATATCCCTTTCTCCGCCCTCCACTGCACCGACACAGCCACTAACAAACAACTTAACACGCTGAGGAATGCTGCTCAACACCAGAGCAGCGGGAGAACAGGTCTGAATGAACTACAAACAGACGCAGGACTCGAGGGCGCCAGCGCCTCATATAATAGTCACTATTATTATTGTCATTATCATTATAACTATCATTCCTTCTTTTTGCTCTATCATTTCTTAGATTGTCTGGCTGTTGCCAAAACAACAGCTTGTTATCTGAGGAGTGATCAGCATGTGCTAGCAGAATAAGGTTTGCCCGGCTGGATTCTCACAACAGGCTTCACATTGGGGTGAAGTGCTACAGGTGTGAGCATTCCTTTGCCGACTGTGGAAGGATGATGATGGAAAAGATTGTCCTGTGAATGAGGGTAGGAAACAGCCGTACCTTTGAGGATCAAGATCCCAGAGATAAGGATTACCTGTGAACCAAAGGTCAGATAAAAGAAAAATCCACAACAATCTCTACTCCATCTACTTCCCCCTCACAAATAGCAGACATGCTGTTCTTTGATATGACCTTTCTGACAAGGATAATCCAAGACCTTACACCTCTTTAAGACTTAATTGCTACCTGTCACAGGACAAGAATCTTCTCTTCTCTTTTACAAGGCCCATAATAGCCAAGAGCGTCAATCTTCTCTGTGGTGTAACTCATCAACCTAAAAGGGTGGATAAGTAATCTGGCAGATGAAAGATAAGTGGAGAAACCATGTGAGTCAACGCAACCACGCAGAGAAGTTTGTATTAAGAATCTTTGTTTATTTCTGGGTGTTGCCGCACCACACCGTTTTTCCTCGGGCGCAAAAGGAGTCATGGTTACAGCAAGCTTAAGCCGCCGGGAACCTGACGAAAGGTGGTGTTCTCTGCCGCCTTGCCTGCCAGGCAGATGGAGGGGGTGTCACATGCTCAGTGTCAGCCGCTCCCTGCCCGGAATCGCTCCTCTGTTCACCCGTGGAGTGACGCTGAGGGCGGAGAGCTCAACGCAGCATTTTAAAGGTGAGTGATTTATATGGCAGCTGTTCCCCAGTGGGCCGTTGTGAATGCCCATGGCCCACGTTTAACAGCTGACAAACACATGCTTTTTCTGTTACGGTCGCATTTATGGCCTCAAACACAATTCTATTAGTGCAACCTCTACCACACAAAGGTATAAGGCAGTTTTTATGATGGCATTATCTCAGTCAATCAAGCAGCGAGACTACTTCAGTCATGCACACCCTGAAATGACGACGCTCCCATCATGATAACAATTACTTTGGGAGCGAACTGTTCCAACAGCTAAACTATTCTCAAGGACAACACTTTTAGGTGTGGGTTTTTATTATGGTTTCATTCAACAATCACAAACTATTGCTTCATATGTTGCCTGGGCTCCGAAGTAGGAGGCTCAGAACTATAGTTTGTAGTGTTGTTTGATATTTGAGACCTCTCCATTAACCCACAGCAGCGCACTGGGAGAGTGTAACCTTATTTCACGCTGGCTCTCAAATAGTGCCGAGAATTTGTGAGGCAGTTAGTGGCCGTCATTAATAACGGCCTCGGCTGGGTTGACAGCTGCTGATTGGAATGAAGAGCTGCACTACGGCAGACAGCTACAAATTTTCCTGACAGCCAGGTCTCCATTACTAGGCGTCAGCTGCCAAAACAGCAGTAATCAGAGAAGGAGAGAGGAGAGAAAACATGCTTTCTCGCAACAGACACCTTCCTTTTCCCTCTACTCTGAGAAAACATAAACAGACAAACACATATGTACACACGTAACTTACTCTGCCGTGGCACCTGTTATACGGCTCAAACAACTGCTTCAGACTTCTGTCATTTTCACTTCTTCCCCTTTTTGGAGATCGTCCCGTTAGCTAAATACCACTCTTGAATTCTTTTGCTACACGTAACACACTCACTAATTAGCAACACAAATATGGTTTGAGAGAAGTCTAATGTTGCTCCAATTACAGTTTTTAACAACATAATCATGTCTTTCTTCAAAGACGTATATCTCCAGTACACATTTGAGCCACTTGAGGGAGCCTGAATGTTCGTATTATCTGAACGTTCACAATTGAAGCCGACTTATAACATTTAATCTAATATTAAGGGTTGTTTTCCTGAACAGAGGGAAAAAACAAGCGGCTGCTAACTCTCCTGAAATGCATTTATATGGTCTCATTTATTAGGTATTTAACATGAGTATATGTTTTCAATTACACATGCTTAATATGACGTTGTGATTTACCGTAAATCTCCGACTAGTTTACCTGTTATATGAGGTATGTCCAAAATTGCAGTAGAAATGGTTATGAACTGTATTTAGGCATACATCTGCTCTTCTCACAATTTATAGATAAGGCCTATTATAAATTTGGTCGCGATGGTTGGTCTTTTATTTTTTAAAGTGGGACCCCAGAAAAGAAATTTGGGAAACACTGGTTTAACATTTCAGTCACAACCTTTAATCGACACTGAATGTATCTTCAAAACATTTCCTGACGATTTCCCATTAATTGAAGTCCTACAATACCTTTGCCTAACAACTCCAAAGCATGCTAACATTTCTAACCATGCTAGTGGCGTGGCTCTTGGGTTGGCAATGTCGTTCCGTCCACCATTTCAGTTCACACAGAAATAGCTCAACAACTGGATAGATTTACGTACATAAGATGTTGAACACACATGCTGGTTCCCCAGAGGATGAATCCAACCTACTTATCTGACTGACTTCCTCTTGCTCCACCTCATTTCCTTCAATGTTTGTGTTCATGATTAAAACCTGAAAAACTGGTGAACATCACCTGCTAAAAAACACACAATGTTGGCGTTGTCATTGTGAGCATGTTAGCATGCAGATGTTAGCATTTAGCCAAAGTACCTCTGTGCCTATAAGTACAGCGCCACAGAACCGCGAGCATGTCTGCAGCCTCTGAGTCTTGTTTATGGTTATGTTTATACACCCAGAGTCACTTGGTGAAGGTTAGGGAAAGCTTGTGGTCTGTGGTTAAATATAGAAGAAAAAAAAAACAATGCTGAGATGTGCGACTTCAAATGTCACATTTTATAGTATTCAACTAAAACCACAATCTTTCACTATCTTTAAACAAACAGTTTTAGTGGTGTAACCCAGTGGTTTTCAAAGTGTCGTCCAGGGAGCAAAAAGGAGAACAATTTATTTTCATTATATTTCCATCCATAAATTGCACTATGACCATCAGTATGAGTATTTTGGCATGTCCTATATATGTCCTTTATAACATATAAATGCCAAGATCCTATCAGATGGGGGACCCTGGGAAAATATCTGATCAAATGGGGGTCTGTGGTCTAATTTGTGTTACCACTGGTCAAACCTTACGACTTCTGTGGGGTACAAAAAGCGGTGCACTTCCTTTACTGGGAAAAAACATTGACTGTGTCTGTAAACCAGCCAGCAAATATGTTTCCGTCTAAACATATTTTACAAAACAAATCTGTAATATTTAAAAGTAATTTATATGACACAGGACAGGAAAACTGATATCAACTGTTTTGGAAGATATTTGGAGGACCTACCATCTGTCTTTATTTTTCCTGCATCGAACGCTCAGTGAGAGCAGGCCAGAGGCGTTTTGGCCAAAGGCAATGCAGCAAAAAAGAAAATAACATTACATTATTGGAAGCCTAAAAGTAGAAGAGATTTAATAATCTGTGTGCAAAACTGCAACCTGTTGTTTCAGAGTAATACATTAATGTATTAAAAAATAAGCATCTGCCTAATTTTTACGAGGGTCAAATTATGGATGCCGGGCAATTTTGAAGCCCCACAGAGTGTTTTCCACATGAATGGCAGTCAGGCTGAGATCTACTAAAGCATGCGTCGTATACACTTATGCACACACAATTTGCTAAAGACAGGGACCATTTACAGTAATGTCGAGAGGCCAAAATTACACACCGCTGTGGTCCTCGAACTGCACGGTCATGTACCTGTCTCGTATGATTGAGGAGGGCAGGAGTGGCATTTTTTCAGTGGGAGGAGTAAAAGTGAAAGTCTGTGGCCTTGAACAGTTTGATCCCTGTAATGACAGAGGGCTTTTGTATGGGTCAACCTGTCAGCGCTGCGCTACCACTGATCCCTGCTGCTCCCCACTGCAAAGCATGTGAACGTGGTCATCCGCACAATGTCACACACACTTGCACACACTCACACAGCTTGGAAGAATGTCCCTTGGGTGTGTCCCACTGTTCACCAGGGAAGCTGTAACTAGTCACCCTGATGTTTTGGACTAATTGAGATACGAGGGGAAAAGCAAACACACTTCACTGATATACAGCATTGCTCAATTGTGGTTTTATGCATGGGGCCATTAGCTCATTGTGGTTTCTGGAAAAATATTTGGGACACTTCATTTTAGCCAAAACGTTGTCAGCCCAAAAACAGATGTGGCAGCACATTAAAATTAATCTTTACTCCAACTTCCTACTGATACTGTTCTACACATAAACTCTGGTATGCAGTGGAGTACAGCACAGGACAGATTAGGTTTCAGAGCCACATAGATTACAGTGACACACATCGCCGATGCCTTGTTTATTTTAGAGACTCATACCAACTGAACAAACGAAAAAGCATCCAATGCACATCAATACCCTGCATGCACAGTACACATGAACATACATGCATACAGACTGCAGGGCTTTCACAGGAGGTGGCAGACGACCAAATATGGGAGGCTTCATTTTATAGCTGCCTCTTCCTTGTCAGCTTTACTCCTGGCAGCAATAAAACACTCCATAATAAAAGGCTCTATCCCAGAGAAGCAGCAGGACTGCAGCTATAGATAATCCACTCAGCTCACACAGCTCGCATAGCGTTTGCATTTCTTAACCCAGAATTCATTTTGTAGGTTTACTTCAGCGCTCTCTGGTTTTAAGCATAATGGAAAGCAGAGCGCTATGGCTTAGCTGCTGGATCAACATGAACAAAGCAATATTGTGACCTTAGCTACAAGTGGGAGAGCAAGCTTGTTAATTAGCACCTACTACATTATCCAAACAAGACCTTTAGAGAGAAGCCATAATTAAACCTCCAGATAAAAAATGAAAAGCTTCAGGGTAGTAAATTAATATGTGCATTTTTGTTTCGTGTAGGCACTCGTTATTACATTTACTCTGACAACTTGCATCTACTTCTACTAAATATGATACAGTAATGTCGGAACACTTTAGAAATGAAAAGTAATATGTCATTCACCTGCCAAACTCTAAACATGGTCCACGTGTTTCACTGAACCCTCTCGCTGCCTCTAAATCATTCACTGCAATTTATGTCCGTACTTGTAAATCCCCAGTCAAGGTTACACGGAAGCATGGCAGAAGTAGGCATGTGCCATTATAGCCAGTACAATTCACACAATATTTATGACACAGGATGTCCCATCTGGAGCTGCTTCCTGTCTGCTCCCCCCTCCCTCCCTCCCTCCCTCCCGAGGACGGGCTGCCTGGAGCTCTAGTAGCACTTCTCTGGGACATCTGCTCTTCTCCTCTGGGTGTAATTCAATACAGTCACCCACAGCAGCGGAGTTTCAGACAAAACAGTTTGTCTCCAGACATGTTGATATGATATTAAGTTCGGCAACAATCGACTATTTCATTGCTGATCATTAAATCTAGAGCTAGTCAATTAAAACTACGGTTGGTAACTTCAATAAAAACAACTTGTTTTGTCACATTTTCTCAAACTGTCACTAAACCCTCACAGTAGTTCATGAGACAGATACTCTGTCAGATAATATTTTAGTGTTCCTAATGGCAAGTGAAAGATTCCACTGCGCCTGAGGAAAAGAAACAGTCAGAGCCAAGAAATCTCTAACGCAGCTGTTACTCACTGCTCGTGAACTCAGATCAAACTGTCACACTTGATTGATTGATTGGCATTGAACTGATTGATTCATCTTCAATTATTGTCTAGATCAATCGGTTGGTCTATAAAATGTCGTGATATAGTGAGAAACACAAGTTCCTAAAGCCAAATAGTCTGATTTAAAAAGCTAATTTTCATCATTAAAATTGTTGCAGATACATTTTCTGATGATTGACTGATCAATTAATAATATACCCTTACAGTAATGTTTAGTGGACTGTATATTCAACAAGTGCACAGGGTCATGCTGGATCACTGCAGTGAAACATCAGAGGACGGTGGGTTATTTGTGCTATTGTGAGTGTGTGTATGTGTGTGTGTGTGTGTAGATAACACTGTCAGCAGAAATATCTGTACATTTGTCACCTTATGATAAGCATCTTTTTATATACTAATTCGTGGGATTTGGAGGCCTCATTATCAGATGGTAAAAGTAGGTGTGGCCTGAGGGAGCAGACTGTAACGAGGCAGCAGCCCTGATTTAACACAGCGTGAAACTGCTGTTAGTCATAGATCGCCATGACAGCAGCTCTCATTATCTATACCTGAATATGCATGGCATGGTTGTCAGAGCGACGCAAGCACAGGAGACTGCCAGACATGATCGCCACAAATCAGACGAGAAATGGGATGTCTGATCACTCTCGCCAGATCTGATAGAAGTACAGAAATTCAGCTCAGGCGGCTCGACTTTATGGACGTCACAAACGGAAACGCAGATGCCTTATTAAGGTGCAAATTAAGAGGCAAAAGCACTCAGTTGAGTATATTGTCATGTTTCCTTTTTTAAACACAAAGGAGTCAGATGAGATTAGAATGTAATTTCAACATGACGACACTTTAAACAGGCATGTGATGGACAACGTCTGTGGCACCTTCCAGCCACTCAAATCAGACGAGCCTCTCATCCCTGTGTCCTTCTGTCAAGTGTTGCTGGGTTGCCAGTTCCCCCCCCCCCCCCCCGCTCTGTGTGCTGGGGCTCCAGGACTGCAGGTGCACAGCCTGTCTGCCCACTACAGGTGGGCCCAAGAGAGAGAGCCCACATCTCACCCTCCTCTTGGCTCATTAAAACCTTCAGCTGTTCCTTTCCCTCTCACCCCCCCCCCCCCCCTCCTCCTCCTCCTCCTCCTCCTCCTCCCTCCTCCCTCCTCCAGCCTCACACGGCTGCTCACACCACGCTGATCACACCAATCAAGCTTTGATTTACAGTATTTACACCATCCTCCTGTCCCCATTGTGGCGACGGGGAATCTGAGGACTGGCCCTCCCCTCTCTGCCCTCAGTGCAGCCAGCATCCTGCTAAATGTGAGCCAATCAGTGGTGGTGGGTGGAGTGCCAAGCCACAGAGCACTTCTTCCCGTTGGCAGCCTTCCCTGTGGTGGCTCTGATCACAGTGCGGTGTTAACAACACGTGACCTGGCCCCACAGCCCACAGTAATTGAGGTTACATCCCAGGCAATACCTTGATGAATAATTAAAAGGCCAGAAACAGAACTCAGAGTGACTTAGCCAGCGCCCTGGGGTCTAATAACGTGCTTGGACTGTATTAGGTAATCTATCCACTGGTGCCAGTTAGCACACACACACGCGCGCACACACACACACACGCACACACGCACACGCACACGCACACGCGCACACACACACACACACACACACACACACACACACTTGACAGTAGCAGCCATTGTCAGCGCAGAGAGCTGGTTATGGCACTGCAGGAAGAACACAAGGAACTATTTCATGGTGAGTAGTGGTCACTTATCTTACCAGCAATGTGGAACAAAATGCAGAAAAAATACAGTCTGGTATCATGTGATGTACAAAGATGTGAACTGTCTAATTATGAGAAGCCTCCTCCCTGACAAAATTAAAATAAATACACAAACTTGAAAGGTGCATACTGTATGTGTGTCTCAGAGTTTTTGCATGTGTAACAGGAACTTTGTGACCTTGGCCACACTGAAACCTGAGTGTGGAAACACTAGCCCCATTTATAAGTTGCCATTAAGCCTGCAAAGCTGATAAAGATGTACCTCCATTCCAGTAACAGCCGTTAAAGCCACTAGCGTCATTCACAGGGTAACGGAGGTCACTCACACTATGCTAAAATATGACTTGTTTTATGAACTGCAACCCTGAATACACGATTAGAAACTGCACATCTAACTGAATAATTTCTCTAGTGACGTGTGAAGACAAATACAGCAAGAAGAAAGAGCTTGTTAGAGTAAATACAACAAGTGTAATCATAAGTAATGGATGTATACAAATGAATAAAAAGGGAACAACTATTATGAAATTGCAATATCAGACACAAATTGAAGTTACAGAGCCACTGAAGTAATTGAGAGCCAAAATATGACATATTACGTGTGCCAGCAGCACGCATTCTCAGGAGTAAGTACAAAATAATCGCAGGATAAATGGTGTCAGGCTGCAAAAAAAGTTGTGCGGGAGTACACGAGGGCACATACTAATTTAAAACCTGAATGACAGATTTGTATAGGGAGCACTGTGCTCATACACTGAACCAAACTGCTGTTTACATGTTCTGTGGGTGCAGTATGCTGGAGTGAACAGTGTGGCCCTTTCCTCTGACAGGGCCTTGCGTGTCACAGCTTCAGCAGTGAGCAGAGGGGAGCTGCCAATGCAGAATAATTAAGACCTCTGTGGAAGTGACAGGGTCACTGGGAGGTATGCAGCATAGCAAAGCTCTTCTTCTCAGCTGCTTCCTCTGTGAGCTGTCACGGCCGCTGCGTATTTATAGCAGCATGGCGCAGCACTCCCCTCTCCCCTCTCCTCTACCCTCCACCTCCCAGACAGATGTCACCTTCAAGCCACCAACTCTGGGGCTAAACACAATGCTTTCAGCTGCCTAACAAGCCGCACACACAGGCAATCAACAGAACAGCAGGAGTCTGAGGACAACATCAACGTCGCCTGCTGCCTTCACCGGGCGGGCGGGCAGACAGCAGTCTCCCATCGGACCGGGTTTCTTTACATAACTGCATAAACCAGAGCATCAGTTACTGTTACTCTGCAGCACGGGGGCCAGAGGCCGGTGACACAATAACACACTGAGTCAGGAAAGGAAGTTACAGTGCCTGCCGATCCAGAACCAAACTCCAGGTATCACACATATTCTTAATAATGCTGATGCTATTAGGTATGAGTCTTTTCATTTGATTCCATCAAAAAAATGATATCGCTCAGTGCTTTCCTATCTTCGTGCATTTTAAACAAGGCAAACGGCCCTTCACGGCAGACATAAGAAAGATTTCCAAACTCATTAAAATTTTAACACCAAAATATATTTAGGGAATAAACACGGGACGTGTGTGTGTGTGTGTGTGTGTGTGTGTGTGTGTGTGTGTGTTTGTTCAATGTAGCTGACTGTATGTGTGTGCCTCAGATAAGAGACGAATGGGGGCCTCTGTCATGTAAGCCTGGCTGACTGAATGTGTTGACATAGCTTTAATTCAGCTTGATACCAGACACCAGTAGTCTGTCTGAGCCTCTGAGCACATGGGGTGTTAACCTCTCAGAGATTCTCAAAATACACAAACACCAAGCACGACTGGCAAGGAGGGATTAAAATAACTTTTCTGAATGCCATGCTCATATACTGTGGTTTCCACGCTTGCCTTCGGTCAGCAATATAACTTATTCAAACATAGAATCGCATCAGTTTAATGACGAGTAAACCTTTTGGTTTGATCATTAACCAGACAAAGACATTGTAGATATGATAAGAATCACATTTAGCCCGGTGCAATTGCTCTACTCTGTGTATCAACGAAGCAATAAAGTTAAATTACAGTGTACAAACACATAAACATCTTGTACGGGTAACAGATGCAATTTATGACCATGGTTATGATTTGATCCTTTCACCTTAAACAGATTGCTAATGTGTCAGCCTATCTGCCCAGTAGTGTGTTCTCAAAGCTATGGTAACACAGCCTCGGCCTCTGGAAGAAGTGTTGGTTACTCAATATGAGCATGTCTTGCAGGTCATAAGCCTGTCACTGCCAAAGTGGGTTTCTTTTACTGCCACAGTGGCGATAATCAGCTGATGCTGGCTGTCAGTCGACGTGGCTATGGGACAGACAGGGGAC
The DNA here is from genome assembly GCA_038501785.1 of Myoxocephalus aenaeus. Taxonomy (NCBI): domain Eukaryota; kingdom Metazoa; phylum Chordata; class Actinopteri; order Perciformes; family Cottidae; genus Myoxocephalus; species Myoxocephalus aenaeus. Next base: position 13,896,431 of record JBAMJR010000350.1, on the reverse strand, counting down.
AGACTCAGAGGACACACTATCGCCCTGCTGACAAGTATCACTAACCCCAGCTGCTCCGGCGGCTCCTCTGTCATGTGCGAGGAGCAGAGGGGCCATAGGCTGAGGGGGAGGTGGCAACAGGGCCCCGCTGAGAAGGGGAGAGGGAGAGAGAGTCTTATGAGAGCACACATTTCAGCACCCCTACATCGCTGTGCCCTTCACCCCTCTCAGCAGGCCTTTCCCCCCTTTCTCTTCCCAGCAGTAGTTTTTCACTAAAGCCCCCAAAGAGCAGGGCTCCGGCTGGACGACAGGCCTCAGTAACCACAGACCCCGGGATAAGCCAACAATCAGGTGCTACATTGTTTAGGAGCGTTAGCTCAGATTAGACTGCTATTGTGAAATGTCACAGAATCCTTCCATATATATATATATATATATATATATATATATATATTATATATTTAACTAAGTACATTTATTTAAGCACTGCACTTTATACAAAATACACTTTCAGGAAAAAGCCTCACTGGCATGAAAATGACATGTCCTTGCCAAGATAGGCAGCAATAACATTGAGTTACAGACAAACAGCAAGCGACAGACAACACAAGTTATGCCAAATCAGAATTAAACAGATTTGTGATTATAAAAGCATAAATGAAATACAATCACACAACATATTTCATCCTAGACACAACCAAAATGGCACCTTAATTAAAGCAATATCAGAGTTGACGGTCATGTGCTAATATCAATACATGTGTGATAAGATAATATCAGCTGATGATATCAGGCAGTCGGGTTCTTTCCAGATGAAACATTTACACACCAACACATGATCACCTTAAAAGTATAAACTGCTGTTATGTATTTAACCACCCATAACTATATAAAGCAGTTGCAATACCATCTTGACCAACTATGAAATTGAAAGCCTGTTAATACATTAATAATAATAATATACATACTAGTACAAATACATTTTAAAGTATCTTCTGGTGTGAACCAGCGTCCCTCGAGTCTCCTATAAAATCTGTGCACTCAGGTGGCAGTTTTCATTTGGATTCAGCAAAGTGAGGTGTTGGATAATGTTCCCAGCTGTAAATAATCTTGCTGCTTGTAAGATTTAAATATAGAATTGTGGTCCTGCTGCTTTGAAAGCTATGCATTGCCTTGAAAAGTTCAGCCCCATTAATTAGTGTAAACTTAACTGTGGCCCCTTATAGACGTGGTGTACTCGCTGCATGTGTGCTGGCCTACAGGCTGACATGCTCAAATGATCCTGCATCAACACATGCGGCACGGTTCATCTGGAGACCCACAGTGCATGACGAGCTGAGGCTGTGAGAGCATGCTATCCCCCGGGGGGGTTGACCCCCTCGGCTTTGATTGGCAGGTAAATGGCTCAACCAGAATCTTCTTTCCGAGGAATGTGCTCGGAGCAAAGAGCAGCTGGCAGGAGTAAAGACAGAAGATCAAGTCAGCTTTAAGTGTTAGAATAAGATCCTCGCAGCTCTCCCTGCCATTTAACAGCACACCAGACTGTAGACGCTCATTAGAAAACCAAGGACTTGTTATTGCTGTGCAGAGGGAATGCCTGCTCATGAAGACATTATTCACTACATCCTAATGCTGTGATTACACAGACAGGCCTGCTGCTTAAAAGGAGGCATGAAACACATTTTCAAATTGCAATCTTGATTTCTCAATTCTTAACATCAGCTATCATTAACGAAGTAAGGGACTGAAATGTTATTCTGAGGGCTCCTCGTGCAGATTCAATGCCAATGTTCTGCTGAGCTGCAGAAAGACACACATACCCCGAGTCCCCGCCAATCGCAAGTGTTGAGGTGTTGAGTGTTGATGTATGCATATCCTCTCACATACTGCAGTTAAATTACCAGTGAAGAAGCTTGAAGAGCTGTGCTCTCAAGCTTTGCTGCCTCACTTCTCCATTGAAATGAATTAACACACACGTCACCTCTGATTACAAAAAAAAACATTTAAGGAAGTTTTACGGAATTTGTTCATAATGAATTTGAAAAGAGCACTCCCCCATATTAACGCCTCTGCAGTATCGTTCCCATTTTACCAAGAAAGAGAGGTAACCTAAGTGAATTCTGTGGTCTGTGACCTTGATCGTGTGGATAGACATCACTGACACAGCTCACTGAGTCAAATTATCATATTACTAATGATGACTGAAGAAAATTTGTCCCAGTGATGGATAGATACATAAACTCACCGCACAAAAAGGTCTTGATACCCTAATTGCAGCCTCTCAGTCAGATGATTGCTGGCTGCAGTGCCAGACTAACCCTGAATAAACCCTTTTATCTTCAAATTCCCCCAAACTTTCCTTTAACCCTAATCTATCAACTCAGTTACCCCGCATGATTAATCGGGGGGCCTTAAATAACCACGACAGGCTTGATTAATCGAAAGGGGTGAGGTGTTGAGATCTGGCCCTACCGTGAATGTGCAGAGCCAGCACACGCCTCATACTTCTGTGGCCACTGCCATCTGTCTCCCAGTGGGACTTGTTCCTCCACAGCGCCTCTTGCGACAACTACATAACGAACACATTTCTGACACATATAACACAGATGTCCTTCTGCTACAGGAAGTCCTGCATCCTCGAGACTTAGCAGACTGTTTGGAGGAGCAATTTGAAAGCTAAACTAACAACATGATGCCTCGCCGTCATCAACATGTTTGTACAACACCGCAACATATCAAATATATTTCTTACTTAATAATGAGCTTTAACCTAAAAGGGCGAGTACATGATGTCCATTGAGAGCTGAGACCGTGGCAGAGAGGACCACTATAGGGCAGCAGCTCTGGTGGCAGACAGACGGGGCAGAAGTAAACGTTTCTCTCCAAGCTGAAAAAAACACGACTTTAACTCTTGTGTATTGCAGAGACGTTTCTGAGAAATAAGTCATTCAGTAATCCCAAAAAAAGACTAATTGACTAAAACAATCTTAGTTGACTAAGACCAAAATGATGCCCTACAGCTTGGCCAAGTAGAACACCCCGGATGTTTCACCCAGCAGTTGTGGCTCTGGATCCTAAGTTGACTTCCAAATATCACAGAACCTGTACTGAAGAATATTTGTGCTTTTGACCCATTATTATGAAGCCATATCTACTTGCACATCCTTGTCACAGGTTCAATTCAATTCAATTTGTATCACCCAAAATCACAAATGACAAATTTGCCTCAGAGCGTTGCATGTCTGGAAGCAGTTCAATCTTAGAGATTTAATTTAGTTTGTTTTGAGTCTGTTCCGATGCCTGAAGAGGTAAAGTTCTACAATATTCCACAAGAAAGATATTGGAATCAGATCTTTACAACAACTTGTCAAGGTCGCAACCCCGAGGCTCACACCCAATACATGCACATTTTTTTGCATCTCTTTTGGGCTAAAATTAGATATAGACTTCACAAATACTGCTAAAGCAGGGACTGGTTTTCTTCAGCCTGAACTGCATTGAGTGTTTTTTGTGAAGAAAGTGTCATCAAACTATTTGAAAAAAAGCTTGAAATGAGTTGTTTTTATGATGCTGCAAAACTATGATCCTAATCTACAACGTACACGTAGAAGTTTGTCACTTCTAGCTTAGTTTCCACTCCTGCACATTGGTCAATAATTGTAGGAAGGACGTAAATGTGTACATTTCCAAGTTAATGAGAGTGAAAAATGTTTGGCAGTAGCAAGAAGTGTCCTCGGTACACTGTAAGGACTTGGAGATATTGGGATCCCGGAACAAGCATTTTACACTCACATTAACCAGGAAATCAAACATTTATCAATTTCACTTGCTGGCATTGATTTACCAACACAAATGTAGCTGGGATCAGTTTACCAAGATACGGCCAAAAAGACTTTTGCGTCACAATGTCTTCTGTTTCTCATCATTATATTGCAAAAATAGAATAAACAAATACATCTGGGGGTGAATGGACAACATCCCATAGCCTGCTGGGGTTATTTTGATCTACGATTGTAAAAGCTTATGATCACCGTTAGAAATCCCAGTTATCACTTCACAAAACCATGACCCTTGTTCTGCTAGAAGTATTTGCCCTGTCATTTTTTTCCCCACATTTGTAGGTCACATGAGCAATAAAACAAGAGATATGGGCGTCTAATCATGGTACACTGTTTTGGCTTCAATGCTGTATTATTGTATCTACAACTGGCTAACCAGAGTGGAAAACAAGGGGGCAAGGTCCTTGGTGCTGATGTACTTGCAGAAACCATGAAACAACATCCAAATGTAATTAATATCACAGATAAACAACTAAGAATAGCTGATTAGGTCTGTAATGAAATTCATAGTAAGTATAGCTTGTTTCACACTCGACTTAAATCTCTATGTATTTGTGTAGTGCTACATTTTCCACCCATCTGGTAATGACAGCACATACTGGACTAATGATATCACACTGGAGTTTAATGCAGCTATTAATACGAGAAGAGCTTCTTGAGCCTCTCTTATTAATTGCACTTTGATGCATTCTGACAGAGATGCTCCTGGGCTGGACAGCAGCACATTATTAACACTGCCGTTCCCATTTCAAGATAGTAAACACATAATGCAGTGAGGCTTGGTCTCTCTCTGGACAGTTGCCATTTTGTCTTTTCTCCATGTAAGGTAAGCTGACGGCAGAGGTATTTTCGTCTTACTCAAAGGCTAGGACAAGGTCGATTTCATTTACTGTCTAATCTTCTGTCGCTCCCAACGCCAATTATGAGATGAGCTAACGTAGATGCATAATTTGAGGCTCATTCCACAGACTAGGGCTCAATTACTGTAAAAAAAAAAGAAGCAGAACTGTTGATTCATGAGAAGCCATTCAAACGTGATTAAGATGTGTTGACAAAAGGTATATATATAATATGATTATATGCAAACAAAACAAGAACAGTGCTAATAACTTCCCACTTGTAATAGCAACAACATGTATATATCAGGAAATTATTATACAATTAGAATGTTTTCCTCCCTGCTTTGACATAATACCATCTAAATATTCCCACTGCTATTATCTTATCATTATATTGATAAAGAGTGCTGCAGCTTAACACAGCTTTGCTGTATCTTGTTTTCCACTGCACGGGAGGAAGTGAGAGGAACATTCTGTTAATTGGACATCGAGTGAGGCTAACAATAAGCTATGCATGGTGAGATTTGCCTTGGAGAGCTGGGTTAAGGATTTGGAAGAAGAGGAGTTATAATTGGCATTAAGATGAGGCGCTCAAGCCAGCTGTACACGTTCAAACTGTGACAGTGGACTCTTATTCCCCTCTTCTCCGTGAAAATGAGCTCAAGATCCGAAGCCTCAGGAGACATAATACATGTCACAGCCTACAATAATGGTTAATTTGAAATCATGTAGCACCCCTCTCTCTCGCTGTCTCCCTCGTCTCACTCGTCTCCCATATTATATTTCCCTTCCACTCCCTCCCTGTCTTTCTCGCTCTCTCCCTGAAATAACCCATTCATCCTAAAAATGGTTTTCATCGTTTTCTTTTTTTGCCTCCACCCCCAGCCCACCCCCGTGCGCCATTAGCCCCATCCCTCCATGCTCTAACGACCAAATGCATTTCCTAGATTTTTCTCTATAGCAACCCTTATTATCCTGGAGCTAATGTTTTAAATTCAATTGCAACAATCCATATCCAGGCCAATTTACGGTCTCCTTTTTAAAAGGCGGCTCTCCCAACGCAGGCTTTGAGAGCACGTCTGTGGAGCGAAGATAAAAGCGGCTGGCTCACCATATATACAAGCGTCCCGTCCCAAAACAATACTGCGTCTGTTGATAATTTATTCACACAGCATGTCTTGAAACAACCACCTCCTCCACATTTATAAAACACTAAAGAAAATGGACACAAAACATGCATGCACACCCTGACGCATATACATTCTCAAATGTGCTCTCACACACACACACACACACACACACACACACACACACACACACACACACACACACACACACACACACACACACACACACACACACACACACACACACACACACACACACAACCTGCATTGCTCTCTTACCAGCTGTAGGCAAACTGCAGCAGTGGCTATTAATGTTTCACAACATAGTGTATTTGTGTTTCTGTCTGAGTTTTTTCTTTCTTTTCAAGGGCACACTGCCAGAGGGAAAGTGTGGGAGGGGCTTGGTGGAGGGTTGGGTGTTCAGACACAGACAATATTTCCCCCATCTCTCATGCCTCAATGCTTCACTGCTCGCCAGACTCAATCACATGTGCAGTGTGCTTTCATGAATTAATAACGGGCACTTTGGAGGCCTGGCAGGAACATGGTGACCACACGCTGATGGAAGTTTAATGAGCAGCACGGGGACCGCGCGCCATGGCATTGGCGGGTCTCTCAGCGCACTAGGCCATGTCCCCGGCCCTCCCCACAGAGCCACAGTGTTTGGGCTCTCATTACCTAGATAAATATATCTGCCCTCTGGATCAGCCCACAGGCCCTGCTTCCTCCTCCTTCCCCCCAAGAGATGCTATCACGGCCCTGATTACACTGCCCTGCCCTTGGGACAATGGCTGGGCTGGAATCACAAGAACACAAACATCAGTCTCAATTTACTCCTCTGCTAAATATCAGGATTTAGCACAGCGGCAGCTCGGCCACAGCATGACATAGGTTCAGGATTGTCCAGGCAGAGATCAGCGAGAGCTGTGACGGGAGTGAGGTTCAATGGTGTTTTCCACGAGGCAATTATCTCAATCGGGTCACATTTGGATTCAAGCAGTAGCACAGGGTAATTACGGAGGTCAGTAGAGTGCACCCCCTCCCTCCCTCCCCTTTCCCAATGTCTATCTCCCTCTCCTTCCTCCTTGCTATCCAACCTCTCTCTGGGGACTGCCCACTGATGAGACTCTGAGATGCAACACGCTCATTGATTTAAGACCCGCCACAGGCATTGATTTGAAATGGCTGAGGTACCAGGGCGCAGAGCCCCCTGCCCGTCTTAATGACTAGATCAAATGCATCACACCTCCTCGACTGGCTGGTCCAATACTGACAACATTCCAGACCAAATACAATCACACATCTAATTTCCTTTTAGACTACTGAAATTATTCGTGGCTCCTTCTTCACTTTAATCCATAGGAAGTGATTTGATCATTGCTATTCTCCAAGAATGAAATGACAGTGACACTGCTACGATAAAACAACTGCTCAGAACCAGTGCACAAGAACAGTAACTAAGTAATGTACCATTTTGAAGTATTGTACTTAAGTATTTCCTTGCAGTATATTCTTTTAGCATATTTTTGGATTATTATTATTATTAATAACCTTGCTATTTGCTCAAATATCTTAATTTTTTTCCAATGAATTCTCCTTCCTTATCCAAACCTGCCACCTATATTCCCCACAATACATCTCAACCACTGCCAGTTTGGTTAAAGATGTGGGTGTGTTATGCTAGTAGTGGCTAGTGTAGTCTCAAGCTGCTGGCATCAAGCAGAGATGAGGCGCAATCTACAGAGCTCTGGTAAGATCACTTCTTTTTAATATTCAAACGTGTTGTCTTCAAACCCGTCAGATTTTGCGTGCAGTAAGACACATGCAGTAGTACTGGCCAAACCTGTAAACAGACTTTTGATGTGTGAAACCAGTGGAGCTCCCCTTTGAATCGCTGCTTTTAACAAATCAATTATATATATAAACATGTTAACATTGACGGAACATTGAGTATATTTACTCTGACACTTAAACACAGGACTTTGACTTGTTTGAGTATTTTCACAGTGCAGTATTGCTACTTTTACTTATGTAAAGCATCTGAATATGTATTCCACCACTGCTCAAAAACAAGAAATGCACAATGCACATTAATATATCCCAGTGGCCTGTTGGTGCAATTTGTATTCAAAGAGTAACTGATGGCTTTGGAGGCAGATGTAATATGCACTTGTAATGAAATGGAAAGGCTCCTTGAATCCCCTGGTGTGGAGGGGTCTCTTGGTTTGCTTGCCTCTTGCACCTCTTGCTCTCATGTTTATATAACAGTATAGTCTCAATCATTCTCTCCAGCTGTTGAAGGTTACCAGGGGCAAGAGGGGTAACAAATGGCTCTGCGCACCATCTGAGAGCTAGCAGGCTGAAGGCTGGATAATGGCCTGTCATAATGGACAATATAGGCAGAACCCTCCTGAGACCAGGAAACCAAAGAACAAGTAGGCTGAATTATTCATGGTTACCATGGCGGCCCGCACAGCTGCATTACATTAGGCTCTTCATTAGCCGTGCCGTATCCTACAAAAAGCTTGAAACTAAAATATGACCAATATTTCCCATTGAGGGAAGACATTATCATAAGCTCTCAAGGGGGTTTATTCCAGCTTAAATGTGCCTGAGTGCTGACCTTCCTCACCACAGTAATAATGTGGTGAGGATTAAAATGCGATTCCATCCACGACAAGAGCTTCTCATGCTTATTCTAATGACGGCTGCACTGTGACAGCCTGGGTTCGTCTGACACTGCAGTCATTTCCCACTAATAAGACACTTAACACAGAGCCTCTCGCTCCTCTCCTCTCTCCGAATACCTCAATGAGGAAGACACAAGTGGGAAGGAAAATTGCCCTTTGGCTTGTATTTGCTTTTCACCTATATGTACAAATATGGAGAGTGGTATAACACTTTCTAAATTACAAAAGGTTGTATGCTTTCTGTGTAAATACACAGAGGAAATTATTTTAGATTTCAGAAGGAACGAGTTCTCACAATTTGCAAGTGAGATTAGGCCGTTACTTTCTATCCTACGAAGGATTCTATTCAAACATTTAGTTTATATGTAGAGAAACTTTAGAGACTCTTAGACAAATGCCTGCTTAATTGTTGCCACATTCAAATCTGAAGGCTTCAAATCACCGTCCTAATTCACATGAATTCTTCTCTTCTATTATAGTGCCAACCTTCAAGGCTTAGACAAAAAGGGTAAGTGACAGATGGACAGATCCTAAAGCAACAAAGCAGCATTACTTATCTATGCACCTCATTCAAAATTGAAATGATTTGATTTTCTTCAAAAAACACCACCCCTGCCTCAAGACACAAACTATCGCCCCAATAATGATGAGGAACACAGTGTGAGGGATGTATGCAGTTTACTAATTCCTCTTTCCTTCCTCCCCATGACCACATAATGAGGTCAGAGCTTTCAAACATCTTATACCTATGTTATGTTCATAAACTGGAGACACACAAACAAATCTCCAAATCACAAATGCAGTTTTTCAACGCCATTATGTGTAGCATGTGTTGTTGTTATAGCATCCTTGAAATAATTCTGAAAAAAAAAAATATATACAAATAATGTTAACATTCTGATGTTTAGCAGATAACATATTTACAATGTTCACCATCGTAGTTTAGCGTGTTAGCATGGGGACATTTGATAATTAGCACTTAACACAAAGTGCAGCTGAGGCTGATGAAGAAGCAATTAGTTGTGCAGCTATTTGGTGTTGGACATATACAAATTTTGATCTGATGATGGCACTAGATGAAAGGCGAAGGGATCACCAACGTTTTTAATAACTCATCATGAATGTGTGCACCATATTTTCACGTCAACCTAATCTATAGTGAAAAGCTAAAAGACGTTTCACTCAAAGCCACACAACTTAATGTGGGCGCTAGAGGTAAAGTCAGGGGATCACCAAAGTCTGTAGGATTGTTCCATGACAGCTTGTGCATAAAGCCATGGCAATCCATCGTGTCCACGTATCCTCATACAACGGTTAGTATATCTTACGAAAGGTTACTCCTCATTTTTGTTTGTATTCCTACGAAAGCCAGCAACACATGTCAAATTTCACTCGTTGCCATACACGTCCTTTTCAAAATAAAATCGGAGGTGCGGGTAACGGAAATACGCAGGTTACGTGAAAAAAACATCAACATTTACTTCTCGTTTCACATGAAGAAGGAACAGCTTTCTGCTGGATGAAAGATTGCTGTTTGTTGGACCCATCAAACTCCCTTTCCGCCCGCCCGATGTGTGCTTTAGCGGTCTTTATACTCGCTCACTTAAGATTACGTGGATAACATACAAAACAATGTTGTGGGATATCTACAAAATGCAGTGCATTCCTTTTTGTAGTTATTGCTACAAATGCTGGAGGATCCTGATCTTGTTGTGGAAATAATTTTGTCCGAGCCAAAGTGGTGGACCAACGGACCAGCTGACTGACAGTACATTCTCGTCACTGCATGGCTGAAAATTAATACATTTCTGCGAGAAAAACAAGCCAATGCTTTAAAATAGATACATTTCTTTAACTTAAAACACACACACACATGCATACCAATGTTAAAACAAAGCTGAACAAAAAATAATAACCTTACACTTTGACTTGATAACATACGTCACACATCCACTGCTGTATTGATCCTTCTGTAAACCTCTAACAAAAGATCTTGTTTAAGTGAAATTGTGTGAGCAGCCGGCTCCTCCCAGCTGTTGAAACAAGGCCTCGAGATGAAAGCAGCAGCACGTCAGCAGTGCTGCTATTTCAGTCATTGACCGTTGCGCACACAGTCCATCATTTATTCATAGGGGGCAGTCTGTCAGAACAGGGTGGCTCATGTTGGCCACTGTACCTCCAAACCTCCAGCTCAGGACCAGCGAACAGCCGGTTCAAGGATCATAATACCCGGACGGTCAAAGTGACCTGTCAGGTGGCTCTCAATTACCAGAAGCATCTCGTTTTACAGTCGTAAAAGAAAAAAAAGCTGTTAAATTGAAGCAGCTGGTAAGATATTTGACAGCTAGAATGAGGCAATTAGTTATCTCACGTTCGACTTATTCTATAAATGGCACCCAGACACATGTTCATGTTGACACACATGCACACACTTGTACTTTCAGCCTCAGACAGATGCGACACACACAACAGGTACATGCTGCCTGTTATGCACACACACACACACACACACACACACACACACACACACACACACACACACACACACACACACACACATACACACACACACACACACACACACACACACACACACACACACACACACACACACACACAGACTGAGTTAAGGATCCATTTTCAGGGGAAGCAAAATGATTAGCAGTGCTGAAACATGAGCGGTTATTAAAAAGTCAATACATTGTCATTATAAGTGAAGATTGTTCCCTCAGAGTGAAGATATTGATCCATTCATGTGCTTACTGGTCATCGACCCGGCCAGTAATTTGCTCCCAAACAGATTTGAGATATGAGGTTTCTATTTCATGATGGCCTGTATCTCTAAACTCACCAAGAGCTAAGGCTTCAGTGATTCAATACAATCTAAATACGTCTGAGGCCATGATCCAACATTGAATCATGCAGGCATGGCAGGGGACCTTTTGATTTTATGTAAGTATTTGCCAGTTGTTGAGAAAATCTCACCACAGTGGGTGATTACCTTAGCTTAGCATAAAGACTAGAAACAGAGGGGGGGGGGGGGGGGGGGGGGGGGAGCTTGGCTCTGTTTTCTGTCTGAAAAGAATCTGCCTGCCAGCACCCCTAAAACTCACAAAATAACTGTATATGTTTTTTTCTAATCCATACAAAAGATGAACATTTAAAAAGACAAGTTGTGATTTTACACGAAGTTATCCAATCCAAATTCTGAAATCATTTATAAAGCACATTAAAAAAAAATTGAACAAAGTGCTGTTCAATCAAAAACAACTAAAACCATAAAACACAAAAAACAGAAACAAATACCAGCTTAAAAGACAAAAGGACAACAAAACAATAAAAGCAATAAGGCGGGCCAAGGAAAAAAATATGTGTTTTTAGATGGGATTTAAAGACAGGCAGTGTAGGGGCTTACCCAACATGCAGAGGCGACTTGTTCAAAGCTTTGGGGCCAGAAATGCAAAGGCGCCTTGTGCTACACCTACAAAGCTTATGGTTATGCAAGTGGAGTTATTGATGAATGTTATTAATCACACCAGTGCTTTTCCAGTTACAAAATATCTGCGATGGAAAAGGTGTATTGCAGAAAATGAAAGTCTCTCATTCAGAGTTTCCGCCTAAACTTTCATCCCAAGTTTCTACCAATGTGCAACATTCTACAATGTTTACAAAAATAAACATATCTAACTGGGCACTTTACGGTTGTGAAGATGATGTCACTGGAAATGAGGTTTTGTTCAACAGCCTGCCAAAAAAGAGCAAAAAGGTCTGATCAGATGAAGCTCGCTGCAAATCAAAGCACGACGATTATCTGTGGACTTCACCTCCTGTGCTTCACCTCTGTGACAGGACTGTTTGTCTCAGAAACAATGAATTATTTAATTGGATATTATTCAGCAGTAATTCAAATACATACCTCGTCACAAGAGAGACCTTGAAGATTTGTGTTTGCTTAATCCTTTGAATGTGTGTATGCTGTGTGATTCAGCAATGCACTGGAGCAAAACCCAATCATTTGAAAGCAAAAAAAAAATGCCCTCTTTAATATTTATAATCCCCTTTGAACTGTAAACTCCATCTGTAGTTTAAAGTGATGACTCGTTCAAAGCATAATCTTAATCCTTTTTTACGCAGCTTAGTTCTGAAACCAAAGGGAACTGGGGGAAATTGAAAGCTGCCATCAATGCAATAAACCAGAATCAAATACAAGCAGAAGGGCACAAACTAATTCTCATACAAGGGCACTAATGCTGTTCATCTGTGTCCCCCACTGCAAATCAATGTATTGTTTCACAAGCTGAGGAAACTAAAAATGAATGGAGTCATTGCAGTTAGTTCACTATAACACCTACATCCTATTTATCTAACATTTTATGTTTGGTTATTTGATGCAGAAATTAAGCTTTGTATGCATATTACGTGTTTTCTATGGCGCATGTAATTGTTTTGTGGTTTTACAACCATTTCTGGCAATGTTATAATTTGGGCTGTTTTCTATTGAATTGTGTGGGTTTGAGGCAGTGATCGGGCTTGAAACCTCACAATCTGATCTGGCAAAGGTGCTGGAGGCAAAACAAAGGAGAGACTGGAGGCAAACAAGAATTCTTTCAAAGTAGTGGGCTGAAGTTACCCATCAAAGATGTCATCCTGCTGAGTCGTCGTTCAGTGCCAGAATTGATATGGCATGCATTTGATATCAGAAACTGTGATCCTAGGCTCTAGCAAGATACAATATATGCAAAGTGTTTCAGCGATGTGGAGAAATAGCTTAGCCTTTGTTTTTACTTTCAGCCAACAAAACTTGCTCACCAGCGTTAACTAATGTGTTCAGATAATTATTCTTTCTCCACCTACGTGCCACCCACAGAAATACATTATCATGTCAAACAGAAAAGGGGTCTATATTGTTTTCCACCTGTCAAAGTTACTGGAACCATACACTTCCCCTCCCTTGACCAAGTGTTTTGCAGCCTAACTGTAAGCCTCTTCTATTTCCCAGAAGAATAAGTCTTCCCTAAATGTAACCACATTGTAGTTGTGCAGAGAGTGCAGGGAGTGAGATTTTTATTTAGCTATTACGCTGTGAATTCTATTATTAGTCTGTTAGCTACACAGCCATCCAATCCTGACATCTCCTTTAATATCCAACAACTCCTCTATGGATGATTTAATGCCTCAATCAAACTATTACTTTATACTCTTTATTCACAGTTAATGAGAATGGGAGTGATTTATGTGCATTGGATCAGGAAACATGCAGGGGTTTGTCTTTTGTGGCTATAAGGATGGCTGCGAGCGGGCTCAGTAAACTGAAGAAAGTTGCAGAGAGGCAAAACACAGGACCCATAAAACTGTTCCAACAGAGGTGTCAGGTTTTACTAACTGGATTATGAGTGAAAGTCAAACCCATTAGACAGATTAGCCTGAGTCAACACAAAGTCTGACCTGCCACTGCTTCTCATATAGTCAGGAAAAACACAAAGTGATTTTCTGGCCTCATAAATGCAAATGACCAGAAGAAGCCGTGAAAATAAACTGCCTTTCTGAAGTATCACATCTTTGGTCCCTCTGCAGACGTAGTGTCAAGTGTCCAATCTGGCAGTCAGCCAAACTAGCACAACGCATTGAGAATGTGGAATGACAACTTTGCTTCTGAACATGCAAGTAATCAGTTACACAGTTACTTTTCCACAGACCTGAGTCTGTACACCATCACTGCAGGGCTGCTGTGCTGGATCCCATCATATACAATACGTACACCTGACTACTTCCTGATGGGATTCAAGCAAATGGAACTTGATGTGTTGTACTTGTTCTACTTGTGATCAGAACAGCCTTAACTATTTTTGTATGGACAAATTATTTTTCTCATCTTTAACAGGTCAACATCAACAACTTCATCTCAATGTAACTAATTGTGAGATGTGCTCTGAATCACGTCTGAACATTTTGTTGTCCTTATCTGTGTCTGTTTTCACTTATAGCTGTGTGTGGTGATGAATGGAGCACTGGGAGTTATGGATGGGTTAATTAGCAATGAGAGCTCATCTCATTAGACAGTAAATGGAATCAACATGTCAGAGCTCTGATGACACATTCCTCCTCAGACCTGCTGCAGCAGCTCTGTGTATATTGCTTTGTTTATAGACTGTGACCACCTCGTTGCTGCATCATTACATCTCTGTGTCTACATCACACAAACTGTAAACTTACAAAATGACTTGATGTGTAATTTGCAACTATTAATATTCATATATTCCTTAACCTTTTATCAACTTACTTCAACACATGATTATGCTGAAACACTGCCTCAGCAGGATACTAGCTAATGTGTCTCTCCCTTTACTGCAAACATATCCCAAAAACTGTCAGGACATAATCATAATGCATTAATAACATGAATGGAGCAGAGACAGAAAGTACCCCAAAGGTACAGAAAACAATAAAAGAAAAGAGATGCAGAAGGATATACAGTTTTTAAGCCTTATTGGTGGAAAAAAAGGGTTTCTGGAAATTTGGTTTGGTTACTTTAAGATACACTGTGAAATATGGCCTCCAAAGCCATAATTGGTGCCATTAAGTGATCCTTAAAATCTGATTAAAATAGGTAAGTACGGAACCCTATATATTGAAAAACATGTCACAAAATGAGGGATGTGTAAATAAGGTATAGAATCCTTTTTGGAGGCAAATAATGACATATTCTAAATCCTTTCAGATTATGTAAATAATACCTTCTGTTGAAAAACAGATTAATCACAGGAACGAATGTTTCCAGCAAAGCAAAACTAATAACGAAGCGCACAACATTAACAAGGAATAATGACTCAGTGACAAGACATGGAAAGACATCAACAACACCAAGGACAGGTATTCAACAAATTTAATATTTTTTTCCTCTTGGGAATTGCCTGAAATTATCTTCAAACTGTGAATAGCTCAACACTGAATGGATCTCACTCCACATTGTACAAGTATCAGGGCAAAGCATTGTAACATGTACCTATTTACCAAGATGTGTTAAAAGTAGTTTTCAAAGTCGCAAAGAGGCAATGAAATGTGTAATATATTATGTAAAATATCAAAGAAAATATTGTTACCTAAATCCCTAAACAAAAAACTGAGATGAAATTGAATAAATCAGATGTCACACATTCTTGACAATAAATACAATAATTCAGTAATTTTTCATTGAATATGATTTCAAAAATTGTAGTGCAGATAGAAAAAAATGAGAAAATTGCTAGATCACATTTTTCATTTAGTAATCTAATGACCACATGCATTTTCACCAGAACCGTCTGATTTCATTTCCACAGATATATTCTTGCATAAATGGTCTGATATCAGTGCAAAGTGTCTCCAATTTAGAATCTAATCTAGTTTGGTCTAACTGAGTCATGGAGCAGGTGTCAACCCCTCTCCTTCCACACTGTCACACTGCTTATCTTTGACACGGGAGGCCATCAGCAACACGGCACAGTCACATTCACATGGCACCTGATCCACGGTCCTGATCATTTTATGATTCTGGCAATTGGACATTACATTTCTTATTTTCTAATCAGAAAAACCACAGGAGCTTTCTCCATATTGGTCAAATACAGATCACTTGACAAATCACCCCCCCCTAGCAGGCTTAATGTCTCGTGCATATTCATAGCTTTTTCAAATTTCCAATCAAAGTGGCTGGCAGGTCTCTGGTGTGAGCTGCGCCTCGCACTCTTCTATGAATCATTCATGCTGTTTAGCTCACAGTTGTTTGGGTGCATCTGGCTCGGGGAGGTATGGGGTTGGCCAAATGGAGAGGCCACATGGCGGCTCCAGATGTTTTGCTTTTGTATATGCACAGCTCATCAAAAACAACAAGCGGTGCCACCCTAGAGTCCTGCCATCTGGGAGTCACAGACAGCAGCTTCACGTGCTCCCCGGTGAATTATTGGAGGGCTCTTTTGAAAAGATACAAGTTTTTTTTTCACTTTAGTGCTTCATTCAGCAACTAAGAAGATAGGAACACCCTGTTGTTAAATCTGGCTGCTAATATGAAGCCGGTTCTTCAGCTGAGGTCCCTGGATTCTAAATAGCATGAAGTGTCCTTGAGCAAGACAGCAAATTGCTGCAGAAAAAAACTGTAGCTTCTGTCTGACCTGCCTGTGTAGAAAAGTGTAAAGCAAATTGACTTTGCTCTTCAGGGATCAATACAAAAAAATGATTACCAATGCTGTTCCAATGTGAACTTCATATTTTTTTTTTTATTGAATAGCACAACAAACCAATCAAAGTAATGAGAGAAATATTTGAAAGCTGGAGTTCACTTTTCACACAAAGTTTTTGAATATCTGTCAGGTCACATTATTCCGCGTGCTGTGTTCTCTGCAGGCTCTTTGTGTCCAGCCCCCTGTGCATATCACACCCATCCCAAGATCCCTGCCACTCTCAGTAAAATCATTATTTAGTCCTTTTGTAAGCAAGCAGTGTCCCAGATCACAAATTAATCTTTCATATGTTTCCAAGATCTAGCCTTCTGTAATCCCATCTGTATGAGACACAACAAAGCACAGCGAGCGCCCATGAATTATTCATTCATTTCTCATGAAAGGCTTTCGTTATGTCTGTCATGTTTCACTCTTGCAAGGGAAATCCATTGATCCTTGCCTTTTCTCTGACAACAAGAACAAACAAGCGACATCACTGGCTGTACATTTTCTCACACTCCGACAAACAGATCTGAGAAAAAAAATCCATGAACAATAAAGCAATGTATAATATGCATATGTGCATAATGTGTACACACGTTACAAATGCTCACTCACACATACTGTATGCACACTAGGTTAAACACATCGCTGTGCTTTTAACTAATAGCTGCAAGTGCAACCTTAGGGGAAATGTTTGAACACAGCGTGGCACAGTGGATTATGGCACATGTGCCTTGCCAGTAATCATTTATCTTCAGTAGTATTATAATGCAATGGGCATGTCTTCTTTCTGACAAGTTGCCTTCATAATTCAGTGCAACAGAATAGAAAAAACAGCATTGTTAACAAGAAAAGGCTTTAAATCACAAGCACGGAGTACATTTCCTGTGAAATATTCATGTGGAAAGTGTGTTTGTGTACAAGGAACAAAGGGCAGAGTGTTGTACATCAATGGACTGACAGTGCTGCGGGCTCCACAGAACGGGCCCTGCTTATTCCAGCTATGGTACGCTGTGTATACAGTATAGGGGGGTTGGTGCATGGGGGAAAGAGAGAGGGTCATTTATAATGTATAGGCCTGCTGGAGCGTGAGGTGTTGGGTCTGCTTAGGTTAGTGTGCATAGCTCTGTGTGGCTGGTCTTCACCTCCCTCCGAGCACTTGCCTTATTTACTTTAAAAGCTTTCCTCTGGAGCCTTGTTTGGGAACTTGGGAGGCTGGATGGATAAGACAGATCCAATTCACTAATACCTCCATATTTACAATGATGAGCCTATCGCCTTACAAGATTGGGAGTCGGTACAACTCTCAATTTGAAAGTCACACAGCCTTGTAAGTCCACATTAGTGTCTTGTTACCTGCAATGTAATGAGGTTAGTCGGGCGGTTGTCTGCAGGGTGCCTCAGTAATGCTCTTGGCTCTCAGGTCGGAGGAATCTGACTGGATCCTGTTAAGAACAACACAGTGATTTTATCTCCATTCACAGCAATGGAAAACTAAGCATCAGACACATTTAAAAACATTGTATATTAACTGCACTGCCGCCATTAATCCTAGTGCACCTGTAGCTTCTGCTACTCCTGTCACTCATGCTTATTTCACAGCACACTGCAGCTCTGATATGACAAGTTGCTTATGCTGATTGTGTGTACTTGACTATGTAGATTATACGGCAGCTTGCAGGATAAGAGTGCTGTTGTTGGCCCAGGCTGCCTCCTCCCTGCCTGTCAGCGCCAAGCGGAGATGAGCTTGTGGCCCGTTCTGTCTGCTGTTAATCCTGCCTGTTCTGCTTTGTCAAAGCTGCTGTTTGAACAATGGAGCTGTCTTCTTGTCTGCTAATTTAGGAACAAACATTTGCCTGCGTAGCAAACAAGCTCTCCCAGGAAGTGCTATTAATAGGATAATTAAGCAGACGGTAATGAGCAGGATTACTGCTAATTATGACAAGATTTGTTTTGGCATTTGCCTGAGAGGCAGTGGAGTGTTAAAGTCTGCACAGGAGTTCATCACTGCAGCGAGCGAGTAGGCACCTGAGTAAACAGACTGGGACTCACTGGGGGTATGGGTGTGCTGCGTGCACATGTGCATGTGTGTGTGTTGGTGGAGGGGAGTGGGATAAACAGAGGGACGGTAATAGCAAAAGCACAACAATGTCAGAGGTACTGGCAGGCCAGGCTATCACTTTGAAACAAGGTCAATCCAACCTGCCTCTATACGACCCAGTGGCTGTAAGGGGCAGCGAGATGACATTGTACACAGTGACCACATCCTGGAGCTAGTTAAAGATGACCATCACAATTTCCCAGTCTTCAGATCTCTTGTTCTGTCTAACAAACGGTCCCAAACCTACCGATATTCAATTTATAACATTATGAAACAGAGAAAAGCAGCAGATTCTCACATTTGAGAAGTTGTAACCTACTAATTGATTAATACTGTACGTCAATCATTTCTACCCTATTCCCCACAATAAAACAATACTATTCAAATTATTTTACAGGTCAAGAATATTGCCACTATTTAAAGCTTTACTTGTTCATGTCCAACTAGATAGGGTCGGGTAACAACAGCAAAATATAATGATACAGATTATGATCATTATTATTATTATTATTATTATTATTATTATTATTATTGATATACAGACTAGTAAGCTTAACAAAGTAAGACGGACAGTATACAAGCTCATTAGACTCCTTTTAAGGGTTCATTCAGATCACACATCATTTAATTCTCAAATATTCTGAATTGAAATAAAAGTTGTATACGTGACTAATTAATTAAGTGCTGGCTGTATAAACGTTTAGTTTAACTTGTAAGAGGCTTATTTTGTCCTCAGAATAAAATGCCTCACTTGCAGGTGACAGGAAAAAAAGAATGTGAGCAAAGATGCAAATTCATTTTTTCAAAATACTCTGCACAGTATTGTTTTCAAAGAGCTTTGTTAACCAGCCATTTTCCTGTCATTAGACATGAAAGGAAGTTGTGTTTTGTTTGAAGTAAAAGTAGAATTAATTTCATTTTCATAAAATAAGTGATCACTTTTTTTTGTTCGTCAGGTTTCCTCCTTTGCAGCAAACAAAGAGGGTGAAAGGGCAAATCCGTTTTACACAGTGTATTAGTGTGTTATTAGTTGTAGTATTCCCTCACATGATAAGAGATTAAATTAGACTGTTCCTTCCTGTGAACACAGTAGTCAGAAGAATTAAACCGTGGGGTGATTTAACAAAGTTGAAACCTTAATTCACAAGATTCAATCAAAAACTGACAACAAACAAGCCTAGTTGAGGTGAAGGGGAATCTTAATGCGATTGTAGCTAAAGCTCAGACAGTGAGCCGCCTCCATTAAAGCATGCCACACGGCCCAGCAGCTCCAGATAAGACAGCTGAGTCTGGGATTTAGAGCTTTGGCTTATCGTCATCTTCACACCACTGTCTCACCAAGAGCAGAGAACATGGCACCCAAATCCTCTCTGACTGAGAACCAAGTCTGTCTTTGGGCTGCAGGTGCAGTCCAAGTCGGGCACAGGTACATTAATGGGTTATAACTCTCAATTAGGACCTTGATCTCTCAGCCTCCTCAAAGCAGCAGCTTTGGCATGCCAACAAGACTTTTCATTCCGTAGCAGAAGCTGGGATAAGATTATAGAGAGGGAGAGCTGTGTGGAGCACTGTTTCAGAAATAAAATTGCTTTTATTCCACCCAACATGTGTTCAGTGAGATTAAGGCATAATCTTACAACGTTTAATAAGAGCCCGTTTGTGGCCTTCCGGCTGAGGCAGAAAAAGTGGAGCATGCATGCTCTACTTTAAATCCTGTTTATTGAATTATAAAGAACCTTAAAGGATCAGGAATGTGACTCATACATTTAAATATTTTATGGTATTTTTACGTCAAAGCACGTCATTGAGTAAAGTATGTGGTGTGACGAAAACTTTTTCTATCCAAAAATATAAATGACCAAAATAAGGACTATCGAAGGAATATTCTGGGGTATAGAATATAATTCATTTTTATGTAAATTCATACAAAAAGGTGCAATATCAATTACCAAAGAATGCTGGCTCGAACATGAGTGATCATTCCTTTATTTAAGATTCAACATTTAAGAGAAAAATGATTTAAAAAATGCACGATTTGTCACGACAACCTACATCCAAATCCTGCTCTATTCTCAAACATAAGGCCATATTGGAAATCCCTAACCTCAATTTATATAATCCAAAGCCCTAGCATGAACTTCAGCTTGAGCTCTGGCTTTCAAGAGGTATTTGGAAGTTAAAGTCTCAGATCAGATTTGGACAGATTAGAATTAAGAGTTGGAAGTCTGGGAGGGGTGGATATGAGGATTTGCACTGCTCCACGAGACGGCCCTGTCAGTGATAAGTTATACTGAGCCACGGGTAAGAGGATTGCCCAGACTAATCCGAATCAAAAGACATACCATGTGAATTACATCCCGAAACAGGTTCGCTTACAGAGATTAGAAACCTGCATGTAAATCCTGTCATACTCTACTTGGCGCTGGAAGATGAGCCTGAAAGAACCAACACAAACATGTGCTTTGTACCCAGCTGCAACTGCTGGCACCAGGTCGGCTACCAACATCGTTGGTTTCCTTGATTACGGCTTTATTCTTTCCTATTTCTTTTGAAGATTAGATGTTCATAGATGAGACTATCTAGGCCAGGCGCACTAATTATTCCCACCACATCCAAGAAAGTGCTTATACTGAGGGTTGAGAATAACCCTGCGCTAGTGTACTGACACCCACAGACACCCACATAGCCGCCTGTTCACCCCTCCCTCTCTCTTTCTCACCATTCCTCCCTCCCACCATTACTAAGCTAAGCTCTAGTTCAATGAAGCATTTATTTATCTTCCTGTTTGACATGGGTGATTCTATCAAGGCATCTGGCGGCAAGTGCTGTAACACAAGGCTTTCTGTTGAGACGTCAAAGAATGTTACTCTCTGCCATAGTGAAAGAAAAAAATCGCTTACATTTTTCTCTTTTCTCCAGAAGTACTGAACAAACAAGACTTGTATCCCTGGCCCAGAAATGCTTCAAAGAGCACATGTCTGCTGGGACTGGATGTGAAATGTAGAGCAGTGTTGGCTGCTTAGCTTTGCATTTCAGCCAGAGCACGCTCATAGGAGCGCTGCAGAAATCTGGGCAGATCTGGAAGCCAGGGAGAGTAAAGTATGAGGCACAACTTTGCTCACTGCAACACCTTCAGAAGGTGGAAACATGCTCCTGCAATAAAATTAAAAAAAACGACAACTGCAGTTTCATAACTTATCCACTACTCACATATTTCATACTGACTGAACTGCATGCTCATTGCTGCGGGTAGTAATAAGACACAGTGATCCCAGAAGCCTCTGAGTTACACAGGGCCGTAGCTACACGCTACTGATAAAAACAGATGAATAATATCTCAGCTTAAAGATTGAATGAATCTGTTGGGCCCTCATGTGTACAAGGGAGATATACTATGGTTATTACCCTACACATCAAGCCTGGTGAAAAATGCAGCAAAGCAAAGCAATTTTGTTGTAGATTGAATGGATGTAAATGCTTTAGGGCACAGTGTAAATGGAGAGCACTGAGACGAAAGCAGTCGGAGCCGGCATAAGAAAAACCATCAAGCGGTGGTGCAAAACTCTCGGCAGTGCTATGAAGCATGCCGAATAGAGGTCTCTCGCTGCAGTATAACGGCTCATAAAGCCGCAAATGGTATTTCCACTTCATTCAGTCTCAGGGCCAGGTTCCAAGCAGCTCCTCAACGATGGAATTGAACCCATTAGCAATCGATTAAAGAACCAGCAGGCAGTCACCACTCTGCCTGCAGGCAGCACGGGGTATGGCGGGGCTCGGGGCCTGTCGGCCAGCTGAGGCTCCCGGGGATTGAGGTTCAAATCTTTGTTTATGTAGAAATAGTGGCGAGCACTTTATCCCCTTGTATCCCCACCCCTGTGGAGCAGATTAAGACACAGATTGTGAGCGGGTAGTGCTAAGAGATGCAGTGCGTGGCGGCTTTTGATTGACGCATCACATCACTGATGCACAAGGTACAACCTCTTCCCCGAGATAAGACGGCACCCACAGGACACCTGTGACTACTCCGGAGACGGTGGGTTACCAATTCGATAAGCATATTCATAAGTCCTATCGACTATTTGAGCCGTGGATATTTACCCAGACCATGAGATATGAATGATGAACAATTTGACCTTTGGAGACAGATTAGAATTTCAATCAAGTGACCACAAACCAATCCATAAAACTTTAGGAAAATGGAGAGTGGAGTTGTGTAATTACCAGCCTTAAAACATCTTTATCTCACTTTGTTTTTACTAGTTGGCACATAGTGAACATACATTTAAGTATATTAATGTATATAAGATAATTAATTCTACTCTCCTTCATCCCTATACTATATATGCCCCATACATAGCAGCCTGTCAGCTTTTGTTCTTGGGGCCGACCTTTGTCTGCTCAGGCCTCATAACTGACATTTTCAATTACACTGCAAACAACTTATCAATATGCATGGATTTCCAAGCCAATATCTGAGCAAACAGAGTCGTTTGGAGAGCCGAGTCTGTCAGGGGAGAGAAATAGGGCAGACATGTCAAGGTCAGGATTTTGTTAATGAGGGACGGGCCGCTGAATAATTGAATGGGCTGAGCAGTATCGACTGTTGAAGCAGAAGCGTTTAAAGCGTTGGCGATCGTTAAGGAAAATCCTCCCAGCACTTTATGTTCCATGGCAGTAATTTATGCACGGGCATCCAAGCGGGTGCCCTATGGTTCACAGCACTGAATGCACAAAGCAATGAGTGGATTAGCCAAGCACACTCTAGAAACAGCATCCAAGCGTGCAAGTCATTCCTGTGGATGAAGTAATGGCTCTGGCAGTGCAATTATTCAGCTGTGCATTTTAAATACCCAGACAAATGGCATTGAGAGAAGCGTTGAATATTTGCTCAGTGTACCTCGCAGAAACATTGTATGATAGCTAATCGTGAACAGAATGTCAAAACTGAAAGTGATCAATCTGCAAATGATGTATCACACAAAGCGCACTCCAAAAACAGAGCAGCTGCAGCTGTAGCAGAGAGAGAGGGATCCAGAGAGAGGGAAACATAACATGTGATTTCATTTCATACTGTGTACTTTGTAAACAAGTTTCCGGAGAAAAACAATGTGACAAATGAATAAACTGATGACATCAGCCGGATACCCTGGCAGACACAACTGCGATATTTGGCCACAGAAAACACATTCTGATAATTGTGGGATCAAAGCAGCAGATGTAAATGCGTGTAAACAAGCTAAGTAATACTACTTTAGCCAAATACCCCCTTTTGTTTGAGCGCAATCTCAGCCATTTTTAATCTGCACCAAGAGTTGCTCAAGCTGTTGTTGTTGCAGCAACGTACTCGAGCAGTTCTCCGGCCTTTAAGCCTCCACCTCTCTCTCTCCTCTCTGTAGGTTGGGAGCTTTGGGGGGCTTCTAATCCCTCTATGTAATTACTGCTCCCTGCAATGGCCAGACCATCTCTGTGTAAATCAGATTAGCTGACCTAAATCGCTCTCGTTTCTCTCTACCCCATCAAACAATTCCTTATCTACACCCAGAGAGCTAAACAACACACAGACACCACTCCTCCAACCTTCCGCCCCCAAAGACATGGCCTGTTTATTTGATCAGCGCAGGAAAGCAAACAGTTTCTCCATGATACACAAACAGGCTGGGCTGGGCCGGCCCTGCTGGGTGGCCAGAGAGCAAGGGTAGGGCTGAGTCACTGGCAGGGCTGAAGACAGACAGATAACCGCCTCCAGCACGTCCACAACTTCCATACTGGGGCATTAAAAGCAAAGGAAGCGAGGCAAACACATAACACGAACAACAATGTTACTCAATGCGCGGTAAATAAAGGTCACCGAACATGATAGAGATGTATTACTTCTCTCTCTGCTGCCTCCTCCGCTCCTTCCCATCCAATTTATTCCTCAGGTCATACATTTACAACTTTGAGAGGAGGAGGAGGCGGAGGCGGAGGCGGAGGAGGAGGGGGGTTATAGAGAGGAAATGCTGCTCTTCAGTGGGAATAGAGACAGGCTAAAGTAAAGAGGGGGAACAAATGAGGTCTGTGATCCTGCTGTCCCCTCCTCTCCCCCCTCTCCCCCCTCTCTCCCTCCCGAGCCCCAATCAGGCTGAACCACTGCTCTCAGCGCGACAGCCAGGCCTTTGTTGCTGTCTGAATGGAGGTTAAATATCCCTCGAAATCAGAGCTCTTTGGCTTTCTGGACGCATAGTCAGAGACCCAGTGCCTTTCACATGCTAATGCCCGTGTTTTTTATTTCCTTTGTAACCATGGTTAGACAGCGGTATCATGCTAAAGGGGCGATGAATAAAGCCGGCGAATTTGTTTTTTTCTCAGCTCCCCCCCCTACCCCCTCCTCTCTCTCTCTCTCCTCTTTTCTCCCATCCCTCACCCCTTTCCCCCCCTCTCCTTCTTTTATCACCATCCCTTCGAGCCAGCCCACATTCCATCCCCCTCCTGCAGGGGTTTAAAAAAGCACAGATGGTCTCTCCTGACCTGCTATTCATCATTGTGTCAAAAGCTTTGTCAGAATAATGCTCCACAACAACAAGCTGAAGGATTTTATTTGTTTCTATTGATGAGGCCCGTTAATTTCACAGACGTCTCATTAGGCTTAAACCACCAATTAATTTCTTTTGTTCTCATTAAATGGCTAATTCTAAACATGAACCGAACTGACAATGAGCGCTGCTCAGAGCCAAAGCCAGACAGCGCTGCTCCCGCCACGTAGCCACTGGAGCGTGAAGCAGGCAGGTAGAGGGGGGAAATTGAAGAGCAGGAGGGAGCAGGAGATGGCGAGGGGGAGGAGGGAGGTGGGAGGTGGGGTGAGAGAGAGAAAGTGGTGGCAAGAGCAGGGAAGAGCGAGGGAGCGAGGGAGAGCCCTGACAAAAGCCTCTGTTAATTTGTAGACGCCCTTAACACTAGGCATGGATGGCAACTCATTAACTGCTTGCAGATTTTTTTTCCCCTGTCAGGGGATCAAGTGGCCCTCAGGAGTAAAGGTTGCAATCATCTCTTGGTAGCAGCAGCCAACACTCATATCTGAATAAAAGCAAAAATAAAAATGATAGCAGAATAAATCAAAATACAAATGGGAACGAAAAAGAAAAAAGAGAAAAGTGCAGACTGGGAACTAAGGTAGTAATTTTTCTATTGGAAGTGTGTTCACAAAAGCCATCCAGTGCCTGCACTCCATTATAGCAGTGCAAGCTGTCATTATGGCCAAGGATATATGGAAGCCTCATAATATCCAGAGATTGGTAGTTTGTAAGACATCACTGTACAATTTGCTGCAGCCTTGAAGGATCCTTGAGCCTCTCTTGACAATTTACCGAGGGAATTGCCGGAGCGTTGCCTTTTGTCTGGTGGAGACACAGGGGCAATTATCCAGCCTCCTGTAATGTTTCCCTGACTTTAATCTCCTGGCTGAGAGCGTAAAGCAGAATGGGTAAGGTTTCAGAGTGCCTCTGGGTTCTATTAACACACAACTGCTGTTTCTGTTCAGGCCAGGCAGCCAAGAGAGGACTGCAATCTGACAGACAGGCCTCCCCTGGGCTTTTAGGGAGAAAACATGATTATGTCATAATATATTTTCGAAAAGAGATCCATTTGAAAGATTGCCCCTCTGTCTTTTCAATCTAACATGGCTCTGCTTTTGTCAGGCGCAGTGGGAGCACTGGGAATGACAGATGCTTCAATGAACCAAACAGGAATAGAAATAAAGTGTTTACCAGCAACAAAAAAAACTCGCCAGAGACCGGAAGCAGAGGCAAGAAATCTAGTTTCACTAACAGTTTCATCAAATAAATCTCATTAGTCTGGTGTCAACATTTTCCTGGGTTTACCTACAAGTTAATACCCTGCAGTGCAGTCTGAATTGTAAAATCATGTCCATGGTTTCACTCATAACTCACAACTGTCACCATAAAAGACAAAAACAGTACATTTCAGCAAAACATTACAGCTGCAACAATAAGGCTATAGTTGATAAATAGATTGATATGTATATATTGACAAGAAAATAACTGCCACATTTTTTCAATAAAATACCAGCGCCTCAAAGGCTTTTCTTTGTTATAGATGACCTGAATACCGTTGGGTTATTTACTGTTAGTTGAATAAAACATAACATTCAAATAGATCTCCTTGGGCTGTGGGAAATTATAATGGACATTTTTCACTATTTTCAAACAATGTATCCACTAATACAAAAAAGCTAATAAATCAACAATGAAATAACAGTCAGTTGAAGCCTTAACAATGCTACTGACCACTGGATTTTATATAATAGTGGTCAAGATAGAAAAAAAAATTCTTCACAAAATGAGGCCCAGTAGGTGTATCACTTTGTGGCAGAGAATAACACTTGGGCTTCAAGTAGTATTTGAACAGGGCGGAGCTCTCCAGCACAGAGATTGTGCAGCCACTTCACTACTTACACGTGTAAGAGCTTTCCAAAAAGCCAAGAGACAACGGTGGACAATCTTGTGATGAATGTTATACGCCTTTAGAGTGTCGGCTGCTCTCTGCATCTCTCCAGTGATGACTACAGTGCATAGCAGCAATACTGAGACGAGAGCAGTGAGAGTGTGAGATGGTGCATGTAACTGTCTCCTATATGAGACAGTTACATTGCTCCGATAATAGGGAAAAAATATGACCTTTCCCTCACACTAGTCAATCTACCGTGCTGGATACAACAAAACAATACTTGACTTCCAACTCAGCAACTCCTGTGAAACTATAATTAGGATATGTGCCCTGAAGTACAGTATATACTAATTAATGATTCTTCAATTCAAATCCTTCAAAGTCTACCAGTACATGGATAACTTTTAAATCATTGATGTATCATGATTATCTTGACAACAGATAATCAGGGCACATTATTTTAGTTTGAAAATGTACACGCGTGTATGGGATTGTGATGACATCATTAGTACAATTAAAAAATCAGTTCTGTGAAAGTTGGTAAAACTGTTGAACCACATTATTTTCTTCAACACACTGGTCTAAACTTCCTTATAATCTCAGATTAAATTGTCTAGTTGGTAAAGTAAACAAAAAAAAAAAAAATCTGTCACGAGGGTTTCCCTTCAAAGACTTGCTTTTCCAGCCCATTCAAGTGAGCTAACTGAGTTAATCTGAGCTTGATTTGATTGTTGATTTGATATGAGTCCGGACACTTTCAGTTCTTCACATTTAAGATGCATCAGGAGCTGCTGTCACTTCAACTGATATCAACCCCTCACAGACTGAGGGCTTCAAAGGTGGCTGCTTCCAGGTTTCCTTTGGAGCACAGAGGTTATCTTCCATGAATGGCAGCCGCAATGGATCCCGATAGTGACAACTCTTCACGGCAGAGAAGGCATCAACACGTCCATAAAACAATGGTATAGTAGTCTATATGAAATAACAAAAAGGTTTAGAATACTCATGTGAATTAAATAGTTGACAAATAATAGCACTGACAAAATAATCAGATTTTCTGAGAAATGTGTTTGTTATTATACATTTAGAAGACATAATTGTGTTTCACAATATCTTGATATATGATTTCGTCACGGTATATCATTGAAAGATGATAGATTAGCATATTTAATTATTGCCCAGCCCTATTATTATGTATTGTAGACACTGATGGTTGCATGTTTTGTCCTTAATTCATCCATAAAGGTTAAGGGAACTACATAATATTCCATAAATATGTCCTGTATCTCTTGCATTACTTTAACACATACAGTGTTAAGTATCACTGTAGTGCATTATATTCACTGAACATAAAGATAAAACATGGCTATCCCATCGTATTCAACAGACAGCAGGAGGCCCGATACAGTTTTGGAAATGTGCAGTATTATAAGTAATACATTGGTAGTAATATATTGTAATATAGTGGTAATATATTGGTCCGAGACTGTATTTATTCCATGGTGTTGAATCAACAGAGACAATACTTATTGACACTAACTGAGATAAATCCATATTAACTACTTAACTGCTAAATATAGGCCTACAAGCCTTTGATATTAAGTGGACAAGCCCCCTCTTTTAATTCAGAGTATGTGCTCAAGCTGTTAATCAGATTTATAAAATTAAATTAAAAAACTTACAAGTAAACACAGGCAGAAGACTGGGCCAAAGGGAAATCCAGCTCTCACCACTTTAGCGCAATACCACTATTTCCTCTGTAATTAGTCATGTTGCTATACACCTCCAGCTGTGCCTGACTCAAAGAATGTGTGTGGAAATATAATTACCATGTTAGCATAATGCACATAATAACGAAGTACTTGTAGTTGTCTTGCTCTCAACATCAAAGAGCATGTTGGTTCCTTCTCAGGGCATTAGTATCATACAAATCTAATTACTCCGGGTATTGAATTAGAGTTTTTAGTGGACACTTGGAACAAATACAAAGGAATGTCCCGACTAGCGTTCCAGTGGAAAACGCCCATTGCAAAAAGGGCAGGAATGAGAAGATGGTGAAATAACATACTGATAATGTGTGGTCATCTGCTCCTCAGGAAACATCAGGTAGAATTACGTTTTTCCATCTTCGCGGCCCTCCAGCTGCGGTGACACAAACCTGCCCAGTGCAGGCAGTCTCTTGACCTCAATATCTAAAATAGCATCCAGTCCATTACTGTGCCCATGTCCTCTGACTAAGCTCTGAGACTCCACGGGGTGAAGTGCAACATCAAGTTCTCATGTAGAAAGTCCTGTGAACATCAGTAGTCTGAACACAGCAGCGGCAGCAAAAGCAGCAGCAATCCAGCCTAATCCAAATGAATCCGGGTCTCGCAGGTTTGTTCATCCTGGTCGGAGGGTGATGACTGCTCTGCTCTGCTGGGGTGCTTATCTGCTGTCAGTGGTCGGTGGCTGTACAGGCCTTGTGTTATCAGGGCTCAGCCTGCTCGGGGATTGGAGGGGCCATGGAAAGTAAACATAGAACCTGTCCTTTGCTTATCTATCCCAGGAGAGAGAGCGAGAGAGAGAGAGAGAGAGAGAGAGAGAGAGAAAGAGTGTGTGCGTGTGCCTGTGTGTGTGAGAGAGAGGGAGATGCACAGAGAGAAGCTTGTTTCCATGGCAACCTCCTCCTTTAACCCCCCCCCCCCCCTTCTCTAGAGGAGAACCCTGGTGGTCTTTGTGTAATGCGATTCCACTAGAATGCACTGTGGATTAGAGCTGCACTGCCTTCGGGCCCTAGGCAGGGCAACAGTGAAGACATTATTACCCAGATCAAATGTTGTAATCACTAGGCACTGGGGGCTTTGACATCCATTGCAGATAAAACCCAGGACTGGCAATACTCAGGTGATTAGGGGATTATTATTCTGCATTTCAGCACGGTGCCAGTCCCTCGCTGTGAGGAAAAAGAAACGACAAAAAACAAAATGATTGTCTGTGTGATGGATGGGGGAGGGCAGAAAACAGAAAGCAAGCCAAAAGAACCAGCCAGAATTCTGGTGGACTGTGCTCAATGCCTGGTAACAAAAAAAAAAAAACATTCACAGTTCTTTGCATGTGCAAGCCCACATATTGGCCGACCAGACCCCCTTGATTTTCTGTATGGGTCTTTGAGTCTTGGCTCTAACAATCCAAGCAGAAGTAGAGAATCTGACTATGTTCTTATGTTTAGAGCTGCTGTAAAACACTTAGGCCACTCTAGTTTCTTCGTCTGCAGTGTAGCCCTCCTCTAAATAGAACAAGGCAGCATGGGCTTTCGCATGAGAACCTGCTGAAAGCCCTCCATTGAGAGGAAGATCAGCGGAAGGCAAGACAATGACCCCCTCAGTGTCCAGCAATAGGTACTCAGAGGTACAACCTTTCATCTGCAGATATTCCACTGTTTGATTAAGTGAGGAATACAATTCTACTTGAGCAAAGAGCTTAAGCTACAAATGCACACAGGAAGTACACACTTCAGCAATGTGGGAAAAGAAAGACTATAGCTTTTAACAAATGAGCCCGTGAGAGCGGAGCACGGCGGCTGGCTCCATCCTGAAAGCATCCGGCCCTGCTTTTATAATCTAACAACAACATCTCTGAAGAGGCAGCCATATGAAGGGCTCACAGCTTCACGCACAGAGTCCTAGAAGAGCCTTGCTCTGGAGTGGAAGGAGCAGGCCATTCACCTCATCCAGTCCAAAATAACTCAACTACCAAAAGACTACTCAAGAGAATTTAAGAGCAGTGTTTGCGTCATATTTCTGAAGTGGCACTGCAAAAAAGCTCTGCCTCATTGTATCACTCCGAGACGGCTGTGCGGTTTCAGTGCCGTCACCGTACATAGATACAACCCTGAAAAAGATGGTGGCTGACAGTGCCCACAGTTACAGTACACTGGGACTTTGAAAGCTGCAACAAGTCAGTACTTTGTTGAGTTAAAGCCATTGCCAGAGTTCCCAAGAAGCTTCTCAAACAGCAACCAGACTGCCTTCCTCTCATGTCTGCGGTTCTCCTGAGACGGTTGTCAAGTCCTATCTGGATGCATTTACAGCCATTTACTGTCAAGGAGTAAGTCTGTATCTACATTAGATGCCGACTAGAGCAAGGGAAAGCCTTCAGTAGCAGCACACAAGGCAATGAACACGTTGAGGACACATTTCTGGTTTACAGTCAACCCAGAAGACATCCAGCATGTAAGTTCATGCAGTGTATTTCCCCTCAGTTCCTGGGGCAGTCAATCGCCACTTCAGATGGTTTACACTCCCTGTCACAGCAAATATTACTTTGTGAAATGAGCTCTGTTGTCTTCATGCCGAGAATCAGATGAGAAGATTGATTCTACTCCAGAGGCTCATGTATGGTAAACATAGGGTGACCAGACGTCCTCTTTTTCCCGGACATGTCCTCTTTTCGAGACCTAAAAAAAGCGTCCGGCAGGGATTTCAAAAACGTCCGGGATTTTGCTACGTTCGGGAAAATAGTTATTACCCCCTTACACGTTTTGGAAATGGTATCTCCCTCACGTTCCACCTTCTTGCGCAAGCTCTGACTGTAGAGAGAACTCTCATTGGTCAACCGATCTCAACGTAATTGTAAGTTCACAGCATGCTACACACTACTGCTACCCCCCGCGACGAAGTGTCCTCCTCCTCTCTCTCTCTCTGTCCTTCCTTTCCCCCCGGAACGTAGTGTCCTCTTTTTCACAAACTCAAATCTGGTCACCCTAGGTAAACATGACGCAACAGCTAGTAGCCAGTTAGCTTAGTTTAGCATTCAGAGTAAAACAGGGAGGAACGGCCAGTCTGCCGCTGTCCAAAGTCTGGCTACAAACACCTCTAGTTAACAATTTATACATTGTTTGTTTAATCAAAAAAATCAAATTGTAAAAACAACACATGGTTGGACAATGCTGGACAAATTCTTGGCCAGAAGCTTCCTGGAGTCTTGTCATCACTGTGCCATTGTTGATTCAAGTAAACTACTACACCTTAGAGTTTAGAGTTGCAGATTGTGTTCCCTAGGTCCAGCTGTTTTTCCCCTGGTTTCAATCTTTGTCTTCTTCAAATTTACTTAACACGAGCCATGGGAGTAGTGTCAATCTTCTCATCTAACTCTCGGTAGGAAAGCAAATAAGCTTGTTTCTCCGCCCCCAAAACAAATTATTCCTTTAAAAAAGGTGCAACAGAAGCAAGGCACCAGCACTATAGAAATTCAGCCAAGAGGATTTTCTTTATATAAAAACAGTTTATTGATTTATCAACAACTGTCAACTGTACAATCCTTAGGGATGATGACACGTGTATGCTACACAGTGTGTTTATGCAGAGACCATTCCTGTCTATAAGAAGATTGTAGTCGGACATTAGGAAATACTGAAGAAAGCAAACAGAGCATACCCAAAATGTAAAATGTGGTAATGGCTTTGCCTCCCACCTTTATGAGTAACCATGTAAGTCCTGCACATCAGTCACAGAGAGTCAAAGAGAGGCAATAATTAACCCTTAGCCTGATGACTAAACTTTGCTGAGTGGATAAATTAAGATTCATACACTAGTCGAGTCAACAGACTGAACTCAAGTCACAGCTGCTTCTTGTTATCCATTGAATGTCACTGAAAGCAGCCAGTGTTCAGTGATGGGTCTTTATTATAAAGTGGAATTTCTGCTGACCAGGGCCAAAGGGTAGACGTAACTGGAAACCATGATTTTTCTCCTCTTCCAGTCTGAAAAAAAAGGGTCCTTTGCAGAATCCACCACTGCTAAAATCCATGGGACAAACGTCTGTATTACAGCAAATAGCGGAGAAAAATGCCGTTGTCAGGGAGAAAAAAAATCCAAATTAGATTTCCAAAAAGGTCATTCTGGACAAAGAACATGAAAAAAGCAGAGGAAGGGAAAAAAAAAAAAAAACTGAAATAGAATATCCTCTTACAAAGTCCTAATCTAATTTCCATCCCTAGAGGGGACAGAAAATCACGGAGAGCACAAGAAAGAACCATCACA
The DNA here is from genome assembly GCA_038501785.1 of Myoxocephalus aenaeus. Taxonomy (NCBI): domain Eukaryota; kingdom Metazoa; phylum Chordata; class Actinopteri; order Perciformes; family Cottidae; genus Myoxocephalus; species Myoxocephalus aenaeus. Next base: position 13,863,193 of record JBAMJR010000350.1, on the reverse strand, counting down.
AGCGTAACTGGACACCAAAATATAAATCTATAAAAGGCCTTTTATTACTCCATTATGTACACTTTTCACAGGACCTCCAAGGAGAAGCTCCAGAGCGAAGCGCCGCTTCTAGTTGTGTCATGGAACTTTATCTCCACATTAAAAAGGACGAATAAAAAAAGAAAATATCCAACAAACAATAAAACAGCAAGACATTATTTTCTTCTGAGTGCCTTGGGGAACTGCACTTGCTGTACAAGTGTTAGTCGTATGAGTGAGGAAGGGCAGAGCCGAAGGTCACAGCGTCCACGGCCACAACAGCACCAACGTCCACTTCAGTCTGGCACTGCCAAACTTCCTGCACATCCACTCCGGGGCTGCAGGCAACATCCATGCGGTCTGTCTGAGGGAAGGTAGATGGAGGAAGAGTCTACTGTTCCTGAGCATGAGCATGCTCCGAGCCAAAGCAGTCTGTTCTAGTAGATCACTTCATATACAGTGGCCTTCTTGTCACCAGAGCCGGTCACAATATACTTGTCGTCTGTCGAGATGTCACAGCTTAGGACAGATGAGGATTCCTTGGACTGAAGATAAAAAATTAAAATAAAACATGTTAGTCCTGGAGGCAGTATACATTCTCATCTACATTTGAAGTTAAGTGGAGAAGATTAGCTGACTATGGGGCAAGATTAGATTGCAATGACATCAAGTTCTGGCCTGATGCCCCTCAAAAAGACTTCTTTGTCAGGTCAATAATTCAGGTTCAGTTTTCACTGATAGGAGTGTCCTGTCAGACAGCGGTCGCTTTGCCCTTCCTTCAAGAGACAACTGTGCATACTTTTGGAATGGCTGCAGACAGAGTGTATTGATCTGCATACCTGGAATATGCTGGCGCCATAAGGAGTCCTCCAAGCATTCAAAAGATTGTCCTTCCCAGTGCTTACGAACCATTTACCTGCAAAAGAAAAAAAACAGTACAATCAGGCCTCCTTGGACTAAGAAGTGGAATAACAATGTCTATAAATGAAGAGTTATCAGGTAACCTTCAAAACACAAAAGGCATTCAGACTGTACAAAGGAAACTGTAGTTTTAGCACGACATAAAGTTAGACAGGCTAAGGCCCTTTTGCAGGCTAGCACAGTCAGCATTATCTCTCCCTCATTTTATGTATGTGTTCATACCACAGTAGGCGAACTTGAGGGAGAGGACACAGCTCTCGTGCAGGTGGAGCTGGTACTTGTCAGGCTTTGAGTGGTGGAGCACCTCCACGTTGCTGCTCTCCATGCCCACAGCAAGCCACTCTCCAGTTGGACAGTAGCCCAAAGAGAAGATCTGGAAATTGGACAGAACAGTAATTACTGACAGTTCTGGGGCTGAAGGGAAACTGCCCTCCACAGTAAGTCTGTGGATGTGTGTGTATAGTATCCATCTCTTCTATTTTGCAAGGTTGTACCTGTGAAGTGAAGTCATGCTGCTGCAGCTGCCGACCCTCCCTCAGATCCCAGGAACGCACAGTGTTGTCAAGACCGCCTGTCCAAAGCTTAGTGCCATCATGGGATATGTCAATACAGCTAGCACCATCCGTGTGACCCTGAAACTGCCTGCAATCAAAGTCAGAAAGCATACAAACAGTTATTGACATCCCCTTTTGAAATTGCTCACACAACAGCACTCATGTTGTGGGGCCATAGCCCACACAGTGTTAATAAGTGTTTTCTTCCAACCTGACGAGAGTCTGGTTGTGCAGGTCCCAAACGGCAATGTTTCCATCACTGCAGCAGGAGAAGCAGACTTTGGCGTCGGGGCTGATGGCCAAGGCGTAGCATGCCGGGGCCGAGGAGGTGAGCTCTGCCTTGATGCGGGGCGTCGGAGAGGCCAGATCCCAGATGGTCAATGTGCTGGCCTCGCCTCCAACAATCAATGTGCGGCCATCAGGCAGCAGCTTACAGGAGCGGATGTAGTTATCCCTGTTCTGTTGCACAGAGGACAAAGCGAATCAATATATGTTCAGGTCAGTGGAGCTAGTCGGTGGGAAAGAGGATGAAAATCCTTCGGTCATAATAAACCAACCTACGGGTATTCTCAAAAATACTCTGCCTGCTATATTTTGTGATTTTAGTTTATTACATTTACACATGTATGTTGTGATGTGATGTTCATATTTCATACATCATTTATACGAAAATGTGTGATTTTCATTTTTTTTTTTTTAAATCATCTTCTTTTTTGGTTGTTGCTGAAAGTGCTTTCTTGTATTTTACACAGACATTGAGTGAAAGCCTCTGCTGCATTTGTGCACCAATGTATTTGCAGTAAACTGTCTGTGGGATGTGTGCCCGTCGTGATCCTCATGTATAACAAAGAATGATTCCATTGTGAATGGAATGAGGTCGTGTATACAGTTCATTACTTTTCGAAACAACTACACAAACAGAACTAGGTGTCAAAAAAAGTTGTTGATGAGCGTAACGTGAATCAGCAGCCGTGCTCACCAGACAGTCCAGTTGGGACACGGGACTCTTGCTGCCAGGTTGGCTGATGTCCCAGATTTTGACACAGCCTTTGCCACCAGTGTAGACATGACGTGTGGGGTTGCTAATGGTAACAGCGCAAACCACCTCGCCATGGCTCAGCGTGTTGATCTGACGGGCGTGGCGTGGAATACCCGGGCCGATCAGTGCGTCAGGCGGGAAGGGCACGGGCTGCATCTGACCGTCTGCACTGACGTGGAAGGAGTAAGCCCTGATGGAAAATACACCGGTTAGTCTCACTGCTTTCTTTTTCTTTTTTTAAGTCACATTTGGTGAGACACTTACGGTTTGCCACCCGAAATCGATGTGAGGCTGGCTGGAAGGCCTGGAGCTCGCATGTGGTGAGGATCAAAACCCTGAAAAATGACAAGATGGAAACCTTTGAATAACAAATGTTACTGACCAGTGATCGCGGTGTTTTTTCAAAATGGATAGTTAGACATTTTGGGAAATATGCTTATTTGCCTTCTTGCCCAGAGTTAAATGAGAAGATTGGTACCACTCTCATATTTGTCAGTGAAGCTACAGCCAAAAGCCTGTTAACTTAGCTTAGCATAAATAATGGAAACGGGGAAACGGCTAGCCTGGCTCTGTCCAAAAGTAAAAAAAGAAAAAGGATGAAATAAACAAAACAGGGACCTACTCATAGATAAACAGCTTATATGCGCTACTAGAGGTCTAAAACTCCACAGGAAACCTTTTACAGATGGATACAGAAAGCTTTTGATTTTTTTATCCAGTGTCAAACTACTATTTTAAAACATGTGCAATGAATGTTACCATGGGGGATCGTCCATAGGCTGCAGCTGCTGCAGCGCTCATCTGAGGGGAGATGTGCAGACCAGCGTACACACCAGGACTGGTGAGGCCTCCATTCATTTCATGATGGCCCATCATGGCAAAGGGAGTAGGGTAGGAGCCAGCGATGGACAGAGGGGTACGCAAAGCTGGTGCTGCTACAGACAAAGACAGGAGGAGGATATTGGTGACATAACAGTACATTGGGAGGATGGAAACAAAATAATCTCAGTTGCTTGCGAGGAAAGAGAGTGGTACGAACCTAAAGCCTCCATGCCTGGTGGTTTGCCCAGGATGGGTCTGAGCCCAGGGGTTGAGCTGGTGCCAGGGGTGGGGGCATCGTTGCGGGGGGTGGGGGTGTTGGACTTGAGGCCAGGCGTGGAAGATTTGTCATTCTGTCGAGGGAACGAGAGAGCAAGTAAATTCACAATCCTGAGCCAAGCACTGTGCAGATTGACAATTTGAGAGCAAACTGAACTTAATCCAATCTAATTCTGACAACCCTCATAGTCCTGCAGAGCCATAAACTGCTATTTATTCTAAAACCTATTATGGTCACAATGGAGATGGGGCCGTTTTTATCCCCTTACTGCTTTGGCTTTAATCTTTTAGTGAGGCAGAGGGGAAAAAATCCTGGAGGAGTTAAATACATTGAGCTATTAACAGAGAAGACCTGACTGATCCTGATGCGGGACAATATTATCCCTGACGTTTAGTCATGCACTTAAAGCACCGACAGCCATTCTTAATCCACTGCAGAAAACGTCCTAGATTTATTTGCACATATCCCTTTGGTCTCTCTGCAACTCTCATTTAAACCCTTTTTGTCCTAGTTTGTTCGTAACTCTTGGTGTCTTACATGACTTAGCTCCTTGGCCTTGGATGATGGGGTGCTCCCAGAGGATGCCACTGATGCAGGGCTGTTGGGTGTGTCTTTTTTTGGAGGGCGGGGCTTATCAATGCCATTTTCAGGAGGTGAGTGGGCGGGGCTTGCTCGCGGAGTGGCAGGGTCCTGGAGAAACACAACAATAGATTTACATTTATGCAACAGCTTCATCTTGGTACATGTCAATATGCCTTTACAATTGCATGCTGCTCTGCTCACCTCATTAGATACGTCTACCACCAGGTCATCACTTTTCTCTCCGTCACTGTCCTGTGAAGATAATTGGCAAATTAGTCACCTTAACAAATCTTTTTTTTTCAGTGAAATACATCTCGGGCTACAGGAGGAAGGTCAACAATTGGATGACCAATTTAATGACTTACATATCTGCTCAAACTGTCCTTCTCCTCCACTTTGCGTTTCTTAGAGTCCAAACTGTAGTCAGAGGAGCTGCGGTGCTTCTCACTGGCTGTGCGTAAGCTTTCGGAGGGGGAGACCGAGTTATTCTGCAAAAGAGAAAACCAAACATACTTTACTACCATTTCATCTTTCATTGTAGAAGAGAGCAGCGAGTCATTCATCCGTTACAAATTCACAAAGAACACACTGTGCCAACCCAAACACTAAAAATGCCCCATTCACACAACTAGGGATGCTGCAGACTCTTAAAATGCAGCTGTAGGCCAGCTCCGAGCAGTACCCTGACACCAGCCAAGGCCAATCTCACACACAAGCCCGTCCCTGGCCAAACAACAGAATGGGCCGTTATCTGAACTGAAAGGAGGAGGTCTTGTTTTCTGAGCTCGGCTCCCTCCTCCTCATAACTGGACAACAAACAGCCTCACAGGGACATGAGCAGTGTGTTGTGGCTGAACAGAGGGCCTTTTCTCCGGAGTCAGTCAGGCTAAGCGTGAGAGAGAGAGAGAGAGAGAGAGAGAGAGAGAAGCTGTATGTTGTGGGCATTGATTGCCGCAGCGCGCTTGGGCAGCATGTCAGCTCAGGCTTTGAGCTCCGATAAAGAAAGAGAATCTATATCCTGCCAGTGGGCACGGCAGCGTGGGACTGACTGGTGCTTCTTCATGGAGCCTGCCTGCCCACACAAGCTGGGACAGCTCACTCCAAACGCCAACCGAATGGGAGGAACTAGGCCGGTGTCCAGCAGCTTTCACGGGAGTTTGCCATTTGCCTGTAAACTGCCAAGTTCTCCCGATTCCCTCCGTCCCTTCTTCTGAAGACCAAAGCAACAACACGGACTAAGTCGGTGGTAGCCAGGAGAATTGAACAATGGCCGATGGACTAGCAGTCTGGGCAAAGGGCCACTGGCTGCATAATGGCTGACCTTTAAAGAGATGCTTAGCGTGACTCATTAACCAAAGTCACCACTCTGCTATCAGATGACCTGGGACAAGAGCACAGAAACAAAACAGGCCTGCTAATCGCCCCAGGAGTTCCATTTCTTCAGACATGACTGCACCCATTCAGCCAGCTCAGCCTACAGAAACACAATCTCCCAGGCACATCACAAGCCATCAGAGATTGCAGCCATTCCAATAAAACGCTTTAGCAGGTCCACCAGACGGGGTGGATAAAAACAAAACAAAACAGCTCTCCATTTGTGTTCATAAATATTCATCACATGCCAAGGAGGAGAGTGAGCTGGTAAACAAGGGAGACAGTAGAAGGGATCAAATAAATCCTTTAAGAAGGGGAAGTCAAAGTCTTTCTTTAATTGTGATGAAATTACAAGGCTTCTAATCTCTCCAGCATGATACCAGTCATTTCCCTTCTGGATTAAACACACAGGATTTATATTCCAAGCCTCATTTCCAATTAATTATTTTATTGAAAGCAGATTACAACAGTGCATGAAATCAGTGGTAGCATGCTGTTGGTAGGAATTTCTACTTGACATTTGCAGTGTAGATGAAAGTGTGATGAATAATACAGCCCAACAAGCCCTGTAACAAAAACAGTTGCTGGTTTGGACACTCACCGTGTTCTCTGTATCGCAGACATCACATAGGCGGCAGAGGCGATGAGGAAACCAAGTGGCGCAAAGAGAAAAACACGTCAGTTAGCATATCATAATAGATGCTTCCGGCTGAACGTGTGAGAATCAGCTGCAGGGCACATGGCCCCTCTTATCAACGTGTGTTGGAGCTGTTGAATAGCTTCTGCAGTCATGGGCTGGGAATGTACCAGCTCATTACCCAGACAGAATGTGAACAGACAGGATGTGCTCCTCACCTAAGGGCCCTGCGATTCCCCTCTCGAGAGTAAGAAGGACTAAATTGTGTTTTCCCAGTTTAACATCTATGCAATAATGTTTAAAATAAATATACATTTTAATTATTCGAAATAAACTGGTTCAGAAGCAATTCCAAATTGGAGAGAAATATGCCCGAGTTTAATGCCTCACCTCTGTGTTCGAGATCGTGGTGGTTCTTCTCATCCTTCACTGGGAGGTGGGCTTGGCTGCCCAGGGCACCTAGCGCCAGCAGGCCTGATCCGGCACCTGGCACAGGGGGGATGCCAGGCGGCTGGAGGCCTGAAGGGTGAGGTGGCATCTGGACCGGAGGCCCGTGAGCAGCATGGGAGAGGTGCTGCGCCTGGAGCTGCTGCTGCTGTAAGTAGACAGACAGAAAAACAGCGAGTGGGTCGGGGGGAGAAAGCAAGCAGAAACCACACACACTAAACATGAGGCTGATCAGTTAAACCCCGGATGAAATTAGCGCATTCACACAGCTATTACTGTCAGGATCTGACAGCAATCCCCCTTAGTGCTATTTCCATACCAGGCCAGGGTGGCATAAGCCCTAGATCTGTGCTGAGGAGAGTAGAAGTTACGAACGATCAACTGCTCAACACGTCTAATGCATGAGTCGCAGGGCTGGAGACACTCAATCGCACAACGTTAGTAGTGCATGATGAGTTGAAGAAGAAAAAAAAGTATCTACATTAGCGACAGACAGCAAAGCAAAGTTGGATTCGACCAAAGCTTAATGCAGAGGAATGATTTCACACCAGGTAAACTAGCGCATTTCATACTGCAGCACCACGATGCCATCAGTGAGTTGAGCAATCCTCTTAAGGAACACAAAGCTGTGTAGGAATCTGTCAGCCTGTGGGCTAAACAACTACCTGCTTTTTAAACTCTTCAAAAACACAACCAGCGTCTATTTACTCCTTTCATATTCATGTTCCTGGATTAACAGAACATGAATCATTTGCACACTCATACTTTAAGAGACTGAGGGAACACCGAGTGCCAGAAGCTGGCACTCTTTCTCTCTCACTCAAAGTATTTGAGTGTGTGTTTGTGTATGTGCGTCTGGAAAGCTGCTGCGGGAGCCAGGACCAGGGGTCCCATGCTGGCACTCAGTCAACCCTCCAATATTCACCATCAATATTTGAAAGGCACAGGGAAATGGATGGGAGTTAAAAGGCACTCAGCATGGAAGTAAGCAGTTTAAAGCAAGGTTAAATAATACTTAGCTGAGACACCAATAAAAACATCAGCAATTTATTACCCGTCTACGAGCCAGCTGAATAATTCAGATGCTGTAACAGCGCGCACCTCCTCTCTTTTACAAGACGGACTTCAATTAGTGACCATTTATGGCCATTTCAGGAATATTAGGCACTTAGTAATGACTGGGGAGTTGGTACAACACAATCAATCTGCTGGACTGGCCTCTCACATAGTTAAAAATACATTAAGTCAGTAGGAACTTGCTCTTAAATTTACTTTTTAAAACAGATATTCAGTCGTAGGTCTTACGAAAGGGCACCCACTTCTAAAACATGTCCTTAAAAATCCTATCTGGAGGGTCTTTTTAATTGCTTCTAACTTACTGCCCTGAAGGTAGAGAAGACTAGATTGGAAATTGGTGAGGTTTTTAACTTCTCCTTTGCTCCATAGGGCAGAGGTCATTCCAATTACAAAATGTGTGTGTGAGAGAGAGCGAGAGGGGGAGATAGAGAGGGAGAATATTGTGTCCATGAGGGAAATTAAGGAGCCAGTTCATTGGCAGGGGAGAGCCATCCTCGCTCATTGTGTTTAATGAGGCACTGATGGGTAATATGCATGGTTGATCAGCAAGAGCCCTCATTAGAGGTCCATAAATGAAGACAATAATAAATAAAGAAAGGAGTCTGGCCTATTTCCTCTAATTTAATATTCCAAGATAAAGACCTACTCTTTGCCCTTTTTTCCTCAGACTGAGCGGAGCTACAGAAAACACACACACAGGCAAAATTGAGCAAATGTATTATAGTGGTCTCTAGTGTACTATCTACACCAACTACAGTGAAACGCATAGCACTTGGACAGAAAAAGTACCATGCAGCATGCACAAGACGTTCAAGCCCAGATGTGTGCACACACCAAGTCAATTAACAACAGGATGGCACATACAGATATGTGTGGATGCCACTGACCATGAGAGCCGGGTAGGCAGCCTGCTGCTGCTGAAAAGAAGGACAGAAAACAGTCAGCGCTACAGCTGCAAGCCCTCTCTACAGTATTATATATGGCAATGAATGATGTTACAGACAAAATAAATATATATTTTACTTGAATTTCCTTTTAAAACAAAGTCATTGTGTGGGTTAATCCAGGTGGCCAGTCGGAGACAGGTGGGTTTATCTGAACTACTTCTAGGGCTGACATCAATATTTGGCGTGTTTTCTAATCAAATAAGAGCCGCCACCAGTCAGGTTCATCTCAACGCAAGCAGCTGCCCTAGTTGCATCCTATTAATGGCCCAGAGTCCCATCAATAAAGTATGCAGCTGGCTCCTGGATGCTGCCTGTCTGCCTGCCTGGCACGCTCTATCCCCCCACCTTGCTTTACAATATGTATGAGGATTTTGGCATGCCTACAGAGCTTCTCCTCAATGAATAACTAATGGGAAGGTATTCGTAAAACATACAGTAGCTACATTTCCACCTCCTCTGACATGAGCAACCGCCGTGACTTGTGTGAACACCTGACTGTTTCATAAAACAGGCCGGATGCCAAATGGGACCATATGAATGGGCTCGTCCAATATTTGATCAAATATAGACTTTTAAAAAGATACCAACTTTTCATTATAGCCAAAGACCAACAGTGAGCCACAAATGCGCATTACTATTCCAGCATTATTATGTTCTAAATGTGACAATCCCATACACAGGAAGGAGCCAAAAATCAAATCAGTTTCTTAGAAACAACTGAGGCTTGCAGCTGCTCTGTTTTGGTGAAACTGTAATAAAGCATCGGCTTCGGTCCAACTGATAAAAAACTAGCGGCACTCCATCACCTAAAGACACCTAGTCAGACAAATCCTAGGGAGCAATTATCCAGGAACAAAAAGGTCACCAGGGGGGCATTAATTGAATTCCAATGTGTGTCTACAGTTATCAAGTCAGCCTTTTGGGCCAGCCTCTTATGCATGCTAAAGACTCTGCAAGATGCAACTGTAGTAATAAGACCACAGATAGCCTGCGCTTTGTATTGAGGGTGACACCAATCACTTCTGTTTTAGGAGGGCAGGGTGAGTACAGCTGATCAATGAGGAGCAGATGGTGTTTTGAAGCAGTGATGAACACCATACATTACAGCTCAGTGCTGCGGTGTGCAAACAGAGCTGCTGTGATGGCTGACTGCTGTCTACACTGCCTCAGCTAGCTTGCAGCGCTGGCTCTGTTCTGCTCACCCTCAGCCTTTTAATTCCCACAGCTATCCAGGTCAGCAGTGAGGGATGAGGCTCCTCGTTAAAACCTTAGCCAATTAAAGCAATACAAGCTGCGAAGGGGAGCTCAAGAGCTCTCAAGCTTGCATTTATAAACACACAACAAGGCAGTGAAGATGCCGCCGTGGCCAAAGCTGGAGCAACAGACCAGATCTTGAGAGCTACGCTTGTTGTATATAGTTTAAAAAGGTTGGTAAAGAATATAAAACCAAATAGGACAACAGAACAAATATAAAACACATTGGATTCAGCACTGTAACTTTACCAGGTGGATCACACAGTTCAGACTACTTGGTGCATGAAGAAGACATTGACATGGAAAAGTATTCATAGCTAATGATCATCATATGTGCAGGTCAAATAAAGGAATAAAAAGGGGTACACACGGTGAGCGGCAGATTGGGAAGTCCACGTACCCCGATGATAGCATTCAGCTCAGTCATAGTCACCTGCTTAGCCCGTTCCACTGCCTGAGCAACCTGCTGCTGGTGCTGTGGGAAGACATTTACAAAAGATAATTAGGGCACGCCAACATCTATCACACACCCACACTCACTTATCTGTGAATTTCACACTTAATTTTCATAGTGCTGCTGCAATTTTAAAAGTGAGGGCAAACGCCACACACAACAATAAGCAACTTTACTTTAGTACTGAACTTAAACTGTTGGAGCGCAACATTCAAAACTCACCTCTTGTGACAGGAAAGGCATAATTTGAGCTAAAATTGCGTTAAGCCGCTTGGCAATCTCCGTCTGAAAAACAAAAGAGGAGCAAAATGACGGTTAAGTACGGAACAGACAGTGACTTCATATAACCCCGCCTTTAATGTTTACACCGATTAAGTCAATTACTGCGGCAATCAGAACTGCTTGACTCAACATCCTCTAAACAGCGTGATATTGACATTTGAAATATTTAAAACATTAGGAGAGCCCAAGGGGATGGAGCACAGCTGTGCTGAGAGTGCACTCCATGCTAAACGGATATGAGCAGGCAGAGTGCTGCTGTGTTGAGAGGATCCTCTCTCGCTCTGCCCTCCTTCCCCTCATCTGCAACTCTGCTGTCCTGCAGTTAACCTCAGAGACGAACCACACAACCACACCCCAGGAAATGAGGCCCACAAACCAGACTGCCCTGTTTACCTACATGTGACACTGTCGGCAACTTACATTAAAAGGGTTATAACTGTAGTTTGAGCAAAGATTACAAACCATAATGACCTGGAGGGTACCGCACCTCAAATCTATGATCAATACCATTGGAAGACAACTGACAGCCTGTAAGTAATAGGAGTGTAGTGCATGCTAGAGCTCTGCCGTTCCAGGATTGAAGCATAGGCCAATTCTCTCTGCAATCAGCTGCCCGGTCCATCACCCTCCCAACCTCCCATCCATCCACATAGCCCTGCCTCCATTCTTCTGCTTGTCTACCAACTGCCATGGCAACGGCTGCAGCCCTATCTTGCTGGGATCATTATGCAAATGGCACCTCTGCTTGACCGTAACAGGCTTTAAAATCATATTATGTGCTTGGAGGCAGGTCATTAAATTGAATTTTCAGCCTGTCGATCACATGAACGTAGCAAATGAACGGTGGATAAAAAGAGCAATGGGAGGAGGTGTTCACAGTGGTGGTGATATACCCCCTCCCCTGTAAGAAATACTGCACAGCCGGCTTCTTCTGCCTCCTTCTTCTTCCCGCGATGGGAGATGAGACTCTCAGGTTCAAGCTCTGCGCTGGGAGCAGACAAATAACAGTGCCAAAGCCACATCATCTATGGAATTTACGAGCTGCAGTTCAACCCAAGGCCACTGCGGAACACAAACACATCGCAGGGATTTTCTCTGATTTTTCATTTGGAGCGGCACACACAATGTACTTTGCAGAGCGCCAGCTTATTTATTACACATGGCAGAAATGCCAGGCAGTTTTGGCAGCCAGATGCATTACCTCTGAGCTGAGCCAGAGAGATTGGAGAGTAATGTCCAACAGAACGAGACCTGCTGACCCAAGCTGCAACATGGATAGCCACTTAGTCGGGCCAGCCAGCAGGACAAACAAGCTGAAGATGAAATATCAGATGAGACAAAGTACAGCCTGGGATCAGAGGCAATAATGTGAAGCAAATATATGGCAGCACATGTCACAGAAAGTACAACAGTCTTTAAAACAACACTGATTATAACTTGATTACTGTCTGCTGACAAGAAAGACACTGAACTCCTCTGGTACACAATAAATGTGACCTACAACCAATAAAGCAACGGGAGGGTTAGATAAAGGTTTTTATCGGCATTAGTATTAATGCAATGTCGTAAGTGCTGTAGCAAAGGCTCAAGAACGCCCTCAGAAATGGTTGAAAAGCTACAGAGCCTGTATAATCCATGTTTGTTGAGATAAGCCATGTCAATAGCAGTCGAACATTTGACAGGATTTGTGAAAAGGCCTTGAGCGCACAGTCCATTCCTCTGTAGCTTAGTGTCATGGTGACAGCTGGCTGGGAGAGGTCAGGAGGTGGCTGATCCACTGTGCCCTAAACAACTGCCAGCCTCCACACTCTCACAGTACAACATGCAAATACATGGAAAATGCATCAACTCATCTCACCACTGTTGCCAGAATAGATACAGTGCCGTGCTGGGAGGACTTTTTTGTGTGTCTGCCGGCAGATAAAAACAGGGCTGTTGTCACTTTAAGTAGATGACAGCTCGGCCCTTGAGAGACCAGCTTTGCGCTGCTGCTACACAATTACAGGTACTTCGACCTGTGTAGCACCACTTTAAGTGCACTCTCAGGCTGGCTTGTCAATGGTGTGCAGAAAGGTATTCGCCTGTTCCTATCAGCAGCGCAAAAATGGATTTGAGACACTGATGAGTATTAAATACAGAGGGAAAACTACTGTTGGCGCTGGTCACATGATCCATCTATAAATAATACTTGACTAGTCAGATTTAGAGGGCCTCCAGTTTGTCCAAGATGAAAGCACGGTGACTGAATTTTTCTAGCAGGAAGATAATTAGACTAGCACTTCACTATTAGCTCATGTAAGACAGAAAATGACACGTTTCCACTAACTTGAGATGTTACACAAAGCCTCAGAGCCTTTGTTAAAGTGAAGAAAGTCCAGAATACATTTCTAATCAGCATTTGAAGTTATTTGTATTGATTAGGTAATTGAGTAAGGCCAACAGCCGGCCTGAATGGATGCATGAGATTACAATGATTAACCTTGTCAGCGGCAGCAGTGAGCCAGGTCTTGGCCAAAGGGCAGCTGTGATCTTAAAACAATAAACGTATTCTAAGACAAATATCATAAAACCTTCTTCATCGAGCCTCATCTTAAAACACGATAACTTTCTGTTAATAGAAGTGGACCTGACATCCAACAGTTCACACCCTGGAATTACTTCCCTCCACTCAAGTCCCACATGACAGATTGGGGATATGGGAGCATTTACGGCTCGGAGAGCCACAGTTTCTCCCACCACTTTTCACTGCACGCCTCTTTTGTATGAACACTGCAGACAGTCCACTGGCTGACCAAGTTTTGGCTCACGCGACGGCAGATAGTTTACTACTTAGCAAATGATTCCCGCAGCCATGTGTCTCATGTCTGTGTTACGACCACAGGTAACAGCCAAATCTGATTGAGCCTCACCAACACCCAAAACCCCAAACCCCCAAGCAGCTCTTGGAAACAAGTGCCAGATGAAGGTAATTACTGGCTGACAACACACAGCAGAAATTAGCTGTTTGCAGCTACATACTGTCATGGCTGATAGAGAGGGATCAGATAACACTGCCACATCAGTCCATCCGAGCTGTGCCGGTGTGGGTGTGTATGCGTGTGTGTGTGTGTGTGTGTGTGTGTGTTCTGAAATCTGAATGATGTCCCTGCACGGTAATGAAAAAGGCACAGTTAGAGGAATGGATTTCCTCACTATGGAATAAATCTCCTGGCAGGAAAATAAAATGCCTATGTGCATCCAATAATCCATCCCAACCCTGCCTGTAAACCACTCCCCATCTTCTCGTCCTCCCCTGGCTGAGCTGTAAGCTGGGGGAGCAGCATGGACGGGGCCCACACTGTTTGCTCACAAACACGCCGTTCAGCAGGTTAGGGCCCCACTGATGAATTATTCAGGCGCTTCCATCAGCTCTGTAGAGGTTCCTGATAAAAGTCAGGCGCTAAAATGGATCAGTCGATTAACCTGTTTACACAGAGCTGGGCTGTTGCCCCTCCCCCAGCTCTATTCGCCAACTTGTCTTCCGGCTCCCATCCCCCTCCTTTTCCCCTGGTCGGCGATAAGTGCCTGACAGAAGCTATCAGAGCGGCCCGAGCCCTGACAGACATGTGGCAGTGTGACACACGGCTCAGACACTGATGGATCACCCTAGCACACCAATCCGCCGTGCTTCCAACGCTGTCATTAACCAGGCTAGGCTGTCGCAGGAGAGGGGACAGCCTCACTGGTTTCGGAGCAGCATTCATGGGAATCTCCGGATTACTCATTCATTCAATCTTTATCTCTGCAAGCATCAGTGTGACTGATCTGGGGAGCAATACATGATGGGATCTTTTGATAAGATAAGGGCACAATACGTAATTAAAGGACTTTTGCCCCTCTCCTTTAATTACTGTTCATCTTAAAAAGAAATACTGAGCCATCACTTATCCTCTCTCTTAAATCATTCAGTCAAAGGCCGAGCCTGCCAAGGTCTACCTTTAATCTCATCAAAAGGCTGCGACAAATCCAGGCTTTACACCACTGGCGTTTCTTTAAAGAAAAAAGGACCACAGCAATTGTACAAGTGGTGGTACAAGTTTCCAATCGTATTGTCTTGTTTGTGTGCAATAGATCTTTCTGTTTACAGCCCATTACCAATGCTCAGTTCAGTTCACAGCCTAGTGGCTCCTCCTGGGTCTGACATCCCCTGATGTTGTGGAAAGCCACTGAGCTGAAAAAGATGAGGCACATGAAGGTACATACCTGTTTGTGCATCTCTATGTTCAGCCCGTAGGACATCTCATAATACTGAAACGAAAGCAAAGAGTTCATTGTGATTAATGATGCCAAGAAAAGTCCCATTTACAATCAAGTTGTGCCAACATTTAATATATATATATATATATATATATATATATATATATATATATATATATATATATATATATATATATATATATATATATATATATATATATATATATATATATATATATATACACACATACACATACACAATTACTTTAAAGTTCTTTGCGAAGTCGCTTTCGTTTGATAATTTCAATGTGACTTACATACTGCATATAGCCACAAATATATATGTTCCTTGATCAGAACAATAATTACATCAAAAGGTTTTAATCATTATGATTGAAAATACAATGTAGCTTCGGCTGGCAAAGGTGATAAACTAAGATCAGACAAAAAAGGAGTTATTTGAGCAGCTAACAGGGAAAAAAGCCAATAAATCTATACATTGTTGTTTATAGTGCAGGCACAGCGAAGATAGGGTTAGATTTATTGATCACCATCTTAAACCCTCAGATCTCCAGGATATCTATTTACTTAGCGTAACGCGATTGCTCAACACTCTTGATATTTCAAGCCAGGTCAGTCCGTCTGGCTGAAATGTAATCCGTGGAGCCCACAAGTGGCAGTCAGGGCAGAAATGGCTTTCCAGTCAGCGTCTATTTGATGAGGCCAATGCATTATTCAGTCCATTAGCTTCTTCGAAAATTACTCTCAAACAAGAGAGCCATTCTGTCTGAGATCAGAGCCTTACAGCCGTAGAGTAACCTGACACCCAGTGCTGGCTGTGGGATGCTTCCCTACATGTTTACCTAACCTCCTCCCTGTCAGGCTGACATGTTGTTTTCCTGTGAAAAGAATGTTTAACTTAAGCCTGCATGTATTGGTTTAAGTCATCCTCGGTGTGTTTACCTGGGACAACAGAGTACACTGGCACAGAACAATCTCCTGATTGCGTCACGTCTGAGCTAAATTCCTGCGTCATAAGCACGCCTGTGTTTTTATAAAAGGATGGTAACTTGGTACAAAAAGAAACTGCAGCAGGTTCCACGTCCTCCATTTTGTTTGCCGTGGTGCATGTTTCCCACCCACCGCTCTGGCCCTAACCATCAGCTCACACCTAATTTATGGCCGTGCATATGTCTGAGCGTGGTGTCTCCTAGGAGAATAATCAGATCAGCACACACAGAGGGCAACGCTGCAGTCGACCCTTGGAGATCAGGGCCTCACTATAATGGAGCCTCAGCCCACTGCCGCCTGCCTGTCAGGAAGAGCGCCTCCGTAACAACCAGCTACAGCAAACCCCTGGGGCCTTTCACAGGCCTGTACCTGACATTCAACCCGCCCTAACCACCACACAGGTGATCACAATAGCCTGTCTTGCTCCACCCCAACTAGATCTTCAACAAGCCTTGCAATTTGGTACCATAATTGCTCCCTATTGTAACATTATCTTACCATGACATAGTGGCGCTGCATCTCTGTCTTCTCATTGGCCAGTTTGTCGTACTCCACCTTAAGACTAAAATAGAAGACAAGGTTTCAATTGCAGGCATCTCTATAACTTTAATAACTCACTCACACTCAACCACTTAACATCAGAGGTTGTTTTTTTTGTTTAAACTGCTGTCTTTTTTCATTCAACAATGAAAACCTTAATTATTGAATAGAGAGTACATGTTGATGCTGTCATACTTTGGTGATATGCTCTGTAATCATTACCTGTGATACTGGGCTTGCAGGAACTGAAATTCATCTTTAATCCTGTCACAAGACTCGGCTACGGTGAATTTGAAGCCAGGCTGACCGGGCTGATGTGGAGCCTGAAAGATGGGTTGTGAAAAAGAAAACGAAACATCACATCAGTCCAGTCACACAAGAAAGTTGTATTCTTCATTTTCTGCACTGTGCTGCTGAAGGGAGAAGAATAGGTCTCCCATTAGACTACTTTGAAGATAATATCTCCTCTGCAGAAAGCAAGACATTACCACACCAGAGAGGCGGTCTACTTCACACCTCCAGAAGCTAATAACACAACATGAATAGGCCTTCAAACTGAAAATGAAATCTAATCTGAAAATGAATTCAAACCACCACCTGTCCCCATATTCAGCAGAGTCATATCATATGTTAGTGTATGGGTGAGTAAATATCTCCAGGCATGCAAACCATCTGCATCCATTTACCACTAAGTGCATATTCTGGTGTAGCATGAATGCATTATGATATAACATATAGATTTGATGAGCTGCATTAAGGGTGGAAAACGCTTTGCAGGGCACATTTCGCAAGGGAATCAGCACAGTCAGGAAATATGTCAACATCAGTGTTGTCAGATAAATATGGAAGCTGTAGTAAGTATATAGAGGAAGCGCTTCTTACCGGATGTCGGCCTTGTGGATACATCTTGAAATGTATCCTTTGTTTATCTCTCCAGTGTACAGGTCCTTTGGCAAAATGGTTGAAATGTGCTCACAGGCACACCGGTCTCAGCAGGCAGGGGTGGGGGGGCAGGGGAGGTCGTGAAAACCACTGTGTTGAAAAATGACGCGGTTTAATCTTTAGACGGGAGAAGAAGAAAAAACACAACAACAACAACACAATACAGTGCACGTTGTTTGCTAATAAGTAGTCATAACAACAAACTAGTTCCAGTTAGAGGCAGTCAGAGCCATGTCACACAGCAGCGCTGTAGTCCTGCGCTTCTGTCTTCTTGGTGACCTTATTCGGTCAGTGGTCAAGCGATATACTATTGAAACAAAAATATGTATATCTCGATTTACAATTTAAACTGATAAAAACACAACACGGAGCAATAACCGCGCTCGAATTAATCCGTCAAAAATGTAAACGCTCGCATGAAATTCGCTGGTTTGAGACTCTAATCTTGGCTGATGTTCGTCAACCGAAAGCCCGGCTCTCGGACGTCTCCAGGCGGGCTTCCACCTCCTGTCCGACTCCGCGGAAAAGCGACGCAAACGCTCGCGCTGGTGAGCGCGTACGTACGCCCCAAAAAAAAAAAAAAAAAAAAAAAAAAACAGACAAAAAATGAATCAACAGCTCCGCTTAATAATACATACCCGTGCGTGCGTCCTAACCGTCGGTCCGACTTTTGTTCCTGAAGAAAACACAGAGTAGGCTATAATTCATGCGCTTAATCCCTCCTAATGTAAGCGTGGTGGACGCGGATCTCGACCAGCATCCTCTCTCTCTCTCCGGAGCGCACCCAGCCAGACTGGGGGAGCAGTTGGGAGAAAATTTGGTGCGGTCGGGTCTCGATTAAAACTACTTTATTCTTCCGCCGCGAAACCTCCGAGGAATGTGTGCGCCTTTTGTGGCTCGGTTAATCCCAAAATGAAGAAGAAGAAGAAAAAAATATATGCTTCCAAAATCTGTCTTCCGACTCGAAGAGGTTGGAGATTCTTTAAAAGCGTAACATGGTACTCTCCACAATCTCGCATTTCCCCCCAGTTGTCCAGCTTACCCCGGTTGCCACACACAGGCAGCAGGGCTGAACTGCCGTGAAAGCGTCTATCTGTCCAATCGGATTACTCGGAAGGAATAAGACCACATCTGCCTATCGGAGAGCGGCGGGCCCCACGTGGGGTGCAGCGATACATGACATCATCCCGCGGATCCACAAGGCATCATCCGTCCGTCCCACCATGTACAACAACAACAGCAGGCACCGATGTGCCGACGTTGATATCCAAATTTGACAGAGACAACACAAATTCCACATCCGCGCTTCATTAGGATGTTGTTGTTTTTTTACCGCCCAAATAAAGTTGATGAATCTTTTGGGTGAGACCACCACGAGCGGGACGGGGAGGGAGGTGCGGTGCAACAACCCTTCTTGAATTGTTATCACCGTACAAGGGAAAGGTGGGGGGACACGGGGGCTTGTGTGTAAAACATAGTTATAAAATGCGAAGCGATGTTACTGTGAAACATCGGGAGTAACGGCCCAAATCAGAAACGCGTGGGTTAAACTCCCCCCAACACACACACACACACACACACCGGGAAAGACACAATAATGACCAATCGATCGACGATATCCACACAATTAAAGCCACGGGGCCGACTCGACATTTCATTCTTAAATATCTCGTGATTTTTGCACAACAACATCCGTGCGCCAACCTATCAGCATCTGTGTAATAGTCACACTGCGGGGGAGAGAAGAGATGATTGCCTTTGTCTGATATGAACATCAGCCATGTCTGCGCGCAGCCTCGACGCCTTGTTTTGAAGGTTCAACTCTGCCCCACGTGGGACTCCTCTGCGGCTTTAAGGCCTCTCGTCCAATGGCAGCGCGGCGCACTTACTCGCCGGGTTCCCATTGGTCCAGAAGCGTCGAGCCTGTCATTCACGGAGCAGCGTTGTCAATCAATACCACGCGGGGTCAAGCGCTGACAAATGCCTGTGCTCCTCGGTCCTCTGCCTGTGAATAGAGCCTGGAATGGCTGCTTAATTAGCTACGAATGGCTTTTCTCTCCAGTTCAAACAATCTGTTACCACCACGTGGTAATGAGAGCCTACATTAAACAAAGGAAGAAAGGAAGCATGCAAACAGTTGTAACATTACAACCTGTAGTTTTCCTTTACATATGGACCTATGTAACGAGCAGACAAAAGGTTCTTGTTTACCTTTTATCAAAAAAGGCCAGTCGAACCTGTTATAACATTAAACTTGAGTGTAATATTAAGGTTATGCCGTATGCTATGCATGGTCGGATGTAGTGCTTCCACAATTAAGACACTTGTCTTTTTGTTTTTAAAGAAGCGACTTAAATCAGTTGTATGTTATTTCTCGGCTGTGATAACAAGCCTGTGAAATAAGGAAAAACCACCAGATTCATAAAAATAGTAAGCCTAGTTATATGATCTCCTGTCTTTTAATATATAACACACATTCAAAGATGTCAAAGTAGCAAGATACAGGGCGTGGAATCGTTACATGTATTATATGTAAGCTTGTACAAGCTCAATAAAGCAAATGTAATCTAATAACGGTCATAAGGCCTATAACAAGTGACTAAATTACAAAACAACCATCCGTGTCTCATACGGAGTATGTAGCAGTAGCCTTTGGGGAATGCTGAGGTCATTTCGTCATGTTAAAGTCTGAGATTGCCCAGCAGTGGTCTTACTTGTCATTCTTGTCAGCCACCTTGAGGATGTGGGATAACTGTGTTATTTCCAAGAGTATGGAGGCAGTCTGTGAGAAACTCAAGCACACACAAGGGCTGGCGGGCTAATCTCAGCCAGGCACCCCCTCATGCTTTTCAATAGAGAGTGCTTGGATTAAAGGCAACAAAAGGCCGGGCCAAACCCCAGGGAGAGGGGGGGGGCCCTCCCCCCACCGAGACCCCCACACTGTTTATTTACACGGAAACCCCAGCCTCAGTGAAACTCCCACCCTCAGGCATTACACACTAGCCTATTTGCAGAGGTGGCTCTAATTCTTGACAGAGCAGGGATTGTCCTCACTCCTGCCACTTTGAACTGAGGAGCAGCTCACTTTCCACGTAGCTCAGATATAGCTAGTGAGCAAATATTTTGCTTCTTTCCACAAAACAATTACTGCAGGGCTTATTGTCTAAAGGTGGCTATATAACTGTCCCACTCTGCATTTCTTTGGAAATAGGTGTATTACTCCACCAAGTTACTGTTTGAAATCACGTTTATCAGATTACACAATATTGGCTCATTAATGTGACTTGCAGTTAATAAACCACTTTGTCATTGTTCTCTCTCATGCAGGCTCACTTTCCTGTTCATGAAGCAGAAAATGAGGGCATGCAAAGGTTGGGTTTATATTGCAGTGCATGCCTTACGCATCAGGGTACTGGCATTGTGTTTACGTGGAAATGCATACAGGCATGTAGGCATATACTGCACATTCACAAACAAACACATGCACGCTGTTGCAGCCACGTCATTCACAGGCAGGAGGCAGAAATTCACAAACACATACACATGCAACAAAGGGTCTACACAGTGTGTGGTGGAAAGATGAATTGCCTGTACTGTATTATCAGTATGACTCATCAGGCAGTAATCAATAAAAAATAAGTCCTTATCAAAAGAGAAAAATGAAGGCATGAAGAGCATCTTAAAACAAAAAGATGAGGTATTTGGCAGGAATCCTGAGCTGTATTTTAGGAGGACATAAAGCAACTTAAATTAATATTCTCTGCTATCAACCATTCCTCAAAGTACAGAAATGAATAACAACACATGTGCATGGTAAAATTAACTGTATGCGTGTGTGATTTCTGCTTCAGATTAAGTACAGGAAAAACTCTAATTGTAGTACTATACTTTAGTTTTCATTTCTGGAGACAAAAAGCTAGCCATCTTGTTTCATGTAAATAATCCACTTTTCCCAATTTCTCTCAGAAACATTTCATTCATTCACTCTCGGAGTAGCTTTGCACCAATTCTTGCCATAGCATGAAACGATTTTATCTTATATCTAAAGAAAAATGTGCCAACATATTTTATAGTTGGAAGGGTTTTCCTTTCCACAAGTTCCTATTGCAAGCTACTGTTACAGTTCAAAGTGAATTGCATTCTGCCAGTAAGATCACAACATACTAAAATTAGACTCACGGCGTAGGATCTGGAATTTCTTCGACTAAAAAGCCTATGTTCTCTTAGTTCATCTGCTCAGATTATGTGTCAATATTTCCCAAAACTTCAACTTTTGGAGTGAAATATTTCACATTCAAATTTGTTCAAAGAAAACATAATTTGGTTTGTGGGGAAAACACCTCAGTAAGTGCTTTAACATGCAAACATGCACACTAAAGTGATGATGTAGACTGCAGAACATTGTTAACATCCAGAAAGTGGACATGACAATAAAACTGTCTTGAGCATTTATTGGCTGTGTTTGTTAATCCAGCCATGTAGCAGCCACGACGTCCTCATCTTTTAATTACAGTTTAGTCATATCAATCGCAGTAAGCACACTGAGTCTATGAAATAGGCTGCTGATAACTAAAACACAGGAAGCCTCAGCTCTGCTCTGTTAAACCTGTAACACATCTGAGTGCTGAACCAGCAGCACTCACTCAGCTGATACGTGAACACCTATCCCTCCTCACAAAGAGTTGTTGTCTGCTATGTTGTTATTGTTCCGTGTCCACCACACACCGCAGAGCTGGAGGGCCGGCAGTTATATTCTTATCCACTTAAATTCCGCAGCATTCTTTCAGAGAGGTGACGGTGGTGCACGGTGGTCCTTCTCAACTCCGTGTTTCTCTCACACCCTTCACACTGCATAATCAAGAATTCAGAGAAATCTGAATTGCTGCCGTGAGAGAGCTTGTTCAACCGACCCTCAGCTCAGGAAATGCTTAGCTGCGTCATTTCTGTTTTGACAACAAACTGCTGAAGTTACAGGCTCACAGTATGTACATTGAATTATTCTCCCCCTGGACTCAAACGCTATGAAAAGATTCAACAATAAACTGATCATAGGATCAAGCGGTACCAGTTGATTGAGAAGACCTTGAGCTGCTCCACAAATATTGTGTTACTCTAATCCAGTTTGCTAAATGGCTAATGTGATTAAAAAGATTCTTTAGGCCTAAATTCAGTTATGGTCAGTTATTACATTCACATGGCATGGGAATGACTTCACATGACTGTCTCGAACGAAAATATGTTGCCAAGGTAACAGCCCAGGCAAGAAAAGTAGATATTGCTCTGAGGTCAGAGTCTGAATTGTTTGGCTGAGTGTCTCATGAGGGTGAACACTATTGTCCCGTACATCAAAAAGCAATGTAACCGCTTATGGTAGAGTAAAAACTTTGAAGGGGAAAGACGTGGCGAAGCAGCTTCATAGAGGTCAACTCTGAGATGAATTCATTGCAGAGTGCAATGAAAGGTATGCAGAGCTCTTATCTATAGCTCCACAATGACAACGTGAGCGGTGTATTATTTTATTAGACTGCAAGCTTCTCTGCTTGTATTCGGCATTTGACTACTTCTGCCTCACTGAGGATTATTTCATATTCCCTGGCACACAGTATTATAGTTCCACTCCTCCATGCCAAATTGACTCCACAAGTGCTCCTATACCTGCTGACTGACACCTGCTCGCCAACGATGATTCCTCCACCGGCAGCCAGCATCGCTGCTTGCTCTGGGGGGGCACATGATTCCATTATTAAGTTGAAAAGGAGAGACAGAGCGAGGGGATGGGGAGAAAAGAAAAGACGCTTGACTGTGTAGAGAAGAATAATAGAGAGCCGAGGAAGTTATCAGGGCAGCAGAGAGGGAGCCTGCCGCCTGACAGCAGATCAGAGAGCTCCTCCAGCTGGAACCCCCGCTCATGAGCGCAGCAGTCGACCACGATGATGAGCTCTGCTGTACGGGATAGGTCAGAGCAGTAGCACCTGAAGAGTATATCACCTCCACGTCTGCGCCTCAACACATCAATTCACCAGCAGCAAAGGAGGAAGTATTTAAACATATAAGAATGAGCATAACATGTATTTGTAAAAGGCTCTTAACGGATTGTGAGTCTTTACAAAAACTCATCTGAAACATAAATAGTTGGGGCCCCTTTTCATGCTTCAGATGTCTGTGAGTTCTTAGCAGTTCAACAGCAGTTCAGATATTTCCCCTTGAAACTTCTTACATGGTTATATGAAAATACTATGACGAGGTCCAAAGAAGTAGAGTAATACAATATTCTCTCTATTAATTTGTGCATAACTTTTATTCTCTTCTTTCCTCTCCATTAATCATCTCATGGCCCCACAGATGTACAGTATGTTGTGACCGACCTACCGAATTATAGTTAAAATCAACTTCACCTTGAGTTGACCAGCTGGAACAGTAACATGTTGCGCATGTATTGATGCGTCAGCATTAATAATGTAATTATGTCATATATAAAACTGTATGTCCCAGGAGACATTTTTCTGCAGAACAAGTACTCTTACTTTCACACATTACAGTACATATTTATGTACTTCTGTACTTGTCCATTTTGAGTGCAGGACATTGATAAAAATAAATAAAAAATACTGTTGGGTAGTTCAATCAGTAGCTCAGTAGATCATTTGGTTTGTATGTAAAATCTTGATCGGCAAAATATCTCCAGGTGAAACAATATAAAGTGTACTAAAGTATTGTCCTTGATGTAATGTAAATGTCCTCAGTTACGTCCCACCACTGTTCACCGTTCAGTAGCCTTCATATATCAGTAAGTAGTTTGGGAATCAGTAGATTATTCACCTATGATCAGTGATTGATCGTATAGGTGTGTGTGGTCCCCTGGATATTGCTATCAGTGTATTCCTTTTTCCCTAAAGGAGGACACAAACGGGTTAAAGAATTATGGAGACAGAAGCCCTGAGAGAGAAAGAGAGAGCAAATCAACAAATTAATGCCTGTCCTATGAGAGGCTAAGCCTCTAATTTTTCTATTTTAAATGAGGATAGAAATTGACTTCCTTATTAAATCTAATTATTAGCCAGTGCCCTCCAAAAGTCTTCAGAAACCGCCTGGAGCGACCAGGCTATTAGCATAAACACCACCACTGGCAAGCTTAAAACAAATGGTATATTTAGTCAGTGTTAATGGGATTAAAGTGTGCTGGATTCTGGAGCAGTTCTACTAACAGTGAGCATCACATCTTCATTATGGATGCCCTGACTTCTACATTTCCACTCTCTTTGTTTGTATTTCATTCCACTCTGCTGCCTCCCGCTCCTCTCAGTTATTCAACAGATTGTGTTCAATCTTGATCCAAAAATCCCAGACAATCATAAATAATAAAGGATTACACCAATCTCTGAAAAGCTGGTGGCTCGCCAGCGGCAATGTGCGCACAGAGAAATAATTGTTGGCCATCTGCGCACCAGATTGGTAAGAGAAAGGGTAAACAAAGAGCACAGTGTACCTGCTAAAGCTGCCTCCCCTTCCCCCTCTCACTCCCTTTAGCCAGGGAACATGAAAGGCTTTGATGACACTCACCCCTGCAGAATCCACTGGCTTGCTCCAAGAGATTTTTTGATTAGGGAGGTTTCAGAACCGCAGACTGACAAGCCACGCCTGTCAGGAATCTAACAAGGCTTGGGGTTATCTCTCTATCCGTAGCCAAACAGCACGATGCCAGCCAAATAGAGTAAGGACGGAGGATAATTGACCAGACAAATGAACATATTTACATGTCATATACACAGCTCTCCAGAAAAGAAATGAAGTCATGAAAGCACCCTCTGCAGTCTATAAATCCCTCCTCAGTGGGCTAAGGTTGAATTTACTGACACAATGTTATAACATTGCCAGAACCACGGTTAGGGAAGCGTAAACATACTGAACATCACAGATCCTTATTAGGGAACATTGATCTTGTTGCATAGCTTGTGCAGGGGCCAATCAATGCATTTTGATGTGAGCTGTAAAGTTAAAAGTGATGTTTTAGATTTATGGGTCAGAGAATACATCAATATGAGATGGATTTCACATGGCTTCCACCAGGTGTTCAATAGCCTGATTGACTCCAATTTACTGTCTCGTGATTAAGACTCATTGGATATGAACCATTTCTTGTACTGTTTGGATAATAACCGCAAAATGTGGGATTTTCCACACAACATAAACACCGCATAACAGCTGTGAGCTGTTTCCACCTTTTAATGGGAAACTAAAACAAAAGCCTGGGTTTTGCACGCTTTTGCTGCTTCACAGACTGTGCAGGCAGTGAAAAATTACCTTACAGTTTCTCATCCGTCCCAACTGGAGGACCCTCATTATGGCGTGAGATTTATAGATGTATATGCAGAGAGAGAGAGAGAGAGAGAGAGAGAGAGAGAGAGAGAGAGAGAGAGAGAGAATAGTGTGTGATTCTGGAGGAAGTAGGAGACAAAAGATAGGGCAGAGTCATAATGAGCTGTGTTTATGTGTAACGTTGCTTGGCCTGTTGACAGCGGTTAATGAAGTTACAGTTAGTGTGGGGGGATCTGCTGGCACTAATTACACTTACTGTCATTAGCAGTGTTGGAAAGAGGAGGAACTGCAGCAGGAATGGGAGGAGAAAACAGCAGATTCATCAGAGCAGCAGCAGCACACAAACATAAACACACACAGGAGCTATATGTGATGAGGGGGATTAGATATAAATGTATTGTATACGGAGCACTCCTGACTTTGCATTTAAAGTTTTTATACCCTGTTACAAATCCTCCTAAAACAGACGCTGCTTTCTTTAAAAACATTGTTATATGAGGTATAGGATTTAAACATACATATATACACACAACAGTCCAACAAGGGCCTGAAGAAATATGTTTATATTGAATAGCAGATGCAGGAAATAGTTTACACCTAACTGAGCCTGTAGTGTGGATTGGCTCCTGTAGAAGCCACAGCTCTGACATCTGGAAATGTTGCAGTCACCACTGAGCTGTTAGAAAGTGGGAGAGAGCTCGATTGACTGTCACAGAGTCTGAGTGGAGCTCAGTGTGTGCCATCTAAACCACAGCTCCATCGTAGCCTGTAATCCAGCTCACCACCAAAGCCACCGCTGTTGGCTGCCTGCACAGACCAAGCCTCACTGTTTGTTTATGCAGCACGTAGACCCGGCCATTAAAAGTGGGAAGCCTGTCAAAAATAAAAAGAGACTTTTCATGTTTGAGGGCTGCAATTGTGGCTCTTGTGTGATGTTTTTCCTCCACACTGACCCCTTGCTTTGAGGTCGGGAAGCCGCTTAACCCTGGGCTGTAGAGCCAGCCGATTGGCTGGGCCAAACACAGTATTTTTGAATGTGGTGGCGTAGTGGGTGCCTCCGGCAGAGGTACTGTGGTTGCGTGCAATGACTATGGCTGTGTAACCAAGGCCGCCTACACATCATTATAATGGCTCCTCAGGCAAAGAAGCCAAAGATCCTTCATAAATGTGCACATCATTTCCCTCATTATGTCTAGGTACCTTTCCTGATGCTCCCCAAACCTCTCTACAAGGCAAAGATAACCACACAACAAGCTGAGCAAAGGCTGTAGATCGTACCGATTGAAGAAATAAAGGTATTGCAACATTCTCTACAAATACTTAAATAATCTGTGGGGGGTTTGCATGTAAATACATGCAAACCCCCCACATATACAGAAGCTGCTTACAAATGGCACAAGCCGTTTAAAAATCACGATTCCCAGCTCACAGCCGTTCACATACTAAAGCAACGCAGGGAGAATGTGGAAATTTGCTATGTAGTTAACTTGCGACAGCCACCAATTAGGTTTACGATTCGGGCGCCTTTGGGCCACTGTCGCCAGGCCTCAGTCTCCCTCTGATGTCATTACACAAATCTGCTGCAGTCTGACAGAGCAACAGGGCTGTAGGACACAGGGGGAGAACGAAAGATGGCTCGGCTCCTCTCCTCTGATAGCAGCAGATAAGCCAGCCTTGGGGCCTCTTATCTCATCTGTGGATCCTGTGCAAATGTACGTTTTAGTCTGGCAGATTACATCAGTAGATGGGGACAGAAGCCGGCCGCTGGGGGACCGTGATGACTCCCCTCATGCGACAAATATATCCCCTCCACCCTTCACAAACTAACAAAGCAGGACCGGAGTGGACTGCGGGAGACATCTCCTCTCAGCCAGTTAAAGTGAGTCCCCAAAGGAACCAGAATTAAAACTGTCAACTTCCATTTAGTCCCAAACTTTCACCCCATAGCATTTGTTTTCACTGTCAGCTGCACATTGTGTGCAGTGATAGTGATATTAGTAGACAGCATGCCTCACTTTGGATAAACGTCTGTATTGCAGCTGTGTGGAGGTGTGTGTCCTGACAGCAGGAGAACTGACCAGCTGAGGTGGGACAGGCACCCTGCTGCCCAGGGGCCACAAAGGTGCCATGTGACTGTGAGAGGTTCATTTTAGGATACATAAACGCACCCGCCCTGTTTGTCTAAATGCCTCTCTATCCGTATACTGTATGTACAGCACATTCCAGCCAGACAGACAGGCCACATCTGGAGAGCGACCAATGGGAGGTCACCCCCCCTTCCCACTTCTCCCCTTGCTCCCTGCGTCTGTCATCCCACCCAGAGAGGGGAAGTGGTGAGGTTGGAGTGGTTGGCCAGCCGGGGCCAGCTGTGTGACCACAGACCTCTGAGTGTGTGTATGTGGGAGGGAGGGAGGAAGGGATCCAAAGGCCTTATTACAGACCCGACAACACACTGGGCCTCACAAACAGCTACTTCACAGCCAGCGGCAGCCACCGAGCAGCAGCAGAAACACGGCAGGATTTGTACTGTGACAGCATGAGAGAATGTACGCTTGTGTGTTACTATCAATCACACTCAGGCATTTCTATCTCATGTTTTTTAATGCATACCTGAATGTAGGGCTGGTTCATTTCATGTTAAATTAAATGTTAACTTTTCTGTTTCAAAGACAAAATAAACAGATTAAGTCACTGACATGACAAACGTAGTAAAGTGATACAGATGATAAGTAACCTTGGCAGTTTTGGGAGGAATGTGTTGTAACACAGTCTGCTGCCAACTCATATCAGCTGAAAGCGACTGTTGCTGGACTGCACCGTCAGCCGGATCCCAGGACTGAAGGTCTCAGAGTGATGATGTCACTGTTTTGCCTCGGCCCCCAGGGTGGTGATTTATGAGCTAATCTGGGTCTGTCTCCCCAGATTCCAGGTCTTTCTCTCCCTAGGGAGTCGCTAATGGAAAAGTGGGATGAAGCCACCATGCAGCAGAAGTCCTCTCGGCTCTCAGGCCCTGACATCCATCTCCATGATCACACACGAAAGAAAGAAGAAAAAAAAGAAATATAACAATGTTGACTTCATTTTGCAGCACACGTAGATGTTCACAAGCATGCACGCACACACACACACACACACACACACACACACACACACACACACACACACACACACACACACACACACACACACACACACACACACACACAGAGGCAAATACAGAATAAATTAAGTGTTGCATATATAACCTTGGCTATTTGCAATTTGTCATGCGGCCCAAGAAAGATAATTGAAGCAACCTCCTAGTATGCAAATAGAATGATAATCAGCCTGTGCCACTCTACCAAACACATATGCACACAAAAAAACAGTTACATTGTTAGCAATTTCTAATAGAGGACACCTATTGACCCATTTTCTCTTGGAAAGCAATTTGTCCCTCCAAAATAAAACTAATAGGTGGCAAGATGAATGGATTAGAGTGGGCTAGACTGGGTGCACCGTGCCATGAGGCACTAAATCACCAGATTATTAGTTTTATGAGCCAAGCCCATGAGAGAATAATTGCTAATGTTCCTAGAGTAACCAAGGGAAATAAAGGTAATGGAGCAATTTATAAATTCTGATTGGTATACATAGAGAACTTCCAGCCCATCTCCTTTGTTATTTTACTACTCTCGATAAAATACACCCCAAGCCACACAAACACTTGGGCCAGCTATCAAAATCAATACAATCACAGAACCGTGAGCGCTGCTGCTGCTCCTTTGTTATTTTTAGTGCAATGCAGCCTGACTTGCAGTTATGAATCTAAATAATGTGGAAAGAAAAAATCAACCAACAGCAACTTCTGTTCCTTAACTTCATTTAGCCTGTCTGAGAGACATAGGGTGTTGAGTCACCCCAGCACACTGCGTAAGTGTGTGTGTGTGTGTGTGTGTGTGTGTGTGTGTGTGTGTGTGTGTGTGTGTGTGTGTGTGTGTGTGTGTGTGTGTGTGTGTGTGTGTATGTGTGTTATTGATCACAAAGACAAGCTCTTTCTGAGATCATTCACAATTTAAATTCCAGAGGTGTTAAGATAGTTTTACAGTGAGACGGACAGACAGACACACAGCTGCTGAGGCAGTCAGGTGTCCTGTTTAATCCTCCCAGCTCAGATGAATAACCGTCCTTCACTCATCCGGTTTTGTGTAACCACACAACTTTCCATCACACAGACCCAAATCCCTAATTTCCACCTCTTCACAGCTCTCTGATGTTTAAATTGTAAGTTGCACTAAGTCCAAATGTCGTTTGAAATGTTCTGCAGATGTAAACCCGTCTCATGTGGTTCATGAAAGCAGAGATTTATCTGGTAAGAGAGGGCTCATTGCTCTGTGGCCGCAGTCTGCCTGCCTCATATTCGAGTCGAGGTGGGTGGTCCTAGCATCTTCTCATCTCCAGTTCTCAGGAGGATAAACAGCACGTTTCCTGCAACAATCAACTCCTGTTGATATGTTTTAAACAAACCGCCTAATTATAATTTCATTAAAATCAAAACAAGCCAGCGTGCCTTTTAAACTAGACATGTGCAGCTATGGCCTCTAATGTAATTCGATCCACCGCTGTATTGAATTATGCATTGAAGTCGGGGTGAAAACGGATTAAGTGTAAAAAAACAATATGGCAATATGGAGGCATGGGTTAGAATGTCACATCATCTCCCAGCCCTGAGACGCTTGTCTGTTGGTGCATCTGTGATAGATTTGCTCTGCTGGAGTGTTTGCAGCCAAGCAGAACTGATGTCCTACCATATGCAGACACAGTGTACACACACACACAGACACACACACGCACGCACACACACACACACACACACACGCACATACTCACGCACACTACTTGACCTTTCAACAGCAGTGATGACAGCTCACAAGCTCCTCTAGTAACTGAAAAGCTCCTCTTATACTTTCAACCCACTTCTTGTTTTTCTGTGGTGAAACTGCGTTGCTCACTTGTGTCTTCACTTCCTTGTCTTACAAGTATGAAGTAACACTGGACAGCACAATCTGTTCAGACCTGTTGAGTTAAGGTAAGTATCCTTTTTGTTTATTTAACATTCATTCCTGAGAGGGTGATTCAGTGGAGACAATTCACCGATGTCCTCGGGCCAATATGTATACATTTTCTAAATCCAAACACCCACATATCTGCACTTTGTCATCCCATCTGTACTCCTGTAGTCCCACAGAGAGGGTGTTTTTTGGGTCAGATCGTCGGTTCGTCATCACCTCACATTTCCTGTTATGAAATAGCTCGACATCCGACAGCTCTTAACAAACCATGAGAGCGGAAACCACGTAGGATGGAAGTTTGTCTCACAGTGTGAAGATTCAGCTCTAGTGCGTTTTACTCTTCCAATTTTTATGCTGGTGGTAAAGCATTTCATTCTGGCTTTACAGTATCATTTAAATTTAAGCAGGTTTTAAAGTAATTCACCATCAAAACCTCAAATGTCAATTTAATTCCACACACAGCTTTCAAGAACCACTGACAGCAGGATGCGAGCTCAGACATGGAAATTGATTTTCCAAGGGATTGATTCCACCCCGGATCTTGCGCTGATCTACAGAGAAAAAAAGCAGTAATGACACATTCTGTGATCCCACAGTTTCTATACGATGTGGTTAGGTTTTTATCCAAATGCGACAAGGCCTGTAATAAATCTTGTCTTCCTTCCATCAGCTTGCCAGCAGCTGGGAGCCGTCAAGGGAAGCCACCCCAAGCAAAATGTTATTCCAGCTTGTTAGTGTTTGAAGTCACAGCAAGCTGGGCTGCAGAAGCTGCTGCCTGTGGTTTATGGCTTGTGGGGTTGCTCAAGATATGGAGTCTCACTTTCCAAGTCAGGATGTCTCACCGCCATTGAAGCCACAACTGTAGCTGCGAGATAACGCAGGCACGTTAAGAGGAAAGGACTTCAGAGCACACATGTGGTCTTGACTCAGCGAGTGACAACACTACAGTGTGTGCGTGTGTGGGTGTGCCTCAGCTCATGTTTTTCCAAATCCATGCAGCGCTGCAACCACTTGCTGAAACACTATTGCTTCCTCTTCTTTCTACTTTCAGATACTTGCTTCAACCCAAAAATGTACTGTTTTTTTTTAATGAGCTTAGATTATTTTCATTATGACAATTTATTAATTAGGCAATTCTGACAAACTAGAAACATTTATGTTTCTGTACTCAGACAAAAAATAAAATCTATATAAAATAGAATTGGATATGCAATTGTGTATCTGTGTAACAGATGGAGGAATTTACTACTTCAAGGCCCCTAATGGCGCCTTTGATTTCTGAAATTCAATAATGTTCCGAATATCTTGGTTTAGATCAGTGTTTCACTGATTAAAGTGGTTGTATTTCCACCAGGTCAAAGGTTGTCAGTGTCCCCACTGCTCCAGTGTCTGATATTTTTCTGTAATCCCTCATTGTTGCACTGTTGGACTAATCCCTCATATTTCCTCAGACTCACACTGAGGACCCTCAAACAACTGCTTAGCATTACAAGTACAAAGACAATCAGTGGTGAAACTATTCAGGTGTTTTACTTTTTTTTAAATACCACAAAAATCCAGCATTCAAAATGATACTTCAGTCCAGTATTATAGTACTATGTACAGAAAGTACATAGTATTATGAGCAGAAAGTCCAGTTTCTGCATCTTATTTACTTTAGAGCTTGTTGGGTTCTTAAAACTCTATCAATAAATTATGTTTGAGAAACAGATCATGAGATCTTTATGTGGAATATGCAAAGTAAAATGCATCTTCAGATTTTTTGTTTTATCCAACCAACAGTACAAAAACCCCAAATATTGTATAATCACTAACATAAGGACCATGAAACCTCACTTTTGAGAGACTGATTGGCATTTTTTCCTACAACGTGACACAATGAATGAATTATCACAATAATTGCATGCAGCTTAAATGATGGACTCATTGTTTCAGCTCTACTCGTTACAGGTAAGAGTAACAATCACCCAACCATACTCTCACTGGGATGACTTCTCCACAGGGAAGAGGAGTGCAGGACAGAGGCCGTTGGAAGAAAGTACTCTCAGTAAGAATGACATGGGAGGATGTGAAAATGGCCCTATGTACTACTATGAATAAACCATTAGGAGCTTAAGTGAAGGACATGCAGATACTAATTGGATATGCTTGGTTGATTCTATTACACTATGAAGATAAGGTTAGGCAGAAAGGTCAAAAGGTCAAAGTGATGCTCCGTCTGATTCAGTGATAGTGTTCCACCACACCATCCTCCCCCCCACACACACACACACACACACACACACACACACATACATACATACATACACACACGACCTGGGGGTCAGCTGTCGTGGCTGCTGCTCCGGCGCGCCCCTTAGGGACAGCGAGCGGACAGGCTATTGATCAGTCGCACTATTATCAGAGCTGAATCGGTTTATCATGCTGTCTGCTCTCAGCAGGGAGTCTCCATCTCTAATGGACCGTGGTGCAGCCCTCCCTTGCACCTGTCCTTGTCACCCCCACACCTTAAGCACCATCGATCCCCACATCACCCGTCCTTGCCCCCTGGTGCTCCACTCTCTAGGGGGGAAGGGTGTCTGCGCCTGTACTTTCAGCACGGAAATATGTTTCTCATTGGTGTCGCCCTGCTGATGAGTCTTTTTTAGAAATCACCGTCACTGCAGTTTGGAAACAGTGACGACAATATCAAAATACTCTGACCTCTGACACATATCACTGTCAAGTAGATCAGCAGAATTATCTTCCTCTTTACATTAAAGGCTGCTTTCAAAAGTTGGTCAAAATCAAAGTAGCAGAGGAAGAGATAACCTTTCTTTTTGTCCATTGTGTGTGTGTCAAGATCCCAAAATACAACATCCTACATTTCCCAGAATGCAACGTGACAGCATCTTTCATTGACCCTCCCTGCCTGGTAAACAACCATAACTTTGAACTCCACAGCTTCGGTTTGAAACACAGGCTTTCTGTTATACATTTTTCTCCAAGCCCATGCATAGACAGATAACCCTGATGACATCACCATGACATCTTCAGGGTTATTTTTCCATACTGGAGCACTCCCTCCAGATCCACAGTAGATATTATTCAGCTGTTTTAACCATCCATGACCCTCAAACTGATCTTGACTTGTAAAATCAGTGCAGTGCTCTTTTAAATTTATCCAGATTCCGTAGAACGTACAGACTTGTTTTCATAAGGTTGTAATGCATTTCTAACATTTGCCCTGACGACAAATAGAAAGATGTAGCCCATGTTTGCTGAAAAAGCTTGAATGCTTTTTCCATAGGGGTTGGGTGACATACTACTCTGCACCCCCATTTTCATGTGTTCCATCAGAGTTGCCAAGTGGTGTAGATTGTAATTGCATTTCCGTTCTTATATTTATCCCTCCTCTCTTGCCATAGTTAGTTCCTTTGTTTCTGATTATACTGAGAGGACATGCTGCAGCTACTTTTCACTCTTACTGTGTGGTAGCCTTTGAAGGTCTGTACGTATTTCTGTATGTAGCATGCAAATATCTACTACGATATATTCTCTGTGTATTTACGGTTTTATTATGACATTTGTGGTGTAGCAATAGATGCTAATCGCAATGAGAATTTGTCATGTTTCCACAGTTTTACAAAAAAGAAAAGAAAGATTCTCACTAAAAGCCCATACACTCTTGGATTCCTGGGTCCTTATGTCATGGATCTACTGTTAGCTATATGCTAAGCTAACCTGTACAAGCAAGAGCACAATACATACTGTATGTGCTCAGTTGAAAGGATAAAACCGTGTCTAGTCACACACTTTGAGGCAGTGCTCAATACCAGCTCTGTGTACAGCAGAGCTGTTACACTGGCCTATTAAAAAAAGCGGCAGTAAATGTCACACACCAGAATCCGGGGCCATAAACAAGCCAGTGGACAGTGGTTATTCAGAGGTCAGGCAGAGTGCTCAGTCGTCTGTGGCGGCTGGCCGGGGGAAACAAAGTGATGAGGATTTAATGATATCCAGCTTTGTGGCTATTGATAGTAGAGTCAATGGGCTGCACTGTGGGTGTCTCTCTGATACACAGCAGATTAGCAGCTCTGTGCCAGATGAAAACGTCAGAGATCAATAGGACACAGGGGAGAATCAATAATCGTCCCACTACTCTGTGGCTTTCATTTGGTGGATTGCTCTGGTCCTTTACGGCCTGCCGTGCTGTCAGTGTGCCATTAACTGCATTCATAAAACATGCATCACAGATCTGTCACGGGCATCATATGTTAATGCCTGCTGCTAATGAATATGAATGCTCTGTTCATAAGCCAAGTCTCTCTCTCATTACATTGCTTTACACCTCGCTGAGCCCAGAGAGCTTGCCTTGGATGAAATGTAAATCACTGCTTTATTGGGGAAAAATGCATGACTATCATACTAAAACGCCATGCGGATGAGAACAAAATATACTAACTCTGCAGTAGATTGAATGCTTTGAAGCCAATAGTCTTGTAAAAGTGTGAGAAATGAGTGGGCTAATTGTAGCATCATCACCGAATTTAGGATGTGGAAATAGCAGAGAATATTCAGACATGTCCTAAACACTATAATCAGCATTACCTGGCTTGTCGCGCTTCATTATAGTCCAGAGATCTTAGATTAATTAGCATTATTGTGCACAGTGAGTGAGAGAATTGGACAGTAATTACATTAACCTTCGGGATCACACCTTGTCTTTTTACAAGACGTGTCTAGGCAATAAAAGATTGCTACTGCATAGATGATTACTCTTATCCTTGACAGTGTCTGCCTTCTAAATTGATCCAATTAGCCATTCAGGGATAATTTAATTACTTGGGGCTGCTATAGCCTCTCTATCTTTCTGTCCTTGCCACCAGGATAATCAAAACTCTGAGAACTGGAACAGATTATCTTTAGCACATGGATGAAGAAAGCAAATTTAATCTGATATGGGAAAACATGAGGTAGCAGTCCCTCTTACTGCAAGTGAATGCAAGCAAAAATACCCGTCTTTGTCCTGATTTCTCATGTATTGATGTGAAATATAGCGAGCTTGTTCTTCAGTACAGACAGGCCTGGGAAGGAGAAGCTAGTGCGTCTAGCTTTGTCACAGTTATCAGTCTCACAAGTCTCTTGGTAAAGTTCTCTGGAATATCAATCGTGGGTGTCCCTTTAAACACTAATGAAGGTGACAGCTAGTTCGTATGAAAGAACATATCCATATGATTAGTATGCATGGTGCAGGCTCAGAGTTGATATTAGGTGAAACCGTCTTCATGCACACAGAGCAATCTCATCTGCTTCATTTTGAGCACAGCAGTGGGACGTCGGGCACGCATCAGTCTCCTCTGCTCCGGGGATGATATGGGTTTGAGAAATGAGAGGTGGAAGCCACTGAGTTGCCAGCCACATCCATAATTGGCAAACTGAACAAGATGAGAATGAACTCTGGGCTTGGCTCGTCTTTGTTGTAATTAAGATGAAATTCACCAATCATTTAAGCTCACAAATGGAGGTTTGACAGGAGGCCAAGAGCCCATTGAAATGCCATTGGCTTGCAGTTTAAGTATTTATCTGTCTCTGCAGAGCGAAGGAGCCAATATTTAAGTTTCCCTAATCAGCATTCAGGATTGGGTTCCAGTGACCCTTTGAGTAAAGGTAATATATCAGAGAAAGCAGAAAACATGTATGCTATAATCTAATTTAAATTAGATGCAGGAAAATGTATCACAAATTCACCTTGTTGTGCAGTTGTAAACGCAATTAAGAGTTGAGCTCGTCGACCTGCACTGTACATGTGAAAGAGAGGCTAATCTGCAGATCCCATCTTGTATCATCTAATGAACAGTTTGCGTATTGTGTGGAAAAGACAACATAAAAATCCACAGGAAACAAATCTGTTAAATATCCTGGAAAGTGTTTCTTGTACTTTTTATGTCTGTTGTATCGCCTCATCTCTCAGCGGATTCAATTCATAAGCATGCCATGTTAGATGCAGGCCAAGTTTGGGAGCTAATGAGTTGAAACAGATCCAGAGGCTTGATGTTCACAATAGCCAGTGGGAGCCACATTAAAGACTGTGTGTTTGCAGCCCTGCTCATCCTACGGGGGCTTTCTTCAATGCCTGTGTGTGAATCTCACTTGGACATGAGCGGAGCGTATAAACAGGGCTTTAATCAGGGAATTGTTTAGGGAGAGTTCTTTTAATCTGTGATTATAACACCAGATCAATGAGGATTGCTGCTCTGAGCCGTGTCAGTGATAAAAAGGAGGATTTACATCAAATATTCATAGCCGGCGTTCCCAGAGGATTCACCACCACAGACAACCACTGACTTTTATTCTATACAGAGCAGATGGAAAACAAAACCACCAAGTGAATTCTCTGTAAAGACCGAGTTGCTCCCAATTGGGTGTTATATAAGGGAGGAAAGTTGCAGTAATTATCTACAAAGTGCTGCTGTATGTTTTGAGAAAACAGAACTTTTAACAGGAAAACACATTGTCTTTCTTACCATCCTCCCCCTGCAACCAGTGAGCCAACAACATGTTACACACGGTTGGTTACGCAACATATTATACAGTCAACGAAAGCACCCTCCTGAGGAAAAACCTGCCTTGTCATCAGATATTGTTCGGTCTTTGCTTCAGGATTCCGTCTAAAGAACTGGGGCATGATTTAAGAATGGACAGTCTTTTAAGTGCAACAGCATAATGAATAATACATTATCAATGAATTAACAAAGTGAAACAATAAATAAGTTTTAGGGATTTGAGCAGTAGAGTTTTCTTGCTGGTCCTTCAAGTCCTATCAGCAAATTGCAGAGGCATTTAGGCTTTTAGTGATTTAGCTTTTTTTTACAGACAACATTATGCGATAATGAGAAAAACAACTTTTACATTTGTTGGTTATAGTCACTAATTTCTTCATTATTTACTCTTGATTAATGCATTACACTGCATCAGTTATCTGAATGGTGGCCTTTACTATAGCACTGTGTTACTATAGAGACACAATTTGTGCTCACAAATCAGAGCCGTAACGTAATATGGCCATTTATAGCAAAACAGGACTTAGAGAACCAACACAAGCTCATAGCAATGCAAGCCAGTTTAATTTTTTAATGTTTGATGGTATTTGCTCGAGCGAGAGCAACAAGTACATAATTATCCGTCTAATTAAGCTGCCTAAACACAAGCACAGTGCTGGAGCACCTCTGAAACAGTGAGTGCACCATTCATTAGCATGTGCTATAAGCTTATTAATCATCTAACAGCCAATTAGCACACTGTTACCATTTGCAGTGGGTGTGTAAATAAATTCCTGGGTTAATTTCTTCCTCTGATAATAAAGGGAACATTATGAAAATTAGCTCTGTGACTATGTAAATGATCTATGTCGTTAATTGCATAGCAGCGATAGATGTTTGCCGTGAACCGGGCTGGTGATGCAACAAATATTTCCCAGGCTGTTAAAGAAATTAATCGGGTAGCTGCTGATTCCCTGGAGGAATCCACAAGCTACAATAATGACATTTACCCAGCCCTCTGGCACACTGATAATGACAATGTCGCTGCTTGGCAGCAGGCCAGTGGGAGGTGAGGGCGATGGTGTGGGGCTGGCAATCATCTCTGAGAAAGACAGCATTGACACACACAAATATGCACACACACACACACTGGCCACACTGGCAGAAAAACTGTGGGCTTTAAGGACTAAATCAGCTCTTGTATCACCCACTGGTAATTAATAATAATTGCTTTCTAATAAGGGCCATGCCATTAGCAAATTACCCCTCAACTGAAATGCAACCGCAGCAGAACATACTGTTGTTGGAAATGGAATCTAATGGGATTCACTTGACCAAAATAAAAACGCACACACAAACAAAATGGATTCATTGAAAACGAGTGATGATCACTCACTGCTAATGGAATTAGATGCATAAGGCATTACGGCTGTCAAAATAATGTCATCACCTCCACAGACATGGAGCTGAGGCATTGTGCAGCTCTGACAGGAGAACTGAGGGGGGATTTCTCTGCTGATGTTTTACTGACAAGTCAGAGAAGTGAGACATGTTTGGATGTTAGACAAACACAAAGTAAGGTGGGCTTTGCTTCCATTTGCTTGAGCTCCACACCCATGTTCTAGCCTTGATAAATGCTTCAAGCTGGTCTTAATCATGCGTGTGACAGAAGAGGAGATGGAGGCCAGAGCAGACAGACAGGATGAATGAAGCATTTACTTCGGGTGGCTTCCATAAAACAGCCTCCCATGCAATACTGCCCTCGTACTGCTGACAATGTCTGGCTACTGACTGAGCGGCTCAGACACAAACACACTCTGCAGGGCCGAGCGGGTGAAGTAAGGCTTCACTAATGACAAACAAAATTCAACGTATAAAATCTTCCTTTCGAACAAGACTAGTAAACATTCAGATTTGCATCACTTACATGACTTTTCACATTTGTGCTTGTTGTTATCTTGTGCACTCATGATTATGAGGTGATGAGGCATATTAATAGTATGAAAGGACCCGTTTAGCTGTTTGGGCCACAGCTATTTAGTCATATTACATAAGTGAAGGTTCAGAGTTAGTGTTCAGCTACTTTGCCTTGAATTCTCAGTGCAGCCCAATCAATTAACACGCGGGTAATACCAGGCCTATTAGAGCCAGCCAAAACCTTCCCAGCCCTGTCATCTGCTGTTGGAACAATTGCTTAATATAACACCAGACTCAAAGGAGCACTTACCAGGACCCAATCTTCTGGAATCAATAACAACAGGCAGGCTATATTGTTTCAAACAAGGAAACAGTGGGGGATGAGAGAGAGGAGGGAGATGAGAGGTGGGTCAATACAAGTGCTTGGGTTTAAGAGACGCTGGCTCAGCCATAAAAAAAACACATGCCCTAAAGTGCTGCTGTTCTCTGACATGGATATAAGCACCACATCCTGGGCAGACGGTCTGTGTTGTGAAGGCCTGAGAAAGGACGTGGCCTATCACTAGGCCTCTCCAAAACTATGCGAAAAGTCATGAGGTTTAACCTCAGAGCTGCAGCACAACAGCTAAAGGCCAGCAGCCCGGAGGGAGACGCTGTGCGACCGTCTACAGCTTTTGTCACCAACACTGTGGGACACCGTCAGGGAGCGGCAGCCGGCGTGGCATTTAGGGTCAGGGAAGATTTCATTTTCTTGATGATAATTCTTCAGGAGCTGTCCATCAAAGTTGATGAAAATTCAAATTGCGCTGCAAGCAGATGATTAGAAAGGCATTTGCTATCCACGTAACACAAATGTCACAGCCCCGCTAGCATAACAATGACAGGCCAGAGCCACCCAGCCGAGCTAATGGAGAGCATTTTTCTAGTAAGTGAGGCTGTCGCCTCTCTGGGGCCTGTCAATGTCAGAGTCGGATGGATCGCATCATTTCCTGTGCCAGCCGGGTGAGCTGGCTGGGGACACCACAAGGTATCGATCTGACTGTAATCACACCAGCAGGTTGGGGATTCAAAAAAAACTTCATCCTCAAGTGTTTAGCTTTAAGGACATGATCCAATTTCTTTGCACTGAGCAGGAGTGGACAAAGAAGGAGGGAGAGCGCTACAGTGTCAGTGATCTTTGCTACAGGCTGAAACAGAAGAGCAGACTGATATCGACAGCATGCTGTCTATCATCAGGGCTGGAGGTCTAACTCTGCCCCTGTATGACCCAATGAGACTTCATCACCACTGAATCCTTTAGCACACATCCAATAACAAATCCAGTATTCGGCCACCAGATTAGCTTGGTTCGATCAGTATTTTCAAAAGGAGCATCAGAGTAGAGGCAGATCACTGATAAATGAAGGCCAACTGAGGAATGGGGAGCCACATTCTTGAAATTCTCCGTCTCCTGTTTTTTAAAGAAACAGAATGCTTTCTGAATGTGCACTCATGCATTTCTATTTACAAATGATCAGTGTGGCTGAATGGCTTTCACGAACGTCTGTGAAAAGTGAAGACAAAAAACGACGCTTTCTGATGATGGAAATTTGAATAATTGTCTATTTTGGGAGTAGAAGAGTTTGACTAATGATGAACGGGTGAATGATCACACCTGCATCTTTGGATGAAGACACCGAACCTCGACCGACAGAAAATCTGATCGAGTGAGTGAGAGAGCGAGAGAGCGAGCGAGGAAACAGGTGAGGAGGAGGTGTGAACTATAACATTCTCGAGGAGTGTGATCATTTCTGCCTGTCATCTCACTTCTCTTTGATGTATTCAAATGACAGTATCGCCAACGCAGACCCATCTCAATCTCGTGACGGTTTAAATATCTGAAAACTGCATGTGATATATATTATTTTGTTTTACATTACAAAATAAATTACAACGTTTACAACAATAAATTTGCTCACAAAGATTTACACAAAATATAGATGAATAGGAACGTTTTAGAGGATGTATCAAGACGAACTCCTGATTCCTACCATCCTAGGTTTGTCATGAGTATATATGGAAACACAGGAAAACAAAATAAGCCTGTAAATATTTGGAAAGAAACACTTACATCATGAATTTGAGAGAATATTTACTCTCCTGCCTCAACATATTATTGTAGACACAGATTTGCGAAGGACCATCCGTCCTCAGACAGACAGACAGACAGAGAGAGCTGTCTGCTGCTGTATAGCTGCTGTTAAACAGCACACCATGACTTCTTCCAGCTTACAGCACGCTACCTGCATACATCCCCCCCAGTTGCCATGGTAATAGAGACTGGCGTAAGTAGTGACGGGCCAACCACAGACATCAGAGCGGCTCTTAGGCAGAAACATCAGAAGACTGCTGGCGGAGGTGATTTATTAAGCCCGTGTTCAAAGTCCATCTGAACCATAACAAGCCTATAAGCATGCCACGGATCGAATACATTAAACTGGTTGAGAAAGTCTTCTCCCTCTTCATTATAGTATTCATATTACATTTCACCATGCATGAAAGGCTGAATCAAAGGACAAACAATAATCTGAATAAAATATACTGGAGTGTGTTGGAAATCAAGCTCACAATATTATTTGGAGCATATCATGTTTATGCACAGAGTGAGCTGTAATTTGCTGCTAAATAATTGACTTCTCCTGTGTTAAGATCTCAGGAGACCCTTTCAGTTTATGCATTGAATGGCCTTTGCAGCACGCGCAGCATATTAGCCTTTCAGAGAGTTCTTGTCAGGCCTGCCACCCGGCTGCGCGTAGAGATTCTGCTTCTCCATGCCTTTCCCCGAATAATAACCTTCAACTAACCTTTAAACCACAGTGAATAATTTCAATCCTATTTTCATATCAATGGCTAAGTCAAGCCAGGCAATTATCTTTTATCCGTATACTTTGCTGTCAGCGGAGAGAATAATAAAGTTTTCCCTTGTGAGGAGCCGGAGAAGGAAGAAAAGAGAGTGGGCCAA
Organism: Myoxocephalus aenaeus; assembly: GCA_038501785.1. Classification (NCBI taxonomy): domain Eukaryota; kingdom Metazoa; phylum Chordata; class Actinopteri; order Perciformes; family Cottidae; genus Myoxocephalus; species Myoxocephalus aenaeus. The sequence continues at coordinate 13,820,973 of JBAMJR010000350.1, read as the reverse complement.
AAAAAGCGGAGCAAGATGCCGGAGATGCTATCTAAAGACATGAATGTGGCGATGAATTATTCAGTAATGACTACAAGATCTGTCATAAAAAAAGCTCTGCTAACATCTGCACTGTGTTCTGAGGGGGCTGAGCAGAGCAGGGCATTGACGCCAGAACGCCTCTGAAGATAAACATGACAAATTGGCAGATCATCTGTTCAATTAGGATAGCAGAGCAGGTGCGCCGGTAAGGCGCCGGTGCCACAGGATGACACAGTTACCAAGCCAAACCAGAGGCATGATGGGAAATACCTTGTTTGTGTGACAGTGATTTAGAGCGATGCACCAGAAGGATACCCCAAGAAAAAAAAATGGATATTCCCCTTGGTACTCATTAAAATTCGACTGCAGACGGCACCCTGCCCCTCCCCTTCCCCCCCCCCCCCCCCCCCCCCCATCGTTTCATTGCTTCATCCTTCTGCTTTTGGCTCCTCAACTGCCTGACTGGACCTTCCAGGATCATTTCTTATTAATCCATAAAACATACCGCGCTGGCGATTGGATTGAAGGAAGCAGTGGAGCAGCAAAACATGAGATATGGAAAAAATATCACACATTTCGGGCGAGCGAGCAGGCAGGCAGGTTTGGTGGGTGGATTGGGGGGAGTAGGAGAATAAGTGGTGAACAGGGAATGGGCTGTGTGTGAGAGAGATGATGTTGAGGGGGGAGGAGAATCATGGGGGCAAAGGAGGGAGGGGAGGCATAGAGAGAGGAGGGGAGAGAGGGGGGTTTGCAAGCAAGAAACATGTTTTGAAATATTAATCCGTGGTTCTGGCCGTGGGCTGGAGCACAGAGATGAAATAAGCAGGGGAACCTTTGAAGCGAGGGAATGTTCCCTGCATTCGTGAAGCAGACGCTGCACAGACGGCCATGTTGGTGGAGTACAACTGGGGCAGGTGCAATGTTTCTCCCTCACATCTGAGAGCCCTCGTCTCGTCTTTACCCCATATGCCTTATTGGTGCAGCGTGTATTTAGAGTGTTCCTTTTTCCCAGCCCTGACACAAATGAGATGAGTGTGGTACAGTCTCTTAATCCCCAGTGCCTTGTAAAGCCTTTGAAAGGAGTACTTACTGCGGCATAAACTATCGTTCACAGTCTTAAAGCAAGCACATGAGGCTCTGTGCTCTGAGGGAAAGACAACTTCCACTGGCTGTAGCTTCATCAGCTTTAGGTGGAGAGGAAAGTGTATCACAGGATATCACAGGATCTTATTGAACCTTAATGACCTGCTGATACCCTGCTGAGGGACTAATGGATTCAGCACTCTGTTGCGACTGCCCTGTGTGCCCGTTATAACCACAGCCCACTTACTCACAGCTCCGTGAGGCTGAACGGCCAGCTAGCCAGCTAGCCAGCCAACCGCATCACCTCAGCCCTCTCTCAGTGGTATCACACAATATTTCACTACACACACAACACCAACACACCTCACTCTACACACAACCGAACAAGAGCCCCGACCACAATGCACACGGAGCAGCATGAAGACGTCTGCACAAAGTGGCAAGAAGTGAAAGGCTCATTAAACATGAAAGAAAAAACTCATTTAGGTGGATAACTTAATATGCAGTCCTCACATTTACCACAGCAAACACATCCGCTATGAAGACAATACATTAAAACACTTTGAAAAATCACATTGGGAAAAGTCATCATCATTAAAGCGTACTCAGGCTAAGTATCTTAGATGAATTATGCTCCCTGCATCAAAAGACAGCAGGAATAACATTGAGAGTGTGTCCTTTTCTCTTCTATTCTCTGGCAACACCCTGCTGGGAAACTTGAAATTACCCTCTGTCTGGCTATTCTCCACTAATAATAATGATAAAGTTTTTTCTCCCTAATTATGCAAAGAACTCCTAATTAGCATAACTCGTCCTCTGTGTCAGTACAAACAGGAGAACACCCCGCGGGCCCATGATGGTTTCATTCTCAGCCTGTTGTGTTTTTTTTTTTTTTTCTTCTTACTTTTCTACGCTGACTTCCTCTAGTGAGTTAATGAAGATGTACGTTAATGAAGATAACTGTAGTGGTTGTGGCAGTGGTGCTGGTGCAGGTGTTAAGGAGCTGCTGTAGGAGGTGACGCTGTGTTTAGTATGCTGCCCTCTGCAGGCCCCCCACAGGGGCTGCAGTGTTGTGAAAGGAAGGAGGCCTGTAGCCTCAGATGAGAGGCAGTGACACACTCCCTCTCACACAGCCTGCAGCAAAGATTAAAGATGTATGTTTAGGGCAGATCAAATAGAATACAGAATCCACAGGCCCACAGAGAGAAAACAACATTCGTTTTTATTTTTTTAAATAAAACCATACATGGTGTATGCCGGAGGCTTTGTCTGAGCCGGGAGTTATGGTGGCTGATAACGTCCATCAAGCCTGCAATCATCAAAAGAAAGAGGCATCAGGAAAACTAGAGCTACTGGTTGTGATTTGTGCATTTTAAGGACAATGGCGTCCTGAGGGGGAAACCATGAAAGAGACTGCGAACAAATGACGTTCGGTAGTGTAGGATACTCTTCTAAATGTGTGTATGATGGGAATGCGTTGCCAATTGTCCTTACAGACACAGAAAGTAACACCTGGGACACAAGGTGTTTTATATAGTTTAAAAAAAAATTATGCACAGAAGTGTGAGAAGAAAGCTGAAGAACACAGGTGGGAAAGTATGTACTGTGTACTACTTAGTGTTGATGAAAGTGCCTGAAGTCCTTAAGGGTTTTGCAGTAAACACTACAAACAGACAATCCCCGGAGAGGCTATCACCTCCCTCCTCCTCCACCTCCCAAAGGAAAAGCTCTTTGAGAAAGAGAACACCATTAAGACCACACTGAGGGTGAAGACACAGCAATTCTTAAAAAAAGTCAGACCAGATGCCAGTAACCCTCGAATAGATCCATCCGTTCTGCTGACTTGTGCTCTATCAAGTATCCTCAACACTGGAAAAAGTCACAGCTGAAGGTGTGAAGTGGACACCCAGCCACCACATGACACAGCGATATCCAATCAGTGAACACGTTTTAACACATCAGCAGCACTCCAGAGGGCCTGTGTCGACTCAAGTGTCCACATTCCTGCTCCGTGGGCCCTCGTCCCGGTCAGGAACACACACACACACACACACACTCACACACCCACCAACTGACACAGGCATGTACAATGCACAGGGTGGAGCAATGTTTCCTGTGAGAAGTGGAGATGAAAGGTCGCATTATGGTGTCAGATTAGACATGGCTTTGAGTCTGTCCCTTTCGGAGTCTCGGTCAGACACATTAGAGGGACATGTTTTCCCATCGCCTCATTTGAGGTGCGCTTGTGAGCCTCGTGAAATCCTCTCCCCTTCTTACATCCCACTTCCACCGCCTCAGGCACTCAGAGAAAGAGAGGCGAGAGTGAGAAAGAGAAAGAGAGTGTGTGTGTGTGTGTGTGTGTGTGTGTGTGTGTGTGTGTGTGTGTGTGTGTGTGTGTGTGTGTGTGTGTGTGTGTGTGTTTGTGTGCGTGTGAAAAAGAGCGAGGATTTCACGAATGCCTTCATCATTTAAACGGCTGTGCTGTCGCTGGAGCGCAGCATGAATAATTCAGTGAGACTGCTCCTTCTTCAAACAGACAAATAGAACAGGATTACGCCTCCACAAAGCAAACGGTAAACACCACAATCAAAACAACAGAATTAATTAGGTAATTAGGGAGACAAAATAAATGTGAAATAATGATAAACTCTTCTGAGACCACAGCTGCAACTCTGTTACAGTATGCAAATATGCAGATTCAAGAGTTCAGAATACATTACAGGCTCAGAGGATTGTTTGGAATGAATGGCACTGACAACCATTTTTTAAAATGATGAGATTCAACACATAATCCACATCCAAGCACACGGCAGAGGAGGGATTTCAAAAGTGTATTTGCAAGCCGTGCACACATTTATATGAAGCCAATCAAATCAATAGTGATGAATATTCTTTTTCAGGTGATCATCAGCAGAGAGTGCTTTGCTTACATAATGTTTGCTTAAAAACTCTGTTCGAGGAGCGCCTTGATAACCGAATGGTTAGCCAGACGGCAACCTACTGGTCTGAAAAGTGAAGTGAATGCGGAAGTGCCTCAAACTTGAATTATTTCTAATAGCCTGCAGGGGGAGGCTGCTGTAGTTGCAAAAATACTTTTAATTGTAAAGAAGTTGATACCCGACTTGATTTGTTACTTTAGTAGACATTGAAGAAATTACCGTTTGGTCACCTAAAAACGTCTTAATCAGCGTTCTGTCAAAAAACGGCCTAAAAAGGTGCCAAATTCCAAATGAATTGCATATCTGAAGGATTGTCTCCACACGGCTCTTAACATGCCAACGGCTAACAGTGCCAACTGCCCTAACAGTGCAAACAACGGCAACAGTTCTCACAGCGTTAACAGTGTTGACCTGGGGGAGAACTGGAGGGCTGGTCGGGACAGAAGTCCCAGGACAGAGGGGACTCTGACACAAATTTGCCTCAGTACACATACAACATATGTGTACTGAGGCAAATTTGTGATTTGTGATTTGGGGCTATACAAAATAATTGTAATCCAATTGAATTGGGTGTTAGACTTCCGCGACAACGCCATGGATCTGAAGATCGTTATCAGCACTGACCACCTTATGAGTGCAGTGCAGAGCGGCAGCTTGCTAGCCTTTGGGGCGCCACACATACTGGGACTCACATGCACTAATATGCAGGCACGGCCGGACTGGCTGTACGTTAAAAAAAAAACACAGAGAAGCTCAAAGAGAGGAATTGTGAATTCATTCTCTCCTCCACTATATCTTTCCATGCCATGCACGGTGCGAAATGGACTCATACTCTTACTACTGCTGTTAAAGTTGAAAGAGATTATAAATCTTGTCGGGCGAGAGTATATTTGTATACACACTGACACCGTTGAGTAGAAAAAAGAAAACAGATGGCAGCTTACATAATTGAAGAATGAACAGCAATCCAGCTCAAGGATTTGTAGTTCATTTGCAGTCTAGAGTTAAGGCATTTATCTCCTCCTCATTCCAGCTGGAGTATTTCTCTGCTCTATAGCCGATTAAAAGCGTAAGCAAAGAGAATCCTTCTCATCGCCGAGAAATCCAACCATGAAGAACAAGTGACGAAAGCATGCAGAGTAGCGGGCCTACAGAGAATTTTGTTTGCCTTGTGATCTGGAAAGGTCAGGGCTAAACCTTCTGCTAGCAGCAATTAATGTCTTTGACTCATGGTGCAGGAAGTACAGTGATCATCCGCCGACATCCTAGGCTTTCATAGCATGACAGAGCCTGGCATGAGGGGCTTAGGTGAATATGAGCTATCCATTTCAAGCAATATTTAAATCACATTTCCAATTTGCAGCCCTTGAACAGCAGTTTAGAGCAGGATGAGGGGGTTGAGGCATAATGACAGCTTCTCCAGGGTTTATTGAAAGTGATGAATGCTCAGAAGAGGGGATTGCTTGATGTGAATTCATGAATTTGAAAGAGATTATTTAAGCAGAGATCAATGTGAACGTCCTACAGCTCAACATTGATGCAATGTTTCAAGAGCACACAAAAAAAGAAGAAATACTGAGCACTGAGCCCTTTTGCCGCTGGAACAAATTAGCTCTCTAAATCTGATAATGCTTTCATCCAAACCAGTTTCATCAGCAATATCAGGGCAAGGGGGACACTACATGACACACTAGAGTGAAGAGACACTGTGCAGATACTGCACAGACTAATATACCCACTGTATATGCGGCGGCAGGAGCAAGTATGAGTAAGAGGATGAAAAACAAGCCTTGATGTCCACCAAAGCAGCAGGGATCACAAAAATAATGCCCAATCAGTAGCCATTATAGCTATGGAGCACATATTTACAGCCAAACTGCCTCTGACCTGCTGGGACTAACTATATTAGCCATTGCTGAATACAAACCCCTGAAGATGGCATTAAAGGCTCTATAAGACAGACTGCAATACAGTGTAACTATCAAAGGGCCACAGAAACAGATCCCCTGTGTAGGAGGAAAGAAAAGAAAATCACTAATAAATGAACATGAGATACAAAGAAAAAGGAAAATCTGGGACAAAAAGAACGAGGTGCACATATCTCGTGTGAATCCGGGAGTCAAATGGAATAGCGAATGAGGAGCTGCTGCTACTGTCCTGCAGGGGCAGGGCGGCTGTTTTTCTACAGAAGCACATCCTCGTCTCTGCCAGCACTCATTTACTGATCTCATTAATATCCTTACTCTGAGGAGGAGAGAGACAGCAGCCGTGAAACAGCCTCCCCACACCTCCTCCTCCCTCCATCCTCCATGTGGCTGTTCCACTGGGTCCCCCTCCTTCTCCTCTCATCTCCGCCTCTCTGTAGTTCAGTAATTGGGCTCAGCTCATTGTTATTCAAAACCCTGTAGAACCAATTAGCTGTAGACCTCCTGACCCCGGGTTGCTATGTAATGGTGCAAGCTAAAGACTCTAAGTGAGGAAGCCAAGAGCAAAGGTTTTAAATTCCTTTAGTTCCTGATTAATAATCCTGTCAGGGCGATCAGAGACATTAAAGAGAGACTCTGGTTAGGCTCCTGCTTTTATAGCTTCTCCCTCATTTCTAGGCTGTCCATTAAAGCTTAATGATGCCGGGGGTCGCTCTCGCTCCTCTGTCTTGTCAGATAAATGTACAGTTAACAGGATGATGAGGAATCCTGATCCTCCAGCAATCTGGGACAAAGCGGGCCTGTGACCCTACTGGGAAGAAGTAGGGCAGCCGGGGAAGATGAGCAGAGAGGACAACAGAGGCAGTGGTGGTGTGGATGGTGGACCGAGATGTCCGGCTGCCCTGGAGGATAGAGATGAAAGAGAGGGGCCGGATAGAACCTGGGGCAGGAGGCAGAGATGAGAGGGATGCAGATAACACCTCATGCAACATTGATGAGGAGGCCGAAGGTAAAGGCAGAGTAGTGTTGGAGGCTGCATAGACAGCCTGGTGCTACACGTGATTTGTTTAGCAGGGATACAAGAGTGCAGATGTTGCAATTCAACGTGAGGAAAGAATAACTAATCAGCTATACGCAGCAATCCTGTTCACACCTGTTTAGGTAAGCGGGTGTTAAAGGAGCATATGTCCATAAATTGCTTCAGTTTGCATGCGATCAACATGTCACAGGTTGAGGCATCATTTAAATACTAAGCAGCTCTCCAAGGCATAAAGCGGCTATAATGAGTATTATTTATTTTTAACGATGGAGCACATTTCTACTTGTATGTGAAAGGGGTTCCTCATATGAACCCAAAGAGAATTGTCACCCAACTCTGCAGTTCCCCTCAGTTCTATGAGGCGGTACAACGTCTTTTAGTTTTTGTTTTAGAGCCAACAACTTTACTGCTCGGCCTCAGTCTCACTGCTCTCCTCTGCACCAAAGACCCACGGTACACTACCTGCCAAGCACCAAACTGCAGACAAACAAAGTTAGTAACTAGCTCGTGAACATAGAGTGGAGCATTTAGCAGCTAAAGAGACAGATATTTCCCTCAGGAGTTGGTGTAGCCCAAAAGCAGAGTAAATATTGGACTTGTCATTTGTCCAGAAACACGACTTCAAACGAATGATAATATTGTCCGTGTCTGCTGGATGTGTACATAAGCAAACGTTTGCTTCACTATATGTTTACCAAAACAACCGAAAAAAAGCTTACCAGCACTTGCTGGTTCCCTTTGTTTTTAGTATTTATGCTAAGCTAAGCTAACAGACTGCTGGCGGTAATTCACAGATAGTTTGAGTGATATTAATATTCTCCAACGCTCAACAAGAAAGTAAAGTGAACATGCATATTTTTCCTAAATGTCACATTATTTCTTTACCCTAATTGTATCTAAGCTTGTTGACTGTCTTGTTGTTGCCGTTCTAGTTGTTAGGATCCATTTAATAGAGCGTATAATTGCATCAAATCCTCACAAAGCCCAGAGACATCATTTCCAAATCGGCCCATATATGGCCACTGACTTGTCTTGTTTGTGAATCGTCTCTGCAGGCGATTACAATTTTTGAACCAAGAAGACGCCAAGCTCACACCTGTTTTCTGAAACCTGTTTGGAAAAGTTGTGATGTTTGCATTCCTACCGCTGAAGTGCTTATTTGGTTCAGTTCTCCAGGCTTGGCCGAGAGTTGTGGGAGGATTCACATGCGACGCTGTAAACACTGCTTCAAGCCCTCTGACACTGATGCATCGCCTCCGAGGCTGCTATAAATCCTTTTACAACAAACTCCATAAAGCTCTTTGGTGCCTAAATATTTATGGTTCCCTGAGTTTCCCTTGAGGGTTGTTTTCTGTCAAAGTACCAACAGCACTAAGTCATGTGGAGCGACTCCAGACATCTTATCTGGGAGTCAGGGTAAAGGGCCTGGTAGTCTGGCCATTTCCACCAGAAGAGGAACACACAGGGAGGAAGGGCCACTAATGAGTGCTTCTCCCTCCATCACTTCTCCTCACAGGCCTCCTCTGTTAGTGGACTCAATTGACCCGGCAAACAAACATACTGCTGTGTGACCTCTGCTGACCAGACAGACAAACCAACAAACTTTTCCGTGTCAAAACTACCAAGCACGCCTCGGTCAGGGACCACAAGGCAGTCAGTGTAGGACAAACATGCTGGAAATATCGATGGACAAAGGACAATAATGGACATGACAGGCTGTAACGCGACCTGGCTGGTGGATGACTCATGGATTGGGAGGTCAAATGGTGTTATCATTGCAGTACACACCAACAGTGCGTGGATAAGAGACGGTTAGAGAGTAACTACAGGTGTGCTGACGGTGAATCTCATAGGTGGATGCCTTCCTGAAGCGTATCATTTTGCCCATCGCAGTGGTGCTGTCAGCTGCTAAACAACGTGGCTCCTCGAAACAAGTGTCTCTAAAAATGCAGCAGCGGGCCCGATGAGTCCTCAAGCATCCTCCCAGTGCTGTGATTACTGACGTTTACCCTCTTTAATATGTGTAATTCCCATTTTCTTTGATTCAGTAAGAGCCCTCAGGGGGACCACAGTAAGTGGCAGTCTGCCAAAGCCCTCCTGTAGAAAAGGCTAAGTCACTTCTCCCTCAGCAGTGAGATACAGCGTGACAGTTACAGGTTGTCTCACTTTACCTTTATTATTGTTTGCATCTTGGAGCACTGATGATAGCTTGATTATACAATGCCTAATGTTATGTGCTTCACATGCAGGTGTGACACAATTGTGACTACAGACCTATAAAAAGGCACTGAAAAATAATAAGATGATGTTTCACAAACATTGGCTATAAATGTAACACAAATTGCTACTAATCGCACGCCAGAGCATATAATGACCACTGCTTAGTACAGCCAGCATGACTATTCATAGAGGACACAGGTAGTTTCCTAATCCATTTTTTTAGATTTAAAAAAAAAAAAAAACACACAAAGAAACGTGCAGGTTAATGCAATATACTACAACATCCCTGCACAAATTTACATTTGTGAGACTCAGAGAAGTGTTGACTAAACTGCATGTGCAAGAATAAAATGTTATCAGATGTTCATGTTATTTTGTTCACAACCCTTCTGTATTTAAACTTTTGATGATGTTTAGCTGTAACCTGACCTGTTTTCCAAATCTCCCACAGAGAGCAAGCAAAGGCAAAACAATATGTTGTCAAAATAACATTTCCAGCTTCAGTTTAACAACTAACAGAAAATCGGAGACAAGTCAATATAATATTGGATTTCTCCCACTTCCTGGCAGGAGGTACCCTTCATCTCCACAGCAGAGAGGATGTGAGAGGTAGTGGTTTCATTTAATGTCTAGTTAGTGTATTCTTTTCATCTCTGGGTTACAGCGTGTGCTACAGGCCAAACACAGAAGGCCCACTGTTGGAGAACAGCTACATGATGACAGACCCACCAAGAATGTTGCCCTGACCGCCATATGTAATACAGCACCAGAGTTCCCTTATTAAGGAGTGAAATAATTTCCACCAAAGTGGTTGGTGGTGCTGACAGCTCAGATTAATGCTCTCTGTAAAACAGCCAGAATAACAACTGCTCCTGCACGCATCGTGAAAACCAGTACGTTTGGCTGAGGGAAGCCTGCCAGCTCTACAAATTCATGCATATTTGGGTCTGTGAACATCTGCCAGTGCAAATAATTTATGCTGTTCTCTCAGTTAAGGGGCAGTGAATCCCCTCTGAAAAGTTTTCTCCAACTTCTACAAGCCTGCACACAACCTCCCTCCCCCCGGTGTGAAGTGGTGCAGACACACGCTTCAACCACAGACCCGGCTGAATGAGGAGGATCCCCGGGCGTGTGGGAAAGTCCCAGGCACCACTTCAGTCGACCAAGAGCCAACTGTTTCCTGTCCCTCTTCAGGCCTTGGGGTTAGAGCGTGCTGTCAGGGCCATATCCATAACATCCTCCATGCTGCAGCATGAATGGAGCCTTGCCTTGGGTGGGATCTCCAACAGCCCCAGACACAGAGCAGATATCTGCATGCACGCCTCACTGTCGGGGGCCCTGTAGACATATTTCTCCACTACAGCGGTGAATATCTTATGAGCATCATGGAGGTGGATCAAAACATTTGAGCTTGCTGACACTACAGCACTTCCAAAAGCTCTGTTGTTGTGTTCCAACACAATGGTATCAGGTGATTAAACATCCGAGGGGAGGCGTATTGATATTCAAAACGCCGCCACCCACAGATGGTCTATTAATCATTAATTGATTGTCTGCCATTTCTGTTTGATCTACAACACACAATTCTGTGGTAATTTAGCTCCTGGGTTATGTGCTGCTTGGTGATGATAGCTAGACTATTTATGAGCGTACAGGGAACCTATAATTTTCCACAAAAATTATAATAATACACTGCTCTCTGTTCCTGTAGTCAACACACCCCGTCGGACACAAAGCCAGCTCATACTCCATTATATCAACTTGCAAATTAAATAACAACCGTCAAAATATTGTTGTCATTATACACCTGACAACTAATTATAACTTATAAAAAGCACCTGGAAATAAAAATGAAAGTAGTAATTTAATAAATGAACACTTCGCCCTTTGACTCACATAGCATGGGAGGAAAGCTGAGAAAAATCGCAGATTAACTGTGCCAAGTGTGTGTGTGTGTGTGTGTGTGTGTGTGTGTGTGTGTGTGTGTGTGTGTGTGTGTGTGTGTGTGTGTGTGTGTGTGTGTGTGTGTGTATCAGGCGAGGCAAAAAGCTGTCAAGAAACTCCCCACCCCTCCTCATTACTCCACTCGTCTTCACACTCTCCTCCCAGTACAAACCACTCTTCTCCAGTGGACGAGCAGGAGGTCAGCAACAGGCCAATCCCCGGCAGCCCCAGAAGGGAGCTGCTGTCAACAAGCAACATGGATAGTTTGAACACCGAGGGCAACGCTGTGGCGCTCTCAGGTCAGGAGGAATCACTCAACCAGGAACTGACCAACAGCACAGTTGGAGGAGATGTCACTGTCATGGTTCAGGCCTCCTAATGAGATATCACCATTACATTCCTACACATTTGAAGTATGCTACCGCCTGTCCTGTTGAGAATTTAATTTAGAACTGCTGTGTACTTTACTCTATTTCAATAACTTTTAATTATAGTATAGTTGAATCCATAGTATATAAAGTATGTTGTTACCTTGTTGCCAATGCAACTAGAAGTGCATCATACACTTATTTATTGTCAAAATGAATGCAGTCTATTACAACGGTCCTGCAAAAAATCCTACCTTCATGAAATTATAATGTCAACTTTAAGAACTTTTTTTGCCTTTTTGTGTTGTGTGTGTTATGCTGTATTGTATTGTTTCTATACCTTTCAAAATAAATGGTATAATTTTAACTAAATGTTATAATTTCCATGAAGGACTGTGTTACTAAGGAGCACCGGGTTTAAATTATTTCAGTCTGATACAACTATAGGAATATCTATAGTTGTATCAGACTGAAATAGTTTAAACCCGGTGCTCCTTAGTAACACAGTGTAGCTTCTACTCTTCTTTGCTCACTGCTGATTTCTGAGCTAAGTCTGCCCTCTGCAGGTTAAAATCAGAATAAAATCAGAATATTCCACTGTGTCCCAATACTGTCCCAACGCTGCCTAGAACCATCTTTATATTAAACATTTCCACCGCTAACGTTTTCTTTTAATCCCACTAAGAAAAGATAATAAAACAATAGAACAAGATTAAAGATTAGGCATGAATTACTCATTAAACCTAATGATGGATTACACTACCTCAAGATATGATTATTTCTCTTCTTCTTTTTCTCCACCACATTAATAAAATATAGCACCACTTCCACACAGTAAAACGTATTTATCAGATGCCCTGCTAGTTATTACGATGTGAACACTAGTGTTGTGTTTGTTGTCTCTCAACATGTTTTGTTTTACCATTTTCTTCTTTATATTGCATTAAATGACTCCACCTGTATCATAAATTATGCAATATGTCATGTGTTGTAAAACTATGAATTTTAAAAAAGGATACAGAAAAACTAACATTACGAGAGTCTCCTGATAAATGTGGGATGTGTGCACGATGCTTCCTGAGATGCAAGCCTTTTTTTCAACCATGAGACTGCAAAATCCCGGGAAGAGGATCCAACCCTCTCAAGAGGTGTCAAAGGTTAAATGACACCTCTGCCCTGTATTATTTTTGAAAGGGGGCTTTCAGAAATGTCTTATCAGAAAATCTGAATTAACATAGAGACAAATCTACAGCGCAGAGGCACAATCATACCCAGACACTCAGACGGGGATCAAAGCTGTGGAGAGACGCAGGGGGAAAGCAGATGAAAGAGGTACGCATTAAGCTGTTTACTAAGGTGACATGAAAAGGTGTTTTAGCTCAGTATTCAGCCTAATGAGGGAGCGAGTGCGAGGGTTATCTTATTAGATATTCAGAGCTGCCAGTTCGCAGCCTTTTACATCCCCTCTCAACATCAAAAGAACGCTCAATTTTCTGGCAAGGTGAAGTCTAATAATAGTGAGGTCCCTGTAGATTAAATTAACATTTCATTATTTCATTGACGGGCTCACTTAGACTCAGGCACTGACTAGCTGAGGTCTCAACACTTAGTGGTGTGTATTGTGACTCAAGGACACTAGTTCCTAACCTGGGAGTCAGCGGCCCAACAAGGGGGCATAAGACAAACTTGAGGGGATTCCAAATGATACACAGAGGAGAAAAGACTATGATTGGATGGATTAACATTTTGTACAGACATTCGTGTTCTCTGCAGGTCAAATGCTACAGACTTTTCCTGTAGCGCTACCATAAGGTTGCACTTTGTGGTTTTCTATGAAATGTCATACAATTTGCATACATTCATGTTCCCCTAAGGATGAATTAATCCCCTGATCTTTCCCCTCCTAGCCCACCAAGAGGCCAACATGTTGATTTACTCCATGACATTCCTGCCACAGTTGTAGGCCCACTTTGTGTTTAGTGCTGAACACCAAATGTTAGCTTGCTAAACTAAACTGACCGTTTTACCTGCTAATAATTAGCATGCTAGCATATAAACAGTAGCATTTAGCTCAAAGTACCTCAGAGTCTGACTACAGACTCACAGAACGACAACCATATAGTAGAGTCTTTGCTTTGGTATCTGCTTGAAGTAATATTTAATAAGTGTGACAACCAAAGAAGAGAGGTTTTTGGACAAGGCTTTGTTTTAACAAGCCAAAAAGGTTGGGATGCACTGTTAACAAATAGTCGAAACAGAAAACCTACTTCTCCGCACGAAAAAAAAAGAATTTGATTATTTCTTATTCTCCCAAAAATACTTAATCATTAATTTCTTTGTCAGATCATAACATTTGATTAAAACAAACAAAGATAATGCCTGAGAGAGTTCAAGCCAGCCTGTCTAATTAGAATATAATGATTCTGGGGCAGAGGTGAGGTAAAAAGGTCAAAGTAATACCGAAGTGCAAAATACTCCACTACAAGTCACAAATCTATCTGAAGTCTCCTAAATGTCTTGACATTGAATCCCAGTGATTGATTATTAAAAAGAGACTGCACTTTCAAATAGTTTTATAAATGAATGAATTTCATATAAAAGAGGTTATTAATTAATAGGTCAAATGAATGGTGTAAAAAGTACAATATTTATCCCTAAAATGTGGTGGTGTAGAAGTACAGTATAATGTAAATATAACTGTACTTGTTTTTTTCCACCGCTGCTCTGTGGTGGTTCCTGTTGCAGCTGAGATCAGGGCTCACCACACACGCGATAAACCAGAGTGTAAATTGAGCAAAGGCCCCAACATGCTCTGAACCCTCCACGGTTTCTTTGTTTCCCACTGAGTTAAGATCCTGTGCACAAAACCACTACTACGCTGCATTGAAAACAGATGGATCAAACAGTCCTTCCCCTTTATTTGGACTGCTCTCTGTTATTGGAAAGAATTTCAGTAAGAATTACCAAATCTGGCCGCCTTTCAGGAAAACAAATGGACACAGATGTAGTTTTCCATTTTACAGGCTGTTTATGTCTTGCGAATTCCTTTTCCAGAAGAGCGGGGTATGTTCTTTCATGTTTTAATGGCTCAGAGTGACCGCAGCCCTTTGTGGCAAATGCACTTTTCCAATACTAATGACATACAGTCACACAAGGCTCTGGCAGCAGTGTGCTACAGAGGCTGCATGCCCACTGTGTAATTAGTCGACCACTAACTCCTAGTCTGGGGAAACATTCACGACCACATTAAACACAGTCGGTTTTTCACCTCAGAGAGTCTGAAGCAGATGGATACGCTTTGGAGGAATCGTATAGAGAGAAATGGCTTTCATCAGTCAGTTAAACTGATAACATTTGTTGTCAATGGGAGGGGGGGATGTCAGCAGAAGGCCGAGAGGGATTGGACGACAATCTTTTTATTGGGGTGTCTCTTATGTGTGTTCCTGTGAGAAGAAACAAATCACTGAAACAATTCTGATAATAATAAAATGAGCCAATACTGTCAGTTTCCAGCACCTCACAGAAATACCACCATGGTACTCGAATGGCGAACAGAGAGATGCATGACTGTGTTGCTTTAGTTGTTCGGTGAAATCCTGCCATCTGGTGGCTATTACACAGTATTACACTAAATCAAACTGTTTTCAGTGGTGGAAAAAATATTGAGAACTTTCACTTAAAACCTGTAATTGCTTCTTTTTTTGTATCGTATCAATGCATCAAATTATATTGTGAAACATGAGAATCAGAATTATCATGAATCTGACCCTCCCCTTAATTTTATGTAGAATTAACTGCGACATGAACAAGACGTTAAGTGTTAATTGAGAGCTTTGGAGGTGCTGGAAGGTGGATTTGTGCAACCTGTGGACAGACTTAGGCTATCTGTTATGCCATTGTCTTAATGCTTTTAAAATCCAAATAGCGATTTCCATTTCACTCTGAAATTGAACGCTAGTGGAGTAGACGTATAAAGTGGGCCACGTATAAAATGGAGGAACTCATGTCAAATATCAATTTGAATGAATGTCCACCACTGATTTTTATATTAGAACAAAAGCTTATTTGCCATAATATATAAAACAGAGCCACATAAATGCTAAAATATGCTGTTAAATCCTACAATCGTCCCTAAAGAGCAATGAACTCCCTGAAATCCCTGATCCAAGCGCTTCCTGCAGTTCTGTCTGAAGTGAGTCGTTTGGTTGGCGGAGCAGCACAGCAAAGCAGGGAAACCTGCTGAAACCATCACTCGGATGTGGACCGGCCTCATTAGCCGCGGCTGTGTCATGCATAGGTCTCTCTCATCTGTGTGGCAATGAAAGCACATGAAGGCCCTCACTCCAGAGGAAGGCCTCTTGCTGACCCTGCATGCAACGCCGTGTGCAAAGTGTTAATCGCAGCAGTTGTGGAGCCAAGAAAGGAGCAGGCACTGAGGTGTCTCCCTGAATGGAACTGCAGAGGAGTCCTGTGTGCGCGTCAGTCTTTCTGATGGGCTGTTAAAAGCCATCAGGGCGCTGTGATCTGAGAACACACTCCAGTGAAAACATATGGCCCTGGTTAAGGCGAGGGGAAATTGGATTAAAGAAATTCTTCTTGAAACGGTCTGATTTGTTCTTGCCATAACAACTGCGAGCAGCTGACACAGGCAAAACCACAAATCAGTCTGAAACTAATATTACACTTCTCTTTTTCATGTCAAGCAAGTCCCAATAGTGGAAAAGTGGAAGGGGGGATTCTACTGAACACATTTAAGTCCAGAGAGGTGAGGATGAGGACGAAGGGGCTGTGGCCTGGTTTCAATAGCATATTACATTTCTTTCCTTGCCAAAATTCTCTTGACTGCACCACATGCTTTCCATCACTGGGATGGTATTCCATCACTGGCAGCAGGATAAGAGTTTGATGACTCCAAACCATCAGAGCAGGAAAATAATTTCTGACATTATAAGAGGAACAAACTCACAGGTGTCTTTGTAACCTCGGAGTCTGAGCACATTCCCCACTTTGCTTGAAATTATGTGAAAAAGGGTGGAATAATACAAGCTTTCAGGCAGAACTACAGAACAGGCCTGAGCATGTGATTAAATTGAGGCCATCTGTCCAATTAAGTAAGTCATCAGTTTTGTCATATATATCAAAAATAAAACAAAGGATGGTATCTTTGCTGAAGTCACAAAGCCACAATCTTAAATAATGCCAGCTGCGGTCAGTGTATGGATGCTACTCAAACACTCCATGTGAACTAAACAAACCAGATAGAGCGGGGACATGAGTATATATTTGAGTTTTTTAAAACAGTGATTTCAAATATGTCAATGCTCAATGTCTCACAGGTGTTTTCACTTGAGTTGCCTAATTAGACTTCTTACTAAAAGTCAGACTTCAGACAGACGCACAAATCTACCCCAGCCAAACAGAAAGAGACCACAACGTACTATTTTAACATACTTGTGTTGACCTACTCAGTGTTTTCCATTTCGCCTGATTAGACCGCCTCGCTGTCTGTCCACAGTCCTGCTAGTCTAATGACATGATTTAACTCACAGCATGACAATACTACATTTTAATGGTGTAGCTATGAGCCTTTACATGTGTACTGAAAACAGGATAATCAAATTTATTCAAAATTATTTTGTATGTTTGTACTGAACCGGAAAAAAAAACGTAATTTAAATGAGGCCAAAAGGTCAAAGTTCGCTTCAAAATGACAGCGAATACTTGGTTAAAGAAACATTATGGCTGGGTTGTATTTCTTTATACCAATCTTTGAGGGGCACACAGCACAGGACAAAAGTGTCCTTACTAAATAGATTGCACAGATAACGTAAGGGGAGGAGAATGTTGGCTGAAATCAGTGGCCAATGGCAGGCGTATACCCGCAGTCGGCCTCCAGTGAGTCAGACTACCTTGGTCAGGGTCGAGGGACCGACTTTGAACATTGTGTTTACAAACTGCACCTCCTCAGTCTGCCTTTAAACTCTATAGACAGGTTTGTCTTCTTTGTCTTCTTTTTCCTTTTGTAAAGGGAGCAAAATATATTTATTTTTCAGTTAAAACTGTTTTTTCATATTCAATTAGAATTAATGGAAAAGTAAACATGCAATAAACAGAAAGCATTTAGTTCATGTTTCACATTGATATCAGTTCCTCGTGGAGTAATATTAAATAACCACTAAATATATGTAGACTTAATTACTGTGGAGTTTCAAACAATTGAAGTAATAACCAAAACACAGCTCCTCTCTGAAACAGCTGACTTTTTAGACAAAGTGTACCGTACTTTTCGGGTTATAAGCCGCTCCTACGGCTGATCAGTGTCCCCGCTGTAGCAAGCTAGTAGCGCTGCTAGCTAGCGCTGCTAGTAGCGCTGCTAGCTAGCGCTTCTGCTGCTACCGGCCACTGCTGCTGCTACTGCCCGCTGCTGCTGCTACTGCCCGCGTCCCCTCTACCCAAGTCGGGTGTCGAGCCTGGTCCCGCTACCTTCGGTGGTTTTCAGGGAGCTAGCGGAAGTTAGCGGGGAAGTGACGGAGCGCTAGCAGGAGCCCCAGCTGGCTACAGCGGGGAGCTGTCGGGGACACTGACCGAAGGCAGTAGCGGTTTATAACCCGAAAAGTACGGTACATGTCTAAATCCAGAGATTAGAGCATTTACGGCTCCAATATGCTCAAGTTAGGAGGATGTACTGCCGACAGTAACAACAGTACCAATAACAACAAGAAGCAATGTCATTTCCCCTGTAGATAAAAAGATGGACAATAAATTCCACCTTGATCTAACTTTCTTACATCTGGTTCAAATCAGAGATACACCAACAACTTGTGAATGAGGTTTTTATTAGAAAATGATGACAGCCTACAAGACAAATTTAGCCAGCATTTGAACCAAGACAGGAAACCAAAAAATAATCATGATGAAATTCCTTTTCAAAAGATCTTGGTAAACCACCGGACAAAACAAGTATCATAGAAACTAAAAAGTGGTACTCAAAAACATACCAATACAGGAAGAGCGTACTCAGCAGCTTTCCACATGAAAGAAAATGAATTTGTCCAGGGATTAGTGTGACATCTTGCTCCGATTCTTCTTCTTTAATAAATCAACAGATCTCTCACAATCAGTTCTCCAAAGGCTTTTTGTGAAATCACATCCTTTCGACAGGTATGAACGTTGTCTCCAAACTTCAACACACAAAGGCTCCAGATCCTAAAATAAAAAACCTTAAACAGCCTTGCGGTGGTACTCCGGAGGGGCAACTTCATAGTCACTTGCATTGAAGAGCGATGCAGAGTTCTTTACAAGATACCTGTAATGGAGTTGTGTTTTATTCATTGCTGCTGCAGAGGAATCAATACGAGACTTATTAATGAGAGTTTTGTGAATACTCACTTGAGGAAGTCTTGTAGATAACTGAGCAGCAGTGCAAGGCTCTTCTCATCCAGAGGAGTGTACGCCAGCATAGCTCCAATTCTCACTTTGAAAACCAGACAAAAGGGCAGAATGTTATACACAACGTGGCCTCAAACCTCATCTTCATTTATAATTACATTATTATTAAAAACACTTTAATAATTCCACTTATCCTCAAGAAGGTAATTCAAGCGATGAAAGCAACTCAGAACACAGGTCATAGTGGATGCAGAAGAATACCGATGTGCATAAAAAAAAAAAGTAGTATTTCTAACATCTATGGATAGTTCTAGTTGATGAGAATTACAAGAGTATTTTGTTTTCTCAATGTACAAGAGAATAATATAATAGCAGGTTAGGATACAAGTAATGATGGCCTGAATTGTTTTATATGTTTTTTTAAGGGATTTTAAAGTCAGATATGTGCAATGCATGTCAGAAGGCAGACGACTGTTTGCAAACTTGGTGTTTTATGCGAACAATATAGCAGCTACAGCTCAGTGGTCACTGGCCAGTAAACACTTTCAAAAGCCGAGACACAAACATATACAATCTTTTTTTTTCTGTACATGCGAGGAGCAACACAACCCGACGTATTGTAACTTTCATGCAGATGCCAATTAAAACTGTGATAATGACAGAACAGAACTAAAAACCCAGGGTTAACTTAGACGTTACCTCTCTAACAACAAATCATGCTGTATAGTACCGGGCCCAGGACCTAAGGTTGCTGCACTCGAACCATATTCAACATCCTATTGACATTTGTGCCATCGCTAATAATAATAATAATAATAATAATAATAATAATAATAATAAATCCAGCTTCTGAGCAAAGCCTCTCTAAATAATATGTTGTGTGGTTCGTTTCATGTGTTTCAGGACAGTAGCTTTTTGAAATGTGCTAATAAAGTTGTTTATTTATTATTTGTCTAAGCTGCCTTTAATACACACCATTTCCAAGTCCGAGAAAGGCTAAACATTGGGGCTCAACAAATGAGGCGAGTCCATCAGTGATTAAATACCTTTCTGTGCCAATTCAACTTTTCTACAGTCAGATTGCTACAAAAGTTTTAATGCATTAAAGCTTTTCTCAAAAATAATATAAATAAGTGCAGGTGTTTTTACCAAAGAGTCTGAGTAGGTGAGGGGCGCCGTAGATTTGAGACATAGATGTATCTGGGTGGTTGGCCAGGATGTCTGCGTACTGCGGCCTCTCAAATTTGTAGAGAAGTTGCGTCCCCAGCATGACACTGAAATATTCCCGGATACCAGCAACCACCTCATTCACGGCAAACTCCCTGAGTAGTGGAGGAAAAACAAGTTATATCTCTATGACACAAGCAAACAATTCATATTTTTGCACTGCCAGCATGGTGTACAATAGCCTAGCAAGTATGAAAACAAAAACAATGACAGAAAAAAAAAAAATATATATATTTTTTACTTGCTGTCAGAGTTTCCTCTCGATTTCTTGTAGTTTGCATAATCTTCAAGGACTGCATCAACGTTCTTTTTGGCCGGTAGGTGGAAAAGCTTAAGGCATAAAACAAAAAGGACAAAAAGAAACACAAATAAATAACTTTGAAAACGTCATTAAGGCTCCTTTGGTTTAAGACTTAAAGTATTTTTTAATGCCATTCAGAATTAAAGCAAACCTCAGAGCAACACCCCATAAGCACCAGCACCCTCCGTAGCACATACAGTACATGCATGCTACATGATTGAGGGCATTCCAAAAGGCTGGGTGTGCGTTATCAGGATGAAACCTCCTGAAACTATTTATTGTAAGCAATCAGATATTTGTGTCTGTCTGCGTCTTCCTTTTCTGTATCCTGTAAAGCTCCTTGTAACTTTGTTTAAAAAGGGTGCTAAATAATTAAAATATTCCTTGCCGACTGGGAAGCCATCACATAGCGGCTTGTAACCAACAGACTAGCTGAGAAGCAAACACTGGAACTTCACTTGGGTTTTGAGGAGCTGCAGCATTTATTCAAGGACAAACTGAAACCTACACTGTTAATTTACCACAAACTTTATTGTTCATTTATTCTCTGCTCTGAACGCCAAAAAAGAGTCTCATACGCATTGCCTTGGATCAGTCAAAATTAAATCTTGGTTAAATAGCCGAAATTTGTTGAATTTCCACTTCCCGGTGTAGCTACAGTAGCATCTAGCTAGAGGAGTCTCGTTCTCAGCAACCCAGCTGGAAAAAGAAGTCAGTGTTGTTGGTTCCGCTATCCGGATCTGCGTGACGTTAATGCTAATGACATAAATTGGAGAAATAAAATAGATGTTACTACTACTTCTCATGTCTTAGCATTTCCCTTCAGGCATTTTTATAACAGTTTAGTTGTTTTTTTAGGGGTTAAGAATCAACAATTCAATGCCTTTTAAGGATCTGCAGGAACCATAGTTATAATGTAAATACATGTGATCATATTAATGAAGAAAAATGATGTGTGGATTTTAAGGTTACAAACCTGTTTTTGCCGTGTTATCAGGTCCCAGTCATCCACAAGCCATGGTTTCAGCTCCTCTGGGATTTTTACTTTAACCTCCACTCGATTGATAAAGGTCTCCTCCTGAGCGGACAAGAACAAATTTAAGAAAGAAGCTTGTTAACAGAATGTTCACGCAGTTAAAGATCCTTCGAGTCATAGCTCCAGAGAATTAGACTTCTTACTCAGTTACCTTCAGTTCAGCATTATTTGACATTATCCAAAGAAATATAGAAGCCACCAATTAGAAACATCCTTACTAATTATGAACTTACACTTTCAACAGTTGGGTCAACGCGTGCCCTCTTCTTTCGTGGAGGGTGAGTTGGATCACCTCCTGAACTTGTCCCTTCTCCTGCACCAGGAGCTGCAAGATCAGAAGCATACCTGTTATTTCATTTATAAAAAAGTAAATAAATTCATTGTGACATTATGATATGACTCTAATTATATTTGAATCACTTGATGGTTGACAACTTCTGTTGTAAAGTTGACGGAAGGCATGCATTCAAAAAGGTGTTTACTATATAAATACACAACATGACATTCATGCTTACTCTTTTGTTTGTTCTTTTTGGTTTTCCTAAAAGAGACAAAAAAGGACAGGTGTTAAAATAATAATTCTGAAAATCATTAACTGGAGGAATCACAGCAGCTGACATGTAGAATAACAAATGACTTAAACTTACACATCATTTTTCTGCGGTGGAGCAGGTATCTTCTTATTTGGCGCAGCACCCCTCATTCTTCCTTCTACATAATGGTCTCTACATTAAGAAAACAATTACTTAAGAATACATCATTCATATTAAAGTAACGCTGTTTTCAGGAGATTTTAGGACACAGACGACTACAGTTGCTGAATTTAGGCAGTACATTTAAAAACCTCATTTGTTTTCTTTTCTTTTGTAGACATACAGTACATAACAGACTGTTATGTGTGCCCCAGTGTGTTGTAACACATTAGGTCTTATATACAATGTTAATCATGTAGAACACTATGTTTTTATTATTATTATTATTATTATAATAATAAGACTGTATTTTGCCTTAATTTGCTCTTTCGTGGACCTCGTTCATATAAAAACTCCTGACAGCGCTCTCTGTAAACACTAGCGTTAGTAAAAAGGGAGAATAGACTTACTGATTGGCCCTCTGAAGCTCTTTCTGTTTCTGCAGATTACTGTCCACATACTTCAGCACTCTGCTTTCAGGAACCCATTCGTCCCAGCTGGAATATAAAACACAAAGCAAGAAATCAAGCACATGGGAAATCTTTTCAGTACTACTATTAAAGATTAGATTTATCTGAACCAAAACTTACTTCTTATTCCAACCACTGTAATGAATAAAGTATTTGATTTGTTTCTCCTTGATGTTTATCTTAACACACTGCAAAAAAAGACATAATTAATTGTCAAAAGAATGTCATATCAGAGACACAGAGGAGGATCACATGATCAGAGTAACAGGCTAACTAAAGCAGCCTACCTTAGCTTCGTAGAGCAATGGCCCATGAAAACACAGCACTCTTTCACCTGAATAGAGTGTTGGTCAATTACAATCAGCATGAGAGCAGTCCAATTAAAACAGATGAAATTGTAAAGCGGACTAAACTACTCCTACATAAAACACAATAACAATAATTACACCTTAAACTCTTGCACATCAACAACCAACACCAGTCTCTTTATAATAGCCGAGAACAATAATTACATTAAATTAGAAATCAGTTTTCAGCCACACACATGGGGACTCAGATCACATTACATTAACTTGAGACAGACAAGAGTCAAGAGTTTAATTTAGCAGCAGACCTCACATGATATATGAAGATTAGGGCTCAGCCTAAAATTTTAAAGATTATTTTCATTATCAATTTGTTTGTTGAATGTTTAAAACAATCTAAATAAAATGTAGTCTTTAAAACCAAGAGATATTCAGTTTATAATTAAAATAAACATCAAATCATGTTGGGAAGCTGAAAATGTTTGGATAATAACAATAAATAATTGTTACAATTAGTTTTCTGTCAAATGATCAATCCAATTAATCGACTCATTAGGATACGGATATTATAACATTACATTATACTGCATACCATTTTAAAAAGGCCACGAACTTCACTCAGCTCTAAAAACATAATTAACTTTCTTGTCTGTCTTTTTACAATTAGCATTAATGAAAACAATGAGTGACCAATACATATACATATATATATACATATATATATATATACATATATATATATATATATATATATATATATATATATATGTGTATATATATTACAATTAATTACTTGATCAATTAACACCTCTTTTTTTTCCTTGCGAAAAGTGGAATTGACTAAGAAAAAACACTAAAGTACTTTCAATACACGATGTACTTGTCATATTAAAGAGAGCTGCAGAAGACACCAGCCGTCCGCCAGCTCTGACTCAGGTGGGCGGTTAAATCAATGGGGAGCTAACGCTGCCTGAAGGAAGCTACCGCTTGTAGTTAGCTAGGCACTAGATCGCAGGAAATTAAACCACGACTTCACCGTTATACAAACGGACTGCTAAAAATACACTATGTCGTAAAGTAAATAACTATCGCGTCAAATAAAAACCACCAAGACCTGGTATGTGCAACAACAATGAAGGCAACGCTAGCGGTTCGGCGGCGGCAGTGTCAAAGCTAGCTAGCACCTCGGACCTTTCCGAAGGCTCCAGCACGGACAGACACTATAAATCTACCAGGAATGAAAACAGACAACTTGTTACCTTCTTGAAATTTAGGTTTCGGGTCCTGTTTCGGCGCCATTCACGGATTAAACTATCAAAATATGGGGAAAATTGCTAGCTCCCATTCCTGTCTGAAACGGCGCCGCTCTCTAAAAACGTCATAACCAGCGCAATGACGCATTAATACCGCGACCAGAGATGCGCCTGAAAGCAAAGACCATGGCCGTTTCTCAATATGTGTACTTCTCTGTACTTGTGTACTCGTGAACTTCTGAAACGTCATCAGTCCGAGCCCAAGTACTGTTCCAATTCAAAGTTCGCATCGAGCCAAGCACGGTGAAAATGCCCGGATGTGGCTCGCTCCTCCCATTTTACCGAGCCTGCATCGATGCTGACTTGTGTGTACTTTGAACGGCCAAATATCCCAGAATGCATTTCACTCCAGCAAACAGAAGAAATGGCGGCGGAGACAACACAACTGTAAGTTGAAACTTTCTAAATACTACTGCTGTTAAGTCACACAAAGTAATTTTAGGATGTTTTTAGGCGATAAGTTAGTTGTTTAAGAATCAAATTGGTCTTCGGTTTGTCGAGATTCAGCCGATTTAAAAATTTGCTCCGGCGATGTCGGAGCCGCTAGCGGGACCGTCAGTAAACCAGCACCGGGGCTCAGCGTCACGGGGCCCGGCTAGAACAGCCTGATGTCGGGAAGTCTTTTTGAAATTTGCCGGTGGTATTGACGTCTCCGTTGAACGGTTAAACATGAGCTATAATTCGGTTTGGTTGAATCTAACGAACAATCTTTTGGTCTCAATAGTCTATTGTTTGTTTACAGGTAACGTTAAATCCGTTTTATTATTACAATTACATTTTAATTTAACTTTAACGTTGACCTAGAGCCCTGTCTTTTAACTTCTGACCGACTTGTTAGCTCCTCTCTATCCATATTGTGCAGACTGATTATGCTCTATCAATGTGCATTATAACCTACAATTTTAATGAAGGGACATCTGAGGAAACCTGGGGCCATATAGAATGAGAAGCTTGTAAATAAATGTATTGTTTGATTTTCAACCCAGGATATTCAAGCAATTGTGTATATTTACAACAACAAACAATTACAAAGTCCTGTTGTTTACAGATAGTTATTTACAGTCAGGCAGTTACATTTCAATTATACAGAACAAGAAGAAGAACATTGCAAAAGAACTATGTTCTTCCAGTGGACATAACTTCATCTGGGGAGGTTTAGTATCTACAAGTAGTCATGTTGACCCAGACATGCAGCAGTCCTTCTGGGCAGCAAGCCTTCCTCTGATCCCGCTCCGTTTTCTGTTTTATATATATATAATGCCCTCTTGTGCTCTGCAGGAGGAGGAATCCGGACGTGACACCCGTCGATGGCACCGGCAGCACAGCGGAGCGCCTCATGGCCGGCAAGGCCCCACCTCCTCCATCTCCTCTGCTTTGGGGAAATGCACAACTCTATGGAGGATCGTCATCATTTCCTCCACCACGTTGTGGACGGTCCTGCACACGGTGGCATGGCAGAGATGTCTGAGGTGACCCTGTAGGAGGCTCCACAAGCAGCCAGCACACCGTCACCAGCAGCTCAAGCTCATGGCTCCATCCATGGTTGTTTTGCCGGGGCAGCATCTGGACCAGTATGTTGATCCTGTTCCTGGAGAGCCTGAAGGCTGGTCTCAGGTCAGCTTCAGACCATGTTGATGCTGTTCCTGGAGAGCCTGAAGGTTGGTCTCAGGTCAGCTTCAGACCATGTTGATCCTGTTCCTGGAGAGCCTGAAGGCTGGTCTCAGGTCAGCTTCAGACCAGAACACAGAAAGAATCGGGACATGGTCCTTCAGTTGCACATACCGCTGAACAGGACTTTGGTCCTGTTAAAAAACAGGATATTATTTTGAAACATTGTTGTAACATTAATGTATGTAGTATATGTATTTATGTTTTGACTATTTAATAATAATAATAAATAATGATTTCTAAGTATGAATTGTTGAAGTCTACCAGTATTAATATCTGACGTGTGCTTGCTTATGCTGGAGAAGGTTTCTGTGTATGTTACTGGTCGACAGGCAGTGTAAAACACACACCTATCTCACCAGAGTGCAGAAGTCACTGCAGCCTCCATGATCTCTGGATCGTAGACATGAACACTGTTGTGTCTGTCCTGGTTAATGACTAATGTACGAGACACAGATGCGGTTCAGGTACCTTAGTTTAATGTGTAGTGGTGTTTGTGTATCTAACTGCACTGATGATCAACCTCTTGATGTTTGCGGACCAAGAAGACACATGGTAGGTGTGTATGTGAAATATAGCCTAATGGATGTAATATTTAAATACTTTTATAATGTTACTTTATCAAACCTCTTCTGCCTGCCATCTTATTAGGCCTCGATAGATTATATATTTATATTGCAACAGCCATGCAATAAATGTTTACATGAGCAGTGTTCTAATGTAAAGGTATTTTCTATGTAATCTAGTTTTTGAGGTATTTCCTTCATCCAATATGAAAGAATATATATTAGATACACCTCCCAGTATAACCAGTAGAGTACAACAGCAGAAACTACATTAAACTAAATGATCAAGTCCCTAAAACATTAAATCTAAGTTATATACACTATTAAACCACATTATTTCTTTGGGAACTGTCAAGTCTACCTGTAAGTGGGAGGACAGGTTACAAAGAAGAAAAATGGGTAGCCTGGTTAAAACAAAGTGTAATGTTAAGACAGACTTACGAAGCAATAAAGATGCTGTTAAGGGACGTCTCCTCTCCGTCCTCCGCTGCATCACGGCTCTTCTTTGAAGGATTCGCCTCCTCTCCGGCTTCTTGATAGAGATGGCCGACCGCAACCGCAATCCTCCGGGTCTGATCCATTACTATTATATATAATATATCTATAATATATAGATGTGTAATATATATATATATAATAATCAGAAGCAGCTTTATTATAACGGCATTATATCTAATATATTAATATATATATATATATATTATATATCTGTAATATATAGATGTGTAATATTATATAATATATCTATAATTATATATATATATATATATATATATATATATATATAAAATAATCAGAAGCAGCTTTATCATAACGGCATTATATCTAATATATATTACATCAAATAAATTAATATCTAATATATATTATATCTAATATAACGTATCCACAGCAATCTTCTATACCTTTTCCCGCCACTGGCTCTTTAAATATACGTGCGTGAAGAAAGAGCTGCCAACGTGATGACGTCATCAAGTAAGCTTCCGTTCCAATTCACCGTACTTCTGAAGTCTGGACTTGGAGTCTGGACTTCAAGTCCAGACTCCAAGTCCAGACTTCAGAAGTTCACAAGTCCGTACTTGTGTACTTGGGTATTGAGAAACGGCCCATTTATGTGTTCCTCGCCTGAACGTCGCTGTACATTCATGCTCGAGTTTTTCCTGATCCGATGTGAGGTCCCGGGACAGGGATGTTATGTGTACAGATTGTAAAGCCCTCCGAGGCAAACTTGTATTTGTGATGTTGGGCTATATAAAATAAACTGAATTGAATTGAATTGAATTGAAATGAAAACCCAAATTTAAATGTATTTGAAGAGAAAATAACTGTCTTTTCAATACTGTTTTGTTGTATGTAATGAGCGTCCTCCTTCAATTGTTTTTCGTTGATATTTTAGTGTTAGGTTTTAGAACATAAAAAGAAGTGAGATAGATGAAAAGACTGATAAATGCAAATTAAATCGAAACACTGAGGCTATGAGTCACGATTCAGCCAACGCAACTGTAATATAAAATACAAAATATTTGCAACGTGTTCAGATTTCTATATGTTTTGCTGTTTCTGATGGTTCAAAACTACTATTACCAGGATTACTATGCAGAAATGCATCATCCCGTTACTGAGTATAATTTAGGCGACGTGAAGTTCCCCCTCCCGTTGTCTTGGGGGTGTGTGTTGATGGGTCATTTTGACCCCAAGACAACGGGAGGGTTAAAATAATCCTTGTGATGCAAACCCATTATTTATATATATATATATATATATATATATATATATATATATATATATATATATATATATATATATATATATATACATACACAGGTAAACTTAAGGCCCTTTGGTTCCATGAAACACCCCTCTGTCTGTAGACCCTGGTGGCGGCCGTGTGCAGTGCTGGGCACAAATATTGTGCATATTGGTTTTGCTCACTGATACATCTAACCAGTAGGACAATTAGTAACAGGAGAGCAAGTGTCTGAACAAGGAGATATAGTTTCCTCTTGATTTGGCCCAGAATGGTGTTAATTGTAGGTAAAATACAATAAGGATTTTAAGACACTAACTCACCATATCTCTGTCACACACAAATCAATCAATCTCAAGACTAAATCCAACACCTGTTGCGCCGCCACCTCAGAATCATGTATAAAATAAAATAAAGAATCATGTGGCCCATAAAGGAAAAACAATGTCTGAGATCTTGGCATAATGCCAGTCAATACATTACATTTTCAAGATTTAAGCAGTTTGCAATGGGCCAATAAGTTTAGGGTTTAAATGAATCAATAAGTATGCGCCATTGTTATTTTGTGTATTCTGATTAAAATACCCCAAATAAAAAATGTGTATACAGTAATCCAAAGGGTTCTACTAACTAGATGGATACAGCCATTCATGGATCACAGAGGATGTTTTTTCTACTGACTATTTCCCTGTAGTACTACCAATATTTTAACAACTATTGGATGGATTGGTAAAAAATGTAGTTCAGACATTCATCGTCGGTGCCCTCTGGTGTAAAGACTGTAATATGACACCATTTTAAAACTACTTCAAACATATATTGGTGTTTCTCTACACAAAATTCTGGTTCCTAAATGCCCTTCACATAAGCTGATTATTTGTCTGAAAATAAAATCAATATTGGGCAATATATCTACCTCTACTACAAGCATGTGCTGTATTGAAGTGTAATTAAGTTTAGGATGTTTTTCCATGCAGCTGGATCCGAACTGCCTTCCAAGCAACTGTGCACTTTCTTATACCTGTTTAACTCCTACAAGTATCAAACAGCACAGTAGACCTTGTAGCAGTTCAAAATGATCAAAGCCTCTATTGAGTTATTGACATCATCTGATAGTAAAACAAACAGAAAATGTTACAATGCATGTCAAGCAACTATGACATCTTTAAATAGCATTAATTATATCATTACAAAAGAAATATCACATACAATGACAGTAATGCATATCCACAAATCAAACAAATGCTTAAAATATATGTGATAATAAATAATCCTAATTGTAAGCACAAGTCAAGAAAAATAAAAGGGAGGGGATGCGTCCATAATAACTTCAATGGTTTTAACTTCAGGGCCCAAATGCCTGTTGCGATACACTCAGAGAATAAGCGATCACAGTTCCCTTACAGGCTGTTGCAAATACACTTAACAAAAAGGCTATGCATCCTGTGGCCTCAGTAAGGAACTGCATAGCACACAACAGGTGAGCTTTCAGGCCTTTTCACAGCCTTTATGTAAAGATCAAGTGCTAAAATAACATAAATGCATTATGAAATGTCAATTTACCTCAAGTGGACCAGAAACTAGCTGTCTTGAAAGATGTCAACCAGCCACTTTGCTGCAGTCTTTTGCGAATCATTTTTGAGTGTAGTATTCAAAATAAAACCGGTGTATTTTAGAAGAAATATAAGAAGTCTGCTTGCTGGACTAGTGTCATTCATTTACACATTAGAAAAGCCTGGTCTTACAACACTGACTTACTCCCAATGTATATGTATTTTAGGTATAGTCTCTAAACTATACACTATGGTTCATATTCGATTGACTGAAACAGGCTAAACGAGTGCCGCGTTCTGACAACAGAAGGATCTAGCGTTTCAATTCTAGTGGCAACAGTTCCTAGAGGCATAAGGAATGCTTCTTTAAAAAACAGCATACATACATACATAACTTACGTCATAAATAATTCCTTGAAAATAAAATGACCACAGCATCAATGTCTTACAGAAAAAAATCTACAGTGATGGCAGAAATGGCCAGATCTTTCTGCTGTCAAAACAGTTTTGACAGAAATGATACCATTCAGAAAATAAAGAAAGTGTTACACATTTTCCTGTTTTGCTGTGACTTGCCTTTTGTACATCTATAACAATGCCCATTTTTTTTATACTTTAAATATCATGTTACATAAGGTGTCACCTCATTGGGTTCTGTGCACATATTATACTGAAATAATGCAATTGACATGAAATATCGAAACAAAACTGTAAAAACCAGGTACAAAAGGTACAATATAATCAAAGGACCACATGAAGAAATGTGAAAAAGTCTTCAGTATTCACAGAAAAATATCAACTGAAGTAACTCACCGGACAAGAAGCGTCCAAAGTTTATATACATACGATAAGTAAAATTGAAAATAGATTTTCCTCTCTGTACATAGCACTGTATTCTGTCATCTTCCCCTTCCTTATTTACAAAGAACTCCTGTTCCCGAGGTCTCCCATGTCTTTCAGTTTTGTGGGGATCTAGTCAAGAGAGATAACGTCAGATATGGAGCCATAAATGGCCGCCGCCGCTGCAGCTTCCACTGAGGACCTCGACAATCCTGAGATGGTGTCTCTGTCTCGCTCTCTGTCTTTGTCGTGGTCCCGCAGACTGCTGGAAGACACCAAACTACTGGTACTGCCACTGTTGCTGCCGCCATTGGTGGCTGCCAGCGTGCTGCTCCCCGGGGTGCCCGGCTGCTCCCGTAACATCTGAGAGGAGCCGTAGGGCAGGAAACGGTTCAGGAGCAAGTCGTGATCCTCCGACGCTGATGCCGAAGCAGCTGCCGCAGCTGCCATCACCATGTTGTAATGCTAACAGGACCGAAAAGAGTGACCGTTAAAACGACAACAAAACATAAACGTACTGTAGTATGATGCTGCCGAGGTTTATGTGTTTGAGTAAATATACCTGATTGTCGCCTTGGAGGAAGGAGAAGAAATTTAGATCTGTAAGAAAAGGAAAAGCTTCAGTCTATTTACTTTATTCTGGATATACACAACCAATATTTATAGGTACAAATTGATTTAATGATAAACAAAGATAGATAGATAGATTTAGAGGTAGATAGAAGACGCCTGTCTTCAAAGATAGGTTTGCTTGGATTATGTCAAGTCTGTCTTAAAACAAACTTGAATGGCTTATGTACATTGAGAGAATGATTGGTTGCTGTAATCATTCCTCCGGTCCATACTGGCAGTGAAATTATCCTTCCTTTGTGGTTTGGTCCCCTTACCAACACGCTCAGCAGCTGGAGCTGCAGCTGTGACTATGACACACATGGAGGAAATTAAGGTTGGGTTCATTGAAAACCCTATCCTACTACTATTACTAATACTAATAATAAAAGGGTGAAAGGGTGTTGGGGGGGGGGACACGCAGTGACTTTGAATACTCCAGCTGAAGGAGATCTAGGACATTATCAGCCGTCCATATCAAAACTTCAGAAGTAAACACTGTTTGAGGAAACAAAAAGATGGAGTTTTGTGCAACAAAGACTACAATGTTGAAAGATACAAAGTCTTCACTTTAAAAGACAAACTTTTTTTACAACCAGTATGGACAGAACAAATGAATACTGTGATCAATATAGGTTTTAACGTACATATGGGCATGTCATTGTTGTATTAAGACAGACTCAACCAAAATCTAAACCTATCTTTTAAGACAAGTGACATGTGTACCTGGCAGGTCACTAGTTGTGTGATAATAGTGGCGATAGTCCTGGATAAGAGGCGGAGGGGGAGGAATGTAGCTGGTCTCCACGTTGGGCATGCTGGGTGCTCTGCTCAGAGGTGGGGATTGGCTGTGTAGGTTAAGTACTCTGAGAAGAAACACCGCCACATCAGGTTAGAGGCAAATAACATAACACAACTGAGTACATTTGCTTACGGTGATCTAACTTCCTGTTTATGGTTTGGAGACTTACCCCTTGCTTGGAGGTGGAGAGACAGGTGACAGCGAGGGACAGGCCCTTTTAAGAGGCGGCTCATCATCTAGCTCCTCTTCAGAGGAGCTATCCAGTGTCAGGTCAATCACGTCAACATTCTTGCCGTTGTCATTAGACGATCCCCGTTTATGCTCATGCGTATCTGTTGAATCTACATAGGAACAGTTAACTCACACTGTGCTCACAGCTCTCAATGACTGAGTACACTTGAAGAATCTGAAATACACAAGCTACATACCGCTGTCTACACCATTGTACGAAGCAGACACATCCTGCACCTCTCTCTTCGACCTCATGGGGGACCAGTTTCCATCTTCTTTGAACTGGATTTCATCACAGTCAGAACAGCTATTCAAGATTTCCATGAACAACCTGTGAAAACAGCCTCAGGTTTCTATACGGTTTGACAGCTTTGCAACCAGAATGACAAAGGCTTTAGTACTTTGTCTTACGTTTTGGAAAATACAGTAATAGTGGCACATTATAAAGCTGCAATTCAGATGCTTTGTAGTCGGCTTCGGATACAAATGAGATAATGAAATATATGTTCCAGGAAAGTTGGTTAAAGCAATAAATCCAAGAATGTGAAAACTGATCCGGAAACAAAACACTGCCCAGAGCTTTATCACACCACGAAGAAGGATTTTCTGTTGAAAATGTTCACAGTAGCAATCATTTATCTTCCTTTTGGGGTTTTTAGCAAAAAAAGAATGGTCCCAAGCAAAAGTTGTCCATAACACCTGGAACCTTTTTTTTTGTACCACCTCCATCGGGGTTCCAAGCGAGCTGAGCCGATACTAAAAGATAGTTGACACGGCACATCCTGCACAAACCCATTACTTTTAAATAGCTGTGCTAAACGTCAATAGCAAGCACAGTTTTATTTGTTTACTCAAGCCAGATCTTTAAAAATGTCAGCCGGCAAAGCTCCGGCGTAGACTATGCTGTATAAATGACAAAGTGCAGATGTTCCTCTGTTTGATTGCCAATGAAAAGATTCAGCAACTCCCGCGTTAAAGATGATGTCACAGCAGTTTCACGCGGCATCGCTATGAGCTATCAGCTGGGAGACCCTACTATAAATATAGAGAAATAGATGAAAAGGAACTGGTACCAAAAGTGAGTGGAGTTGACCAGAACCATGCAGTGGAAATGAAGCGTTAGACAGTAATCTACCCGGAATGTGTCACATGTTGTGCTCACCCGTCAATAATGAGGTGCTCATAGGGTGCCTTCTTGTCACAGACTGGACACACCCATGTCGGCTTCTTCTCATTCATTTGGATGTAAAGTGTAGCATCGAAGCACTGAAGGTGAGAACATGTCAACGCTCTGCAAGGGATCGTCAGCCTCATCTTCCCCAGCTTTACCACAAAACAAAAAAAACAGGCAAAAGGAATGCCGCTTAGTTATATAATGACAAAGTATTGTAGGACAAAGCAACAGTTTTCCAATTGAGAATATAGTACATGGCACATTTTGTCGGCTGAATAAAATACAGTTTTTAAACTTAAAGAAAAAAATCACAATGTCATTAGAATTGTCAATACAGTTTTTGTAGATGTATTGAATAACTAATTGACTAACTGGTTCTCCTGCTATTCTGCAGGCTACTAGGTATACTTCTCACAATAACAATAACTGCAATAGATAGGCAGTAAATGTAAGTATTTACCGGACACAGGAGAGAGACTCGTAGGCTGGTGGTAGCGATCTCACTCTCTGGATCAGCTGTTAACTTCTCTTTGACTGTGAGAAGAAAAAGAAATACACAATACAACAATTATTACTTTGTTTAGGGCAAGTGTTCATTTTTTTAGGGCAAATGTTCATTTGTTTATCAGGATCTCAAACTACACCAGAAATAATCTTTAATCAATACATATAGAATAAAACTATTTAAAGAGAATATATACACAACTGTCTAACCAATACAAACATATGATGGGAGGAAAATATTCTATGTGTATGCAAAAAAAACACAGTGGAACAAAAACTGTTCAAAGAACTTGGTTCCTTTTTTGGGTTCTAAATTGAATCCCTGGGACTTCCAATTGTAGTGACTACGTGGTGAAACAGGCCACAAAAATGCACAGGATTTACTATATGAAAGAAGTTAAATGATATGATATTATCTTACTTACAGATGTAGTGGCAACACCAGTTATATGTTTTTACTACAAAATTCAGAGGCAACTTACTCAGAGCTCTTGAGTGGTCGGGGTTCCTAATTCCTTTGGCCCGTAGTCTTTGCAACAACACTGCAGACGACTGCTGTCTTACCAGATAAACAGCCATGGAAAAACTCTGACAAAACAAAGATAAAAGGAGCAAAACAAGTTACACCGAGGTGACTAATGTCCTACTTAATGGGCGATCACACTTGACTTCGAATGCTTGGATCTTCTTACCCTCCCAATTTCTGAAGTCCACGACACCACAATTGTGTTGGGGACTGTGGTGGACAGTCGAACAAGAGAGGTTATGTTGATAGGGCGACTGGGCCTTTTTGGTTCAACTCCATTTTTGGTTGGAGGAAGATATCCCTGCAGACAAAACATCAAACATCAGCGACCTTGATTCTCAGTAACTGGTGGTGTGTTACACAGAAACTTTGACAGGATAGGCTGACAACAAACTGTCTGGACTCACCGGGAGATTACAGGGTTTGCTGTTCACCTTCACACATAGATTCGGGGGGAAATGATCCTCCTGGGGACAGCTGGTCTCTGATAAACAAAATCTGAAAATGCAGAAATAAATTATGGCGGGAAGCAAAAATGTTGAGGGACATGTATTTAGTTTTTTTACGTTTATTTTACTATTTCAGTTCGGTCAAGTGCAGCCCACTATTCACTTTACACAGATATACTTCTTGAATATAAGAGAAAATTATGTTTGACATACCTTAACTGAACTTGAACAGCAAAGTCACATTTGGTCCCAGATATGTCCCTAAAGAATTACAAAATAAGTAAGATCGACCTGATCAAAAGTTTAACACATAATCTAATAACAATTTAGTTTAATCTGATTGCTTGCTGTGTCAGATAAACCTGTGTAAACAGTACATCTTTTCTCACATCTCTTACACAAGAACCGTTTTTACTTACATAGAGCTGCTGATCTGTTGAACTTGCTGTGGTGTTAATGCAAAAGCATAACATGCTTCCTGGAACCGTTGACTGTTGTCTGAGGCTACGAAAAAGAAACCAGGAACAGAACATGCCAGTCAGAGGGAAATCCTACAGAAATCACTAGGCGAACTAATGTCAACTTATATTGAACCTATTATGGTTTTAACAAGTCACGGTTCAATCACAATGCTGCTTCAATATGTAGATGAGGGAAAGGTGTTGTATACAGCCGACATGGAAGTGGTGGACTCACCCAGGCTGGTTGGCTTAATGAGCTCATCCAGTACGTCGTAGAATGGCAATCTCTGGAGCTTGACATCAGGATGTACAGGGTGAAGCGCAGAGGGAAGGTGAGGCAAACCCAGTTCATGCTTAGGCCCAAGTAAAGAAACAGGCAGCAAAGGTGATGCAGAACCGTGGCTGTCAAATCCCAGCTGGGCAAGGCCAGCAGGCAGGCTGGAGGCAGAGTGAACACCGGGCAGAGCCAGGTCGACCGGCGAAACCATTTTGGTTGGGAAGCGCCGTCTGTAGAGCTCTTTGATCTTCATCTGCACTGCAGGACTGCAGCTAGCCTTGAGTAGGTGAAGAGCTTTGGTCAAAAGTTCGTGTTTGCGCCCGTGCTTATTCCGTCCTGCATACCCCAACAACACTTGGAGCTCCGAAACTCGAAGGCTCATTACCATTTGCTGGTGAAAAATGAAGAGTGAGAAAAATTGTCAATTATTAAACCCTGGAAAACAGATTTTCTTTACTAAGAGGTAAAGAAAAAAGGTTTCTTTTGTCATCAGACTTATCATTTAAAACGTAATTCTTAAAACACTCGTAACATTTCTATTGTTGAGATATGCTTGGAACCGGAAGACGCACATTAAGAGCACCATCATACCATATATTTAACACAGCCACTCTGAGATTGTTTCGGCAGAGATGGTCCTCTGGCTTGAAGCAGAGACCGCACGTTACTTGTACTTAATTTCCTTTTTGGAAGGGTGTATGGACACAACAGCATGAGTATCATCATCAACAATCTAATGACACACAATGTTTTTTCTCAACAAAACACATTCTACAAGTACAGTGTAATGCATACAGATCTAGCAACACCACAACCCTTAAAATCATCAAACCATTGGATCAACACCTTTGTGTCACAGAAGCTATGAAACCAAAACATTTTCATATCCACAAAGGTCAAGTCTCCTTTGTATTATGTTGCTTCTTGTTCCATCATAGTAATGTATTGTGAATAACTATGTTTAAAAGGTGCGATGTGGCACCACACGCAATTAAACTCTCAGTGTTGGCATTAAAAACACAATCTGCAATAATGAAGTGCATATGAAGATGTAACTGGCAATTCACTTAATCAATCAAGGTCATCTGCATGTTAGTTGCTGAGTCCAATAAGCACACAAATGTGGAACCGCACAAGGTAAATATTTCAGTAAATAGAATGAGGTGTCGCATAACACCAGATGTAAGTGATGCATTTATATTTATTCAATAAATGAGATGAACTTGAGTATATGTTACATGTCTTTTATACTGTATATAAATAATACAACTCATATGAGGCAAAGGAGGAGTGTCAATAGTACCGAGATTTGTTTAGGAAGGGTGCAGATCAAAACGAAAACGTTTAACGTTTAATGTTTTCTGTCAATTCAAAAATAATTACCAACATTAAGAGACTAAGGTTAGAAGGTGGAGGGAGACCGCGTAGATTTAGCATTTAGCCAACAGCGACAGTGTGATGCCGGTGTAACGTAATCTGACTGAAATGAACCCTAATGTTACAGTATTTACTTTATTTCATTTATTTGAACATCAATCGCCAATATACGTTATATTCCCGCAAACCAGACTGTGGATAGTAGCTATATTTCGTGGTCCATCGTCCCATCACATCAGAAATAACGCTAATGGTAGCTAAATTGCGCTTATCTTCCAGGGAATAGACAGAGCCCAATTTAAAAAACAGACATTGTGGTCCATCTGGGGAACTACTGATTATGTTAAGTGGCTAACACTACAGTGCCGTTTGGTGGAACACGTTGACATCAATGATGGTTTACATATCTTTCTAAAAGCGATATGTGGCCTTATCTGCAGGTGAGCTCACAGCAGAAGCAGCCTAACGGAACGTCGGCAACAATAACAAAGCTAATGCTAGCGAGCTAGCCAGCCAGCTAACAGTTTGCCGGTCCCCACAGCTCTGTTGTTTTGATATTATATGCTTTGATAACCACATGTTTTGGGTCTGTATTGTCCAGTAACAATGGTGCTATGATTTTTAATTCAAATCTCACAATATGAAACGTCTATTTGTCAAGCTAATGAAGGGACTCTCTTTACCTTCAGTTCCGCACTCTCCGCCATCTTGTTACATTTGGTGCGCATGCGCAACAGCCATCCTCAAGGGACAGGGCAAATTCAAATTTGTGTCACTTCTTCCCCACAACCAGAAGGAGGCGCTGCCGCATCACCTAAAACTGTATAGGACATTAAGGGTAGTTGTTATGCCTATACCACTAACGTACCATTTCATTTGTTTGAGGAATGTTGTTCCACTCGTTTCAAAGAGCTTGCACAAAGATAAAACTGACTGCGGCTCGAGATAATAAATGCTGTTTTCGTCTTTGTATTTTAGCAAACGATTAATCGAGTATTTCATTAGTCCTTGCAGGAAATAAATGGCCAACTATTTTGATAGTCGTTTACGTAATCAAGCGCAGATTGCAAACATTTGCTGGTTCCCTAAATGTGAGGATGTGGTACGTTTCTCTATTTTATATCACTGAAAATGAAAGGTGTCACAATTTGAAGTGTCACAACGGGATCTGAACTTGTGTTGACTATTTCTCTATTCTTGACATTATAGTCTTAACGATCTACAGTATAATCAATGGATCAAATAAATATCTATCAGATAGCGGAAATGATAATTAGCTGCAGTCTTTTCGTATTGGCCAATGGTATAGAAAAGAAAACTTAAATTAAAGTGTTTTCTCATAGCTTCTTATTTTTGCCACTAAACAAATAACCTCATAATTCAACACACAAAGATGAACGTTTCACATAAATTCAAAGGCAGAGCAAATAATTTGCTTCTAAATGGGTAACATCATTTAAATTCAACTCAAGAAAGGGAATTATGCACTGAGGGCAAGAATCCACATTTCTTTTAATAAATTAATATATTTATTAGCGATGAAAACAAATATTAGGCTACATGAACAAATAGGTTACTCTGAATCGCTACTTTCAAGGTCGCAGGTGACTTAATTCAGCCTACTACAATGTCTTGTAAGTCTTCAGAGACAAAGTTGACCGCTACAAATAATTATATTGTAGGCGTATTTCAATGCACACGGTGTTTATGGTAATTCCCATCATTTGTTTAAAGTGCATTGTATTCAAAGGAAGCTATTGGCCTGCAAAGAAAGAACACAGCAAACGTAGTAGGCTGATAAGGATCAATGAATTGGCTCGTCAAAGCTGCTATTATTGACAAAAAAACAACGAAATAACAACCTATAACTATTACAAGATACATACATTGTCATTGCACTTTGCCACAAATAATAAACATCATCAATGGTATAATTTCAGGAAAACAAATTACACTATATGGAGACATACATAGTGAGGGTGGGGATACACATTTTATAATATTACAAGTAATTACAAGTTAGTCTTCGTTTAACTGGATTCCTCTGAAGTTGTCCATGGTTTGACAGGAGCTGTATGTGTCCTTTGTTTCCTTCTAATATAAATGTGCATTAATCTGATTCAGGGCGGTAGCAGAGGAGATTTGAAGGAGCAGGATCCGCTGCAGTGGCGAGGAGTCAACATCTTACACGAAAAATGGTGTAAAGCGTCGTGAGCTTCTATGAAGAAGGAGATAAAACAATCAATAGTGTACGTGCATGCGATAGTAAATCGGTCTAATGGAAAAATATATCAAGCTACTACACACAATTGAAGTATTTGAATTAGGCATTTTGAGTCAAACACAGTTACACGATCAATTGATTGAGGGTCATGCTCCAAAAATGTTTGGATCGACGAGTCTGGTAATTATCTGTCTATGAGCCTCTGGCTTCAGAAATATAATCTGCCATACTGGCTGCTATTTCACAGATTTTACAATTACTTTTTAACTTCTGTTGAACAACACACATTCTCTTTCTTGGTCCAACTCGCTGCGCAAAGCGACTAGAGACCGGATAAGCGCGACATGAAGACGCCATCAATTTACATCTGGGAGGAAATGTTATCTTTATTTGAGATGTCCATTACGTTATACAGTAATTCCTTTCTGAGTAATTACTTAATATACTAATGTGGGTTAATTATTTAAGTGGAACTTAACAAATTGATCACCGGTCAAATGTGAAATAAATCATAAGTGTTTTACACATAAGTGCAAGTGATTTGCGTATCAAAACCGTAAATGGAAGCTAGACAACCCACGCAAATCCTGGATATCCAAACAGAGCATTTCGTGCATATAGTCTGTCATCAATCACGTCGGTAAACATGCCACAGTAAATCTGTGGATCCACGCTGCTGTATCCGCTCCCTCTGCTTTATTTCTCTCACCTCTGACGATGTGAAGCTGCTGAACCATCCCTTCTCGATAGGAAAGTTCCCTTTTCATTTGATCCTGAAAATTATCTGAGAAACAAATAGCAGATTCGAGTCAGTAATGCGATGAGCCGCCATTAAAAAAACAACAATACCACAACCATCCATAAAAGCCTAATTTCACACACCCAAGGCGTTAATTTATATGTGATTTACACAAATGTTGTTCTGACATTTGTCATAAATAGTGTAAATGAAAAAAAACAACACACGGTCATTGGATGAAGTCCTCAATAGATTCTTGATTATAGGAGATTAATAACATGATAAGACTTAAAGAGGTCCGTTCCGGAGATGCACCAGCCTCTTGAGGGCGCTGTTCTCAAGATAACGCGAGAAATAGGGACAGACCTCATCTAGTGGGCTACAATTAAGCAAACGTCATGCTATGGTGTGGACATACTTGCATTTATGTTTCATAGTGGAGATAATAAATGAGAATGTTTGTAAATAATTCAGTTTAGAATAATTTCACTGGAAAACCTCATTGCTCGGTGGCAGAATATATTGAAACAAATGCAACAATGAGAGTTTAATAAAGTGTAAAAACAGAAATTCGCCTATACTCAAATCGTCTTTGATTCAAAGTAAAAGACCTCTGACAAATCTAATAATGTCCATGACCAGTTGAGACAATTGTGCTGATGAATCGGCATGCTTTCGTTAGTATTTTAATTACTGACTTGATCCTATAACAACCCACCTTTTGGCCATTAAGAGTATAAAAGAGAGAATAAATGTAGAACAGAGGAATTTACAGTGTGTTTACTGCTATAAACCAGTTGCATTGTCTTGTGATTATTATGTTTTGTGCTTATCAAACTCCAAGAGCTTGGTCCAAATACTCCAATGAATGCATGAAGAATAGAACGATTTAAATATTCATGTCCTGTAATTTCCCCACTGCGGGACTAATAAAGGATTATTTTATCTAATCTTATCTTAAATCCATCATACAGCTTTATTAGGCATGACAACTGATATCTCATTTGTTAGAAAGTGATCAAATGATAATATCCAGAACCTTAAAATCCATCTTAAAGAGTTTGATATGAATTTGTAGATAATCAAATTGGATTGTATAGCTTTTAATTAATTTCTAAGACAGTCTTCTTTGACAAGTATGATGTTGCACCAAGGTGAGACAACATAAGTATACTTTCCAACAATACACAACAGGTCATATTTGAAATATTCTTCTGGTAAAATGATCAGTATCCCATCTTTCGGTGTATAACATGTATATAATCAAAGATGACGAAG
The DNA here is from genome assembly GCA_038501785.1 of Myoxocephalus aenaeus. Lineage (NCBI taxonomy): Eukaryota > Metazoa > Chordata > Actinopteri > Perciformes > Cottidae > Myoxocephalus > Myoxocephalus aenaeus. The sequence continues at coordinate 13,779,676 of JBAMJR010000350.1, read as the reverse complement.
ACTGAACTGCATTGCAGGGCTGCCGTCACCACTTTGAGAAAGACTTGTTACCTTTACAACATAACAGAGTTATTTGTTTTTCACTTTCTGTAGATCTGAGATTTTGCAGAAATAAATAAAACAAGCTAGACATCTTTGGGTGGATTTCCCCCCTGCTGGTCTGATAAAACAGTTATGTGCTATGCATCACATCCATTCTCCATTTTAATGAGATTCTCAAATAGCTTTCTAGGAAAACAGAATGTGAAAAGAGTTGAGTGGGTGAGACAATTTCAAGCATTTTGGAGAGAAAGTGTTTAGGAGTTACTGTCAGTTTTAAAATACTTGAGCAGTCAGAATGTCAGTGTTTTGTCCTACAATTCACCTGAGATTCATAAAACACTCTTTTTTTGCTTCTTCTGGACGTGGAAACACTTCTATATTAAGAATTAAGAGCTCTACAGCACCGGTGTTGAGTTTTTATGTATACAAATGCAGATATTCTGAAGTTTTGATTAGTTTTTTTAGGTCAAATTTGTTTTCATTGTGTTTCCATTCAAAGCAGTTTAATATCAATTCAGTTACTCTTTTTTTTCACATTTCCCTTTCTTTTTTAATTTTCTGTGTGTCCAGATCTATTTTAAACAAGTTATATAACCTTGTTTCTGTTGTTGAAATTGAGTAAAATATTTCTCCAACTATTTTCTAAAGATGCAGGGATGTTTTGGGACTGAAGGTTAATAATTGCTGCATGAAATAATCCTCTCAAATCAGATTAAAAGGGGTTTGAAAGCACCTCTTTCCAGGACAGCTTGTCCCTGAACCACTTAGTATTTTTGGGAGAATATTGCCCTTTAACAGATTGTTTTGCTCCGCAGAGAGGAGCATGCATGCCACTGGTTTGGCCATGGGTTCATGTTTTGGCCCGACTCACAAACATGACAGGGGAGCAACACTTAACATTCTCCAGAAATACCGTTGAGTCTCTGTCGGTCAAATCACTGCTGTGGTGATAAAAGCCCAAATAGTTGAAAAGCACGGCTGCAGAATTTAGCTTACCTTTCAAGTTTTGAAATTCACGTTCCAGCTTTTTCCTCAGCTCAACTTGCTCTAACAGCTGCTTCTGTAGTTCCTCTAAAAAGCAGACAAAAAATAGAGGACGTTGGAGGAGGAGAAGAGGTACAGCAGGATTCTATTTTTAATGACAGTGATGAGGACACCACCATAATTTACATTGACTATTCAGAGCAGGTCTTCCTGGGCCTGCAGTAAAAAAAAATCGCCTTTTATGTTTTTGGGGACGAATGCCAAATAATCTGCCTCAAGGCAAAACAGAGAAAGAAAGAAAAAACACTAATTATACGTTTTATTAGATACTAATAATATGATCAAAATCAATAATAATAATTATAATTACTATAATTTTGTTTTAATATTAATATTTTTTTAAAGAAGCTTGTTATCTTTAAATCATTTATCTAAAGGTAAGACATCGTCTTACCTTTTGCCAGACTTTCTATGGCTCTTTGTGTTGGCAGAGCTCTAGCTGGCGCGTCCTCGCCTGAATACACAGAAAATAAATGATATTCCCCTATCTGCAAAAAGAAGACCCAAAGCCTATTTCTTAAAATGTACAGCTCATAACAGAGAAAAGCCAACTCGCTGACCTCGGTGTAACTTACCCTCATCCGGCTCTCGCTGGTTCTCATCACTGCTTTGTTCATTAAAAGATTTCGTTTCGATCTCCTCCACTGTGGAAGACGGCTCTTCTTTACTTGCACTATCATCTTAAGAGAAAATAAATCGATGCAATTTTAACCTTTATTTTCTTTCTTCTTTTTTTTTTTAACAGAGAAATGTTTCACAGAAACAGAAAAAAACCTCTAACCATTTGTTGTAAGTACTCCAGTCTTGTAATTCGCAGGTCTGAACTGATACGGACTCCTTTGTTGCAGCTCACCCCTCTCCGGTGTGTACACCTAAAGAAGACAGAACCACCACTTCTTTCAACTCTTAAAATTGCTAGACGTTTGCCAAAAAATTAGAATTAATACAAAAGAAAATTAAATAATATACTCTAAATTGCAGTGTGTACATTTTTATTTAAAAGATTGATTTATGTTTTTTTCTTTTTCTTTTCTAAATGTTGTGGACATGCTGTTTGTTGCTGCTGTTACACTGTTTTAACATAAAAGACACATTTTGCCACAAGATCACAGAGATATCTGTTTAAAAAAACACACACACACAAGCCAAGCAAAGAAACCCATTTGCAGAAAACCTTCGAGAGATATATTACATCTTATTATCGCCATGTGTCTCACTTATAAGTCACTCACTTCAGTGAAAGACGCAGCTATGTGGGTCTCTGATAACTGCTTCTTCTGCAGTTCTCTGTCAGAGGACTGAGCCACGTGGAGGCTCATTTTCTGGGAATCAACCACACTGCTCTCCTGCAGGCTCTTGGAGTCTGAGTTGTTTGGTGAAACGCTGCGAGCCAAGCCTGGGGGAGTCCGAGGACACACCGAGGACAGAGGCCGGGAGTCCTCCTCCTCCTCCGGTGTCTTATTTGTCTCCACGTCCACGTCCGGCTCGCCCTCGCTGTCCACGCAGGGGGACATGGACCGGTAGCTTGAGCTCTCGCTCAAAAAATCCGGCGATAAATAACCGGAGCGACACCCGTTGTAAGCGCCCCTGTTGCCGTACAGCTTGGCGATGCAGTCGGCGTCTTTAATAACGGGTCTGAACGCGGACACGTAGCTGATCTTCCGGGGCGCGAGGGTCATCCCCTCCAGCGGCCTCGCCTCGTCCCCCGACTTGTCATCTTCATTACGCGTCGACTGAGTGCTGGAGCACCGGTCGTTTTCCACCATGCTGTCTTTGGACGTGTTGGTGCTCCGGTCGCTGTGCTCAGATATGTCCATGTCGGTCTGTCTCGGAGGACACAGCAGCTCTGGTAGCGGTTTGTGCTGAGTCTGTGGGTACGGAGGCAGGGGCAGCGCGCCCGCCGCGGGCCAGAACATGGGGAAGGAGTGGTAGGCGCTGTCCTTGGTACCAGGCCACAGGACACCCGGGAGGCCCGCTTTGCTCTGCTCTCCCAGCACGCCGTCGTCCTTCTTCTGGCACAGGCCGAACGCTGGGAACCCGTATGGGTGAGGGAAGAGCGGCGGTGGGATCTTCTGCAGCATCCCGAAGCCTTTACTGGGCACGGGGATGACCGGGTAGCTGCGTGTGCTCGTCATGCCGCCCCGGTTGTCCTCGCAGCTGATAATCTTCGCAGGTATATCAGGTGACTCTCGGGGACGGCTGTGCCCATGCGATTTGAAGGAAGAGCCGGACTCTGACCCGCTGCCTGGCAGCGTCCTCTTGCGACTGCCCCCATTGAACATGGCCTTCACGTCTTCCCATGCGTGGAGTATATCTGTCTGGCTCCCTTTATCTGATAATTTGAGATGCCTCCTCCAAGAATTAAAATTAGCTGCGTCTGGCTGAGTGTACTTGGACTCTGGCGTGCGATGCGAATGAAATATGAATTTATTTGGAGAAAAATACATGTTGCAATAGGAGCACTTTATGCACTTGGCCCTGGAGCTGTTGTATCTGGCCGGGATGAAGTTGCCTCGACTCCCCCAGGCGCATTCGTGGGAAACGTCAAAGGAAAAATTCTCTGGAAGTTTGGGCGGCGCATGAGCTCCTAGGAAGGATTTACATAGTCTCTCGGCCTCGCGTTTAGTGATCATCCCGCAGCGCCTGGAGGAGATTGGCATTGCACCGGCTCTCCGCAGGATCTCCAGCTGGACAGGAGTGCACTGGACGCAGGTGATTCCCAGCGCCACACGCCGGTTGTGTATCTCGTTATAGCTGTAAGTCTTCAACAGTGTGTTAGATATCTGGGCAAGGCAAAGTCTCTCCTGGCCATCTATCACCAAAGACACTATCGGTATTCCGTACAGCACCGTCTGGCCGACCTGGTTGGGCTTCATGTTCTTGGTGCTCGGGTAGGAAAGTTCTTGTTTGGAGCTTGGCGAAGAGCTGGAGTCTCGTCCCGCAGGTATGGAGTCCATCCTTTGCGGCCTGGAAGCTGCAGACGACGTTCGTCATTAATACGTGAGATTTGGCCATATTTGAACAGAATCAAGTAAAGCTTTATTAATGAAGCCTTTTAGCTCATCATTTCATAAGCTGCTAAACATGGCATAAGAGAGGACAGACAATTACAGGCCTTCATTATGAGAACATTGCATGAACTCTATTTTTTTTTTTTTTAAATAAATGTATTTGGACCAAAGTAAAACTCAAAGCAGCTTGTTATTAAACAATATGTTTGTGACATGGGTTGATGTTGATTATGTCCCTTCACTTAAAACTCCACTTATATTATTTGCATTTGCTTGCAACTTCCGCCTTTTTTCACTGTCAACAGCAGTTTTAAATTTGGACAAATTGCATGTTATAATTTCCACAGAGTCAGCGTGATATTTTTTTTGTGATCTAATAGATGCATTAAAGTCATGCCTCAAACACAGACTCTACTACCGTCGAAATCAGTTTTCCAAAACTCACCTTCAATGTCCGCGCAGCTCCCCTCCGTCGTAAACGAGAAAGCGGAGATCAGGTGAAAGTCGGATGCGATGAGAAGTCTGTTGGAGGATGTCAAATACGTTTGCTTTAGGAGTGGGACGCAGTTGTCCGTGCAGCACCGCCTCCCTCCTGCTCACTGCCGTGCCCTCACTCTGCTCCGATGTGGGTGCGCGCGGATGGTTTGTGTTGCGCGAGCAGCAGCAGCAGCAGCAGCAGCAGCAGTGTCCACATGGCAGACTGTAGTACAGCCCCCTCTACGACACACACAGCAATCAAGTGCACTCACACTCACACAGGCAGTCTGCATTAACTATGGATTCATGACCAATGAAGATGGTTCGGTTTGAGTGTTTGGTCTTGCAGCAGCCTGCAGGTCACATATGTTTATGAATGTCTATAATGATCAAACAGCATCTTAACTAAACATGTTGCTTAATGCAGCCTATGCGTATACATATATTGCAAATTCAAAAAGAAAACATGAACATTCATCTGCGATTACTTTGCAGAGTATTCGACCACATGATTTTGTGTTTTCCTGTTGGGGGAAACAAACTATTCTGCACGGAGGAGGCTGCAGTGGGATTCGACATGCCGCTAAAACCAGCAGGGAGGCACCGGCACGTTGTCGTGCGCGTGGAGTCCGGGCCCGCTGATGAATATACGGCGTGCAGGCCTTCAACACGTGCTGGGTTCCCACGGATTCATCGTTCACAAGCAACACTTCGCCTACATGCGTTTTGACAACAAGCAGCTGCTCCAAAGGTCACTCTCTGCGAACTGCGCTTTGTTTGCTTTTCTGCGAGCCGAACAAAACAAAAAAAAAAGATCAGACAGAGGAACAATGCGGATCGCCTCGCGCCATAAGCGACGGGCGTTTAACTTTTTTAAAGTCAATAAAGCTTTGGGTGAATTGTAATTTGGCAGCACGCGCGCGGCGACAAGCGCTGATGTAAGATTGATGAAGGAAACAGGACACGTTGCTTTTGGTCCGGTGGACTTCAGCGGGACAGAAGTGGACAGCAGTAATGACAATGTGTTCATCGTTATTCACTTATTTCAAGAGAGGAGCTTATTATTCATTTGAATACAGGCAGCGAAAGCTACACGCGATTGGTTAATTTCAAAATAATAACAATTCGTCTGGTCTAATAAAACTATAATTTGATCGTAAAACAGTTAAGATACTAAATGTAAATCGAAATGGTAATTAACAATTTTACTGTTATTCGCCGAGCAATAAAAAAAAAAGTTGGCCAATCGTATTCAAAAAGGAAAATGTGAAACCTTTACGACTTTGCTTAAAATGTAATTTGTTATTTTTGCTGGAGAAGAAATGATATGAAAACAATTATTTCGCTTTCTATTTGCCTTTGGGATTACACACGTTTTAGAACCAAATATTCCAAAGATTCAGTGTGAATCTATGAAAATACATTTTTGCTTGAGAGTAAAAGTCCATGTAAATGAACAGACTGTGATCCGACTTGAGGCGGGTCTGCACGTCAAAAGAGCAAATTCAAATCAAGCAGCTATATCTCCATCTGCTTATCTATCGATTATTGAACGTGTAAATCCTGGTAAACATTGATTGTCATCAAGCATCTGAAGTAAAAGTAATTTTTGCTCTCATATGAATTCAAAGCTTCAGTGTAAAACACTCCAACTGGAATGATTTAAAATGTCAGTCCATCTAAAGAGATTGTAAATTACCATTACAATTCAACAAATTTGTATGAAATCCATATTTTCAAACCCAAAGTAACATTCACTGTAGGAAGAGGTGTAATATGAGGGGGGCAAATAAATGAGAAAAGTAACCCAAGAAGTCATAAGGTCACCAGAAAGCTTTTTCTACCTTTTTTTCTGCAAGGGAGAACAGCTCATTTAAAAGTGTGTCTGCATTAATCACAGTGCTGCATCAAAGTATGATAATCACCTGAACACTCTATTAAAATAAAAGTGCCAGCCCAGGGGAAATCTTACCTTACTCTTTAATTGTTTTGAGGTTTTGATAGGCTTTTTAATCTAAGATTAATTTATGCATTCTTAAATAACTCTACATATGATTAATAAGCTTGAAAATTAAAAGGAGACTGAAGCAATTATAACAAGTGGTTGGTCATCACCTCATTAGATGGCATTAGCAAGATGCTGTTTGTGTGTGTGTATGTGTGTGTGTGTGTGTGTGTGTGTGTGTGTGTGTGTGTGTGTGTGTGTGTGTGTGTGTGTGTGTTTGCCTGATTGCGTATCATAAACATAAACAGTGGAAGGGTAAGAGCAGAGCAAAATGTGAAAAACTGTTTAATGGCAATGACAGGGAAAAGTGCTGCTGGCTAATTATTCTGGATGAGTCACAGTTATTTATTAGAAACGTGATATAATACATGACTTATTCTAACCGGCTTAGTGTCGGTTTTAGCAGCACAGATCCTAATCAAGATCAACTCAGACTGTTCAAATCATCTATTGTTGACCAGTGTTGATTCTGACTGGATTCTGAGCTGCAAAGACAAACAAAAGAGAAAGATCAGCTGTTTGAGAGGCCACCGGAGAGACGCTGTGAAAACAGTGAGACTTGCTAAATGGTTGCTAATGTGTAAACAAGACATCACTCCTCTCCTGGTCTGATGTTTATTTGTCTCCAAAAAGCCCACCCCGGGGTCCTGACCCCCACATCCTCCACCGCTAAACGGAACATTTCTTCTCGCAGGACGTGGTGTGCAATGTGTGTGTGTGTGTGTGTGTGTGTGTGTGTGTGTATGTGTGTGTGTGTGAGAGGGGGGGAGTTGGGGGAGTTCATCCCTGCATCAAATGAGGCTGAGCGCGGGGACCCTTTTGTCACAGACAGGGACTCATCTGCCAATGGTGAGCTGTGAGGTCCTGTGGGAAGGTAGGAACAAAGGTGCTAAAAGGCTGTGTGACAATGAGGGTGCTCCGAGGAGAGCCTTCAAGTGCGGGACGCAGGCTGCATGGGACAAGCTGTGCCAATCACTCCGCAATTACTTTTTTGTGTCAATCCAGAGGCCTTGTGTGGGCATTCATGAAGAGACGCAAGGACACGAGCAGCCACAGCGAGGTCCGTGTCTCTCTGTACTTTGCTTCTTACATAGAGCTGACCCTAAACTCAACGTGGCATATATATAGTAAATCACCTGCTCTCCGGTCTATTTGATTGTGGAAAACCAGACAAGAAAACCTCTCGCTAATTCATTCTCTTATGACATTGCACTCCATATTCATCAGAGAAGAAGAGGACATTTTACACTGGAAAGATTCAAGTAATTTGAAATAAAATGTGAAGAATAATATTTAGAAAAAATAAATATAGACTATACAAATTCCAAATAAAAAAATATAACTACAAATAAAAAAGTAAAATGCACATGTCACAAGAGCAAATATGCAATCTGCAGAGTAATGCAAAGTATGCGTTTAAGATAAGGCAGAGGGTGTAAAGAAGCCAGATTTCAACATCCTAATTTGTCTGTGTTGAAAATAAAACAATAAAAATGCATTTTGTTTCACACTGCGTTAAATCAGACTAAATCTTTCACACAAAACTAATTTTGTTACGATTTTAAATCCATCCTAGACCTTGGAAACAGTTGTTCACAAATATTCTCACCTCAAGGTCCATGGTCAACTCATTTTGTGAGTTTGTAATTTCAGTTTACTTGGAATTATTAATGAAGACCACAGAGTTTTGTGAAAACAACATTTTTATGTGATATTTACAACCACTCTGCAGAATACACACACAGGCCCCTCTACTGCTAATCCAACATGACAAATCTTATGCTTAATTGTCATTATACCAACTGCCTCACTATGTTTATTTAGGGAGTTTAAGTTTTATGTATCAACACTGTATGCTACAGTGTAATAAAGAAAGATGCAAGAATGTGTCTATATCCAACACCGAGCAGTTTCAGTGGTGTAATGAGGAGTCAAGTGAGAATGGGAATTATCGTAATGATAACAAAGGTCTATGCACCATGGCTGGGGGCTATATTGTAGGGCATTACCATAAAGATGCGATGTGCTTGTATTGCAGGGTTTTTGTGAGGGAGCAGGCCAAAGAGATAATAACTATTAGTAGATGACAGTGCTTTGTGGGATTCCAGCTGTGGAGCCCAAATTTCCATACAGATAGAATGGCTCTGGGTGGATGAGACGTGTATGTGGGGGAAGGGCTGGTCGACTCAGTGGACTCATCACACATGCACACACACACACACACACACACACACACACACACACACACACACACACACACACACACACACACACACACACACACGCACGCACACACACGCACACACGCACAGACGTACACGCCATAGTCTGCAAGAGGCAAATCTCAGTGTTGCACTCAGTGTTGGGGTCCCCTGTCAGACTTTGGGGTGAGGTGAGAGCCTCCGGTTTGAACATTCTGCAGGTCCCTCTGGAGGAACTGTCCAGAGTACTGAAAGTACTGTTGCTCTGCTGACAGCTTTCAAAGTCAGGAAGTGCAAATAGCTGGGTCTCGCTCTCTCTGCGTGTGAACAGAGGACCAGAGATTTCCATCAAGATCACATGCAGGTGATAAATTGTGTAATATACTTGTCAACACCAGGGATTGAGGGGAACTCTTGCCTTATAAACAAGTAAAAGCCCCCCTCCAAAAAAAATTAAAAAACATCCCGGAAATATGAGCTGTATTCAACATGTAAGTAAAGGTTTAACGGAATAGCTCAACATTTTGCATTTTGTAAAATAGGCTTTCTTGTGTGTACACTTTAAATGTGGAACTACAGCCAGCAGCAAGTTTACTTAGCTATGCACAAGGACTAGAAACTCTCGACGGACCACTACGACCTGCAAAGTGAAGGTCATGTGACCAGCCGATCTGCTAGCATGTTTAGCAGTACAGACGCAAAACAACTTCCTTTAAACATAAAACATATATCATCAGCGTGTTATGTTGACCACAATGGCTTTGAGTTCGGCAATGTCGTTTTTACGAGGGTTTTTGATGTCATGAAGGATATATATCAGTAGAAATTAATATTTGAAGACTACGGTTTTCCAGACAGATATTTTGAATAGAGTTTGAGACTTTTGCAGGTGACAAATTAATTAATTAAAGAATTAACCTTGTTTGTTTGTTGCCCGTACGAAGACCAAAGAATAACAATTACATTTTGTGGCTTAATGAGGGAAAAGTCACTGCTGCTCCAGGCCATGAATTATTCTGCCTCAACATAAGCCCCCAAATGCTGTAGGTGGATTGAATTTCTATTGGACAAAGCCAGGCTAGCTGTTTCCAGTCTTCATGCTAAGCTAAGATAAGTTGATAGAGTCCTGGCCGTAGCTTCACATGTTAAGGTCAGACGAGAGAGTGGCATTGCTCTTCATAACTAACTTTCAACAAAAGAGCAAATGTGGGTGTTTCCCAAAATGTCAACGAGTCCTTTAAAGGGACAAAACTGGAACTAGTTTAACACAGTAATTAATTAAACTGGTGTTCCCTCGATATGAACTTGACCAGCAGCTCGTGAGAGTGTATCATTATGACCCAGAAAGGACACGCAGATGAGAGGATTGAGGGCCGAGTGAGACAGAAAAGGTGTGAGATCGGAAGGTAACTGTGATGAATTATTTATGGGAAGAGGTTAGGTTAATAATAGCAGTAGATGTGGTGGTGGAGAATTAAAGTCAGCTGTCTCCTGAGTTCCAGTCAATCAGCTGGTGTAAATAAATCCACAAACATCTGTAAACAATGGTGCACATGTTTTCTATTAAACAAACACAGCTGTTTAAAAGAGGAGCCCCAGAGATTGAACTGGTAAGAGGGCCGGGGTCCCGGGACTGAGCAGCTTTTTGGTCGACTTCCAGTGCCAGACATGCTGTGTGCGTTTATGTAAGGGCGACGCTAACAGAGGAGACAAAGATAGTGGGAGCAGAGAGCGCGAGGAAACCAATCACCCCGTAATTATCCCCCTGGTGTGTGAACTGCCCAACTCTCCGTCCTTGATAGATTCACCTGACCCAATAACACAACACACAGCCACAGTGGACTGGAGGCGGGATAAAGACAACACCATAGATCAGCCAGGGATCAGCAATGAGACAAAGACCTAACATTTGGGAGCTGCGGTGAAATTAAAGAACCGAAAGACTGAACCAATCCTGTTACAGCTTTCCATTAATAGCCTGGGAGCTGCTTGAGAAACGGCACAAGTGAGGTAGTGCAGGATTCAATTTCATTTGATATTAAAGAAACACCCCATGGCATCTCTCTCCCTCTCTTTCTCATACTCTCTCCCTCTGCTGCTCACACATCACTCTGTTACCTTAGAGTGATGTATTAAGCCATTTAAATTAACAATGAAATGACTTATTCTAATACACCCGTCCCGAGGAGAGCCTGGGATGCTTGGTGGAGTGGGACATCAACACCACCTCTAAACCTCAGGCTGGGCAGCGATGCATGTCGCTCCTTCCAGATCGCCCGAACAATCTGGCCAGCACTCCATCCAAAAGGCAGACATTATGGTCATTATGATGCGGAGAGGGTGGATAACACCACTGAGCCTGTCATTACTGGATACATCTCCCAAAGACGAGTAAATACATGTTGTTTCTGTGGTGGAATTGAGAGAAAAAGCAGCAGTAAATACACCACGGTCCTATAAAGAAAATTACTTTTTTTGGGACTTTGAGGCGGAGAAGTAGAAGCTGCAATCTTTATGAACTTCAGCAGCAGCTTGTAAAATCTTGTATTACTGCTTCTCATAGTCCATGTCTGATACAGACTTCTAAATCATTCATACTACGGCCTTGGTCAGCTGAATACAAATGAGGATACAGTGGGTGCCTTGTCTGTCCCTCAGGGGGTGCACAGAAATAGATCTGAGAAAAGCATAGCTTGATTGATGCCGCTACACTCTGAATAATGATCGGTTCAGAGGTCAAACTACTTCAGTGGCATGCATTATATCATTAATTACAGACATCAATAAACAATAGGACACTGTCCATATGTTGTAAGTGTACTTATGCCTCCTCTCCTCCCATACTTGATGATTTCACAATTAGTAACCGTTACACAGTGACCTTAAAAATACAGGAAAAAAAGCTATTGATCGCATTCTCAAAGTATCACAGTAGAAAAATGTAGTGTAGTAATTACACGTGATGAGAGAAGCACATTTCGATCTCACAGTTACATATGCAATTAAAATATTATTCATTACCTCTTAAATAAAAGCCTGGTTCTGAAATCCCATTAAATTTGGGATAATTGTTCGTGTTTAATTATAAGCCGTGGCAGGAAGGATGGGAGGAAGGAAGTTTCGGAGAAAGTAACAGAATGTGCTGTGACCTAGATAGCGGAGGAGACATTTTGTTTTAAAAGTGACCTTGCTGTGAAACCTCAGCTCAGAATAGCTCAGATAGTTTACAATGGACTCTCGGTGCACAGAAATATCACTTCAGTGAACAGGGCCATCAAATCCTCACATTTTCTGCTGATGAAAAGCTTATAATTTTAGTCAGAATACAGCACTGTAATAGTTAGACTGGTTACAGATCCAGAGACAGATTTTTACAGTTTAATGTGCTGTAAAAACAAAATGCTGCTGTACTTTTTTATTCTAGCAGAACAAAAAAGACAACTGCTGGCCCTTTTTCAGTAGTGGAATAAGTACATTTACTCAAGTACTATACTTGACAGATTACTGAGATACTTACTTGAGTACTTATCATTTATTTTATTAACACACATATTTATCTCACTCACAACTCGTCAAATACAGACTCTTGGTCAACACCCCTCGGCGTCTGATAACGCCCCCCTGCGCTTTCCATTAATTTCCATTAAGACTCACCCGCGTCATTATTAGACGCGCAGAGCAACTGACATAGTTTAAAGTACAGATAGTCCACGCAGGCTGGATGGGTCACGTAGAGGGTCATAGTCTAAAGCTTCGGGACACTGACCCGAAGTCAGTATCTGAAGAGTTGGGACTGAAAATGTGTTGCTCAAGTGCGTAGGAGATTTATACTGGCCAACGCAAAAACACAAACACCTGAATGACCCTATCTAGTTTGTCCGTTCTGGGCTACTGTAGAAACATGGCAGCCAGCTCTGTGAAGAGGACCCTCTACAAGAGTATGTAGATATAAACGGTTAATTCTAAGGTAACGAAAAACACAATTCTTATTGTCAGATGTTTATAGACTAATGAAAACCTAGTTGTTTATAATAAATTCAATATCTTCCAATAAATCCCAAAATGTTACACACTGTACCCTTAAATACATATTTTGGATAATATTGTCTTCTGATGTAAAATTTTGTATGAAGACCTTTGAACTTATGAAGTATATTTATACTGTTGTATTGCTTTACTGCATATCGTGAATACTTCCTCTACCATTCGGCATTTTTTGGGATTTCCTCAACCTATAAGTTCATGTGTAAACTGTCTGCTGCCGCGGCCCAACATCCCCTGCTGGCTCCCTCAGAGCAGCTAGGCTCGGGCCGGTGGCTTCAACCTGCAGGCAGCCATAGGACAGCCCAAGCGGAGCTGTCTGCCACTCCTGTGCTTCATTAGGAAACAAAATATAAGGTTTCCACTCCATTAGGAATGACTTTAGGAGTGAAAGCACATAAGACGCCGACTCACCTCATCAACAATGCATTGCAATAACGGCTGAGGATGAATGAGAGTGAGGAGAGAGAAAACAGCATTAGCCTGTATACAATGTCTTTACAGCAGAGTGGAAAGGAAAAAAAATCATTAATGCAATAAAATGTGGTCAGATTAATCAAACGCCTCAAACTCTTATGAAAATATTACAAGGAGAGAATTTTCTATTACATCTAATGGTATCTAATCTAATACTGGCAGTTAAAGGCTTGGGCATCTATTTATTGTGAAACACAATTTAGGAAGTTTAAAGGGAAGCAGTGAAGCATGCGTGCTACATAGCCGACAGGAACATAGGCAGAGATCTTTTATTTTCTTTCCACCAACTCATAAAAGCTGACTATTAAAGGCTATAGGATTCGCTGAGTTTGGGGGGGAAGAATACACAGAGAGGAAAGGCAATATGTAATTAGCATGTCATAATCAAAATGACCCACTCGGACACTTTATGATCAGCAAGACAAAATTACTGCACCACTGGTGGCAATCTGTGGGCCTGTGTTAACAACATGAACATAATGCAAATACGCAAATGTTAATAGCCCGCCTCTTCATACCGAAGAGGAGCTGAAGCACAATGTTAATTTCACAGAGCATTTTCACTAACCTGCAGGTTGTGTGGAAACGGCGGGCTGAGAGACATACAATCTTTTTGTAAATGCCTTGGAAGAAGAGAAAAAAGGGTCCTTGTCTTTTAAAACAATCTGTGAAAAGTGTCATTCCCCTGCTGCACATCTCCAGTGAGAGACTCTATGGAAGATCTCATTTTCAATTAAAATCTCATTTGCTTGGAAGTTGAAATGAAATCATGTTGTGAATTAGCACATGCATTTACATACTGGGATGGCTGCCAGTGTGCACAGAGACCAATTTACCTTAAAGATTGATTTAAAAAAAAGAAGGAAAAAAAAAAAGATCTCGGTGATGGCGTGAGAGCAATGGTGCATAAGTGAAATCTAAGAAAACATTTACCAACATCCAGCAGCAATGAAAAACTAGATTGTAAGATGTAACTAGTGAGGAAAAGCCAATTCCATCTCGATGCACAGTTGAGGAGCTTCTCTTCAGAGAGAAATAGAGTTTCTGCAAAGTTACAAATATATATATATATTTAAAAAAAAGTCACTTTACAAACTTTTGAAACCTTCACAAACATTGTAGGTTTACCGTTCATGGCTCCATCAAAAAGGATTGCTTGAAAATGGAAAGGACATGTTGAAAGTTCTTATTGGATTTATGTATGAGTGAGAAGAAACTCCTCACCAGACGATGACAGACAGTGTGTCTGTCATCGTCTGGTGAGGAGAAAACAAAGTATTGACAAATTACCTTGGTCACTGCAACCGTCCACAAGAAGCACTTGTCCTCATTGTTTGTTAAGTTCTTAAAATACCCGCATCCAGCTCTACTTGATGGTCTACACTCCTTCAATCAGCTATCCACTGGGCCTCGGATTGTCCACAGTAAATTACTTGCTCATTTTGCAAGGCCTTCTCTGACAAAGGGCTACAGCTGTTATTGATTAATTCGTTCAATTAAATAAAGCTTTGCTCTCTCCACTTCTTGTAAATACCTAGAGACCCCCTATCCAACACAATATCCATTCTTCTTACACTGGTAACATTATCAGTCTGCACGCAAAATTAATTCCCCCACTATTGCTGAAATAACTATAATTGCAAACTACGCAGAGAGAGAAATTGGAAGGGGGTTTTAATATACATTTCCAGGTGTATTCTCCATTTGTTCAAGTCAATAACATTTTTCATTAACATTTGTAATAAAAAAAAGAGCAAGTTCTGCTCCCTGCTCATTTCCTTTTTAATTCAGTGATGAATTCACGGCACACTTTCCAAACTGCTATGTGATACACTTTCTCATTTAATTTGGCTTAAGACATCCAAATGAGATTAATGTTGGCTATCAAAATAAAACATTTTAATTTACATATTTATCAGTTGAATGAGCCATGACTCACAATAGGTAAGATGTATTAACACGATTGCATGTTGATGCAACACTTTAATATAATAGAATATGAATAGTGTATGAAAATGGATAGCAACTGTAAGAATGGAATTCTTGCCATTTGAAATATTCATTTAATTATTTATTTGACATTTATTTGGCATTTATTTGACATACTTAATTACGTATTTGTGAGAATGCCTTGAACATTCCATTTGTTACTTCCAAAGCAATTCTTTTGAGGAGGAATGAAGAAAAGCAGGGAGACGGTCAGTGTGCAAGGACATTCAAGCCAAGAAGAAAAGGAGAGAGAGAGAGAGAGAGAGAGAGAGAGAGAGAGAGAGAGAGACCCGTCTGTCTCCTCGCCTTCATTGTTATCCCACTGACGATCCTGCAGGTGGGCAGAAATCAGTGCAGCTTGGCCTCAGCTTTACTGAGGTCAGCTCTCTGCTCGTCTGTGCTGGAATTATGGGCTAGCCTTTTGCTCGCGGCGCACAGATTTAGCCGTGACCCTGAACATGGCCTCCCCCAGAGGTTGACAAATTTTATCACCACATTTTCCCAACTTTGCTCAGAAAACCAACCCGAGTCACAAACCCACAGCCAATCCAGCCCCACCAGTAGCTTCCCCTAACCTCATATCTCATTTCAGACATAATGGGAAAATCAGACCTCTGTGAGCAGGAATCTTTTAAGATTCATGAAAAATAAGGACACGCGCCGGAATGACAAGGGACTCTGAGTGCTCACAGGCGATGTTAATACAAAGACTATCCGGTTGTACACCAAATTACACCAACTTGCACAATAGAACGTTTCCAAAGATAATTTGAATAGAGTAATAAATACCGTCAAAGATGCCACTTCAATTTTGTTTAGAACAATTTAAAAATACATTTGAAAGTGATACGTTTTCAGATTTTCCCAATTATAAATGACTGGAACCTAAAACACACCAATATCTTAAATTTCGCAATAGAAAAATGGTTATACAATGCTCAGAACGCAAAATATACATAATTTGTCTAAATAATACACAGAATAATATGTTTGCTGAACACAAAAGGTAAAATGAACAGAAAACTACAAATGTTTTGAGTCAGTGTTTGCACCTCTCCACTCTGCATTTGAATGCACAAAGTCCTACTCCAACACAAGGAAAAAGGGGAAAAATTAGCTAACACGAGAGACATAATAAATCAGAAAGATCTTTGCTAGCGGCTGCATGCACATTAGACCGCATCTTCAAGATTTTCACAGCAAACCGTAGAGCAAAACTCCATTACCTCCTGACACAGAATGCAAATGAATCACAACATGGGGTGGGATGGAATTAAAGACCCTTCTCTAATCAATGACAAGCCAGGATGAAACCCTCTCTTCCATGGCTCTGCCATAGGCTAACTCCAAGCCTCCTGAAAACACATACGCACACATGCACTTGTGTGCACACAAGCTAGCACCTGCTCAAATACAGACTGACAGACACACACACATGCACATTTGGCATGATGTCTCTGGCTACGTTCCAGCTCGACTTTTCCAAACCGGTAGTGAGGACGTGAGCCTTTTGCATGAAGGGCTCGTCTTAACCTGCCACCGCCTTTATATTTTGCCATATTTCAGAAATAGCATCTGATTTTTGTCAGGCGGATGGTGCCGGACTCAGGCTGTGAGGTGAAGGGAAGAGCTGTCTCTGTTCTGTTGTGCTCTGTTCTGCTCAGACAGATGCACAGGCCTGTGTAAATGACAGCCTGAGCCCGAGGATGTCTGCTGGCTGCCGCACGGCCTGCTACAGCCTGCAGGTGAAGTGTCTGTGGCGCCATATGGAGCAGGGAAAATTAACAACGAGAGGAAATTCTCCAGAACAGCGGGAGGCCTTGCTAGTCTCTCCTCCAAACAAAATTTAAAGACGTAGAGAAACAAGAGAGGGGGAGTGATAAAATTAATGGGGTTCAACATTTTAACACAACACCGACGGCAATGTTTGCACAGAAAAACAAGAATTCCCTTTACAGTTTAGTCACATTGCACTCCTGCATTATAAATCAGTGCCTGGCCTAAGTAGTTTGACCTGTTCTATAAATGTACATTAACCCTGCTGGTGCTCCCTCGCAGGTTCGAGCCTGCTCCACAAGCCCAGCACAGTGGCTGTTAGTGCAGGTGAGCTGCCTGCATCCCTGGTGGCTCCTTATGCTTGCTGCCATCATAGCAGAGGCGCCCCCCATGGAGCCTCTCTTGGTTTGGGTCATTGATTACAAAGAGCCTCCTGGTTTTGTCTGACAGATGTGAATCCATGCTATTTAATTTGGAGAGTTACCCTCAAAGGGACCACCATTAGCTTTCCAATCTGACCACAAATAGTGTTCCATTAAGCAAAGAGTTTGAGAAGCTCTGGCGGTGCGTCTCCTGACAGCATGGAGGAAGCCCTGGCATATTACACTGAATGTTAAACGCCTGGTTGTTTAAACAAAAGGGAGATCTTACTTTAAAGAACGTCTTTGTTTTAGAGATACATAAAGAGTCCCCTCAGCGGGATTTTTCAGGCATATTAGAGCTGAAACTGTCCTTGTTTAGTGTCTAAAGAGGGTGGGGTTGGTAGTTAAAATGTTAATAAGTGCAATTCAGTTTTAATTTAACAGCCCTCTGCATTCCTAATTACTCCACTAGCTGTGAATAAATGAGGAAGAGAGCTCATCTCTTGCCCTCTGCTTTCAACACAAAACAGATTTTTACCATTTCCGATATGGAGCTAAAGAGGACTGTGAGGAAAGTGATCTCAACTCATCGTCTCCTCATGAACAAAGCAGCATGGCTCAGTTGACGATTATTTTCTCAGTAGGCAGATGCGTTCAGATCTTTGCGAGCGCTTTATCGGATTTTGTTGAGAAAGTAAGAAGACAAGTGTGAAAAGTATAAGTAAGCCAAACAGACAAGATTCAAAGAGGAAGAGACAACAAAAGGAACCTGATGATCATAAAATGTTCTTTTTAAAACATTCAACAATAGACGCATGCATCCCTGCGCAGCCATGGAATAGAACTGTGCATAAATTACTTTATGTAATCATACAATGTAGATTAGCATGATAATGGTGGGTGTTAATAGATGCCAGGAAGCAGGGAGTGACAGCACTTTGAAATGAGACATGCTTGGGGCAGTGGGCTCACACACACTCATGCATACACACAGCATTGGGGAATAGCCAGTGAGGCTCTCGTGCCATTACGACAAATGTGAGTGACGGGGAAGAAAGCCACATCGAGCCAGCTGCCTGAAGGCTGCTACAGTATTTCCACAAGTCTATAGGTTCCTGGTCTCTTGGGGAGCTCTATTAATTGTGAGCAAAATGGTCCACCATTAGATCTAATGCTTTTAGTGACTAGAGGACATCTTACCCGGCCACAAGGGCCAGATTCAAAAGATCACTGAAATAATGCCATCCTAGATTAGCCAAAATTTCACCTGCAATGTTTTATTTATTTTTTCTAAGAACTGGATTAAAGTTGGTTTTAGGCCAAAGACATTTCCAGTGGATATTTCCTTTGAATTTCCTTTTTTTTATTAAAAAAAGGAAGAAGATGTAATAGGAGTAAAAAAAGTGAAGAGTACATAACCAAAACACATCCTGTATATCCATCAGTGAGATTTAAGTGAGCAGATAACTAACCATATGTCTAATCTCCTGCTTGAAAGCCAAGAAGAAGAGCAACCCGCAGGATGACAAAGCTTCGAGGACAGCTCTCACTCAAAACCCCTCATTTCTAATAACTTCATAGCCATTAGTGAATCAGATTAAATGTAGCTCCCTACGGCGAAAAGAGGGGTAACATGAAGACCGGGATAAACCTAAGAATTCAACCTAAGGTCAAGGGCACTTATTTAAAAAGCCCCTTTGAACACAGTTGACACATGTAACAAAAATACAAGTCCCACTTCCTTTCATCCTCCCCGGCAGATCACAAAGGGCAGGTGGAAACATAAGGACCTTTAGATTTACCGGCCAAGCGGGTGTGACCACTCCTGTGGATTAATCCAAATCAGAATGGCTTTAAGACAACAGCAATTTGATCAACTCTGATCCGGCTTATCTGCAGGACGCCCAGATTTGTACTCATGCGTAGCGTGAGAGCGGCACTAAACCCCTCACTGTGGCGTGTTAATGCAACTTGAGGATGTGGCAATATATTCCATCCTTCTAAAGCTTAATAGGTTATTGGTTTTGACAGTTTTGTCAATAACTGATACAGCCATGATAAAGACAATTACAATGGCGACTGACAAAATAAGGGTCACGTACTACTGAATACTACACAAAGCCTTGATATTCAGAATCAATACTCTTCATCATGTTTAGCATGCTCTCATATACGTTCAATTGAACTGCCATTTCCCTGACTGACCTCCATCACATACATACTCTCAAACACAAGGGTCACAGCCTCCTGAGTCCAGTAGTAAAGAAAAGGTGCTCTGGCTCAGGGAGCCTGCACTGCTGACCTTGTGACAGCCAGGGCTGAGGAGAAAGCTACATTCACGAAGCAGATCTGAGGGTCAACGTCACCACACACGCACTCCGAGGAGAGCCGACTGAAAATTAATTAAAAACGCTCGTGTGTGGTGAATGACAGGCCGCTTTTGTTGGTCGTCTGCATTGACGGAGGAGGCAGGACGTTCCCGTGTCCCTGGTTGCTGGCGAACCCCTGGTGGCCTCCGCCATTGTCTCGCTGCCAAGCTCTTGCCTTATCAGCGGCAGCATATCAATGAAGCTTCTGTCTTTTTCTTGCAAATGGTAATTAAAACATCCACATTTTTGTGCATTAAAATCTCATCCCAGACCGGAGCAAGGAGGGTTATCGGAGAATGGTGGACATTTAAACAGACCATCGGGAGGATGTGCCGGGGTAAACAAAGAAATCTCATCTTTGCTTCCACCGGTGCATTCAATAAACATAAATACACACAAACACATACGTTGGCGATGATCGCTAACCCACTTATCAACCGAATATACAGTGACGATCCAACAATCTCATAGATAAATCTCCCACAGTGTGTGGTCTTCCCACAGTGATATAGCAGAAAAGATTTAGAGTGCAAAAGCATTTAAGCAGGATGAAGCTCAGAGTTTAATGTGGTCCATCAATCGCATTCACACAGGGCTGCAGCCTCTACATCTGTCCTGTGAGACCATCAGAGTAGTTTAGTGGCATGTTGCAGTTTAAAGGTGCAACAGAAGAGTCAGGTAACAAGGGACAAAATAGTCTCGCCAACTCTTAGTTTTAACTACCCAGGTTCCCTTTTGCCCACACTCATTAAATGCAGAATGCATTTGTCCTTGTAGCTTCACACACACACACACACACACACACACACACACACACACACACACACACACACACACACACACACACACACACACACACACACACACACACACACTATTGTTCACAACTCACCACATTCAAAGGCGATGGCCATTAGCTGTAAATGGATGGTGTTCTGCTCAAGTCTCAAATGTGGAGGCCAACAGATCCATTAAACTCCATCAAATAACACAGGGCACACTGTGTCCACCACAAAGGATCTACTTTGGTATGATGGCTCAGACAAAATATCTCAACAGATAAAACCTATTATACCAGTTAAACCTGTTTGGTCACCCACTGAATACACTATTTATATCATTATTAGTATTATTAAGAACTTCCGTTTTACAAAACAGAAGAAGGCACCAAAACAGAAAAAGGAACCTCTCAAAGTGAATAGACTTTGATCACCGCAGAAAAAAATATGTATTCGTGGTGGAGTCAAAATAATTAGATTGACAGAAAATGTATCACCAACTATTTTGACAATAAATTAAACATTTACATCATTTTTCAAACGAAAATGCCAATAATTGTCTGGTTCCAGCTTCTCTTCTGTGTTTTATATGATTACAAATCTAATACCTTTAAGCTTTAGATTGGTTGGTTGGACAACAGAGCAAAACATGTCGTATATGTTCTGGCTTGTAGCCTTCATCAGGGTCATCCTCACCTGCGATGGTCTCACGACTAAGTTTTTCTTAATACTACAAGGATTGTTGCTGTTTTTACCTCAACAGACTTTATCCGTTTTCGATGCACCTAGGAAGTAGGAAAAGTGGCCAGAAACGCTACATAGTTAGACAAAGTAGGAGGCACTTTTGCCTCTGGGAAATCATGAAAAACATTTCCTGATGTTTTATAGACCAAACGATTCAGCGATTATTAGAGGAAAATACTGGCAGATTAACCGATAATGAAAATAATCGTTAGTTGCAGCTCTGTTTCTATGTGCAATTTATAATACAGACAAGGTAAGAGGGGAGCAAGGGAACTGGATTGATGAATTATTAAGCAAGGTACTAAACAGCGCAATCAGGCGAATAGCAGCACATTAACGCTATAAGATTGCGAAGATGTACAAACAGAGTACATTTCAGACATATTGTGTGTGTAGTCTGTCTGTATTAATGGAAACACAGCACTATATTCTGGTCATTTCTGTGGTTTGCTCATTGATTTAACTGTTCAACAATATCAAGGACCGTGAATCATTGTACTGCAGACTGCTTTTAAAGAGTTATGCTCATGAAAAAATGCACTTGGAGATCTACTGTATCGCTCAGACTGAAGAATTGTGTAAAAATCACCAATAAAGAAGATATTAATATCAGTTGGATAGCACAATAAAAACAGGAGGTGGGAGCGTGCTCTGTTGTTGACTCCATGGTATACAGGCTAGAGGGTCAAAAGAGCTGTGTTAAGCTTCATAGCCACACACAAGTCACTCAATTACCACATTTGCTCTTTGTGTTGACCCCTCAATTAGTCTGGAACTGTAACAATCTGCCCACCAAATACAGTCATTCATCACCAACTGCCCAAACCACCCGCCTGCTTCTCCGAGCCACCTCACCAGAGTAGAGGGCAGGCAAGGGTCAAATTAAAGTCTGGCCTTTGTAACTACCCCCCTTAATATCCTCTGTTCAACAGGATAAGCTCGGATAGCTCCAGAGTCATTACCCATGCAGTGCAACAAGCCACTAGACATTAGAGTAACATAGAGGAGACATGACTGTGAGTCTCCAGGAACAGAGCTGTGTTCTGGAGTTTGGGGATTTAAGATTGTTCACTATCTGATGGCAATATAAAGGCTTATATAGGTTTAAGAATGTGAAGGTAATCTGCAGGTTAATAACTATATTTGCACCCTCCCTCTCAAAGGTAATGAACAATGTTTAAAAGGAGCGCGGTAAGTAAGGGTAATGTAGGAGTAAATAAGAGAGCGATAGCACAGATATCCAGATAAGGTCTAAGCGGGTGTTAGGTGGGTGGATGTTGCCTCACCAGCTCCTGCCATGCTAGACCATTCAGAAAGGCTCTCAGCTCACGATTACTCTGTCATCACCGGCCGGCAGAGCCACGCTCCTCTTACCCCTCTCCTGCGGTGGTTAGGGTTGCAGGCACAGTAAAAGCGAAGCGCTGATGATTTAATTATGATACCGGTTCATTCAGTCACCGAGGTTAGGTTTCCAGTCAAGGGTGAACTGATATGAGCTAAGTTTGGTTTACGTTTACAGAAGCACATGTTGGAGATAACATTTAATCTCACTGGAAGGCTCGCCAGAGGGTGTGGGGTCTGCGGGGGGAAACGTCCCATCCTAGCTCTGTGAAGCTAGGCCTCCTGTCGCTCCTGTCTCAGAGGCCTAGTTTATTCATGATATATAACTATCCACTATCTTGCTACGCAGTGACGCACCTCACTCTGGGGGATTCAGTTACTCAGATAAATGCTTCACAGGTTCCTGACGGAATGCTTTGATTAATGCCAACGTCTGCACCTGTGGTAACTATCATAATTGATAATCAACCCAACCCTGACGGCTACAGCGCTTACTTAACCTCTACCTTCGTCTTAAAGAAGACACGGCAATGTATGCAAACAGCTCGAGGTTGCATGTCTTTTGTTTCTCGGAGCACATCAACCTTCTGGTATGACTCCAGGATCCTCTCTTCACTTCTTAGTTTGATGGCTTGCTTCTCCTTGTAACTGCAATCAATACCTTTTAAGCAAAAAATGCTTTTCTTAATTAAAGCAAGAGGGTGATATCAATCTGGAGCCATTATGCACCAGGCCTTATGGTGTCTGACATTTAGTTGTGATTACACCAGTGCCTGTATACTGTCATGGAAGTCATTAGACTGCTGTCATCTCAACATGTTTTCCTGGCCTCATTAACACCGCTTCATAATGCAATGAGCGCGCTACCTATAAGGTAAAACTTGTCTGTGCGTGATTAGCATTTTTAATGAGGAATTATTTTAAATTTTTTTTAGCCCTGCTCAGAAACTATTAGATGGATTGCAATGAAATCAGTTGAAGACATTCACGGTCACCAGAGGATGCATCAGACTGACTTCTTCATCAATAATTATCTTAGAATTTTGAGTTCATGACCAACTATCTGCAAAACTGGCTCACAATTTAATGTGTGTTTAGAGGTAATTAGCAAATGTTATCAACTTTAATCGGTGAATATTGTAAACATTACCAGCAAAACATCACACTATTAATATTGTGAGGATGTTAGCATGCTAGACTGCAGCTTAAAGCACCACTGTGAGTACAGTGGCTCTGTTAGCAGGCGATCAGACAGACCTGAAATTTGATCCAGGAGGTCCAGTTTGAGTAACAGATCTGTGAGTTTGAAGGCTTTTCAGATGCAAATAACACTGCACATGGGTTTATAATACTATGAGACAGTATTTTAAACTTTGGAAAGTTATTACGGGGGGAGATTAATTATTTTCCTGACAACAATAACACGGTAAACTATTACACCATTCACATGACCAGGAATGTGTTTGCATGCATGTGCCTGGCCTGATGGAGTCACAATGCAGCAAAGGTTTAGCCTGGTGACACTTTTTTTGTCATGCGACACTGCGTTTGCTTTGCCGGAGCCCTCTTCTTCATTCAAATGCGAGGGATGCATTTTTTTTGGTCTGAATGCAGCTGTCTGGTTTCTCTAGAGCCAACACAAAATGTGCAAATAGCAAAGCCATGTGTAACAGAGCTATAGTGAGCCTGATCCTTGAGATGTTGTCCCAGTCACCTGCATCTTATTTACATTCAAGTCTGGGCTGCAGCGAACGCTCTGACATCAACTATTCATGGTGACAGTCGTGACCCCAGAAAAGAAGGAGCTGTGCGACAAAAACTGACACGTCCCAGCTCATCGGCATCTTAATTCAAAACTTGTTTGCATTACATGGCCACTGTTTACATCTCTCTCTTTTTTGCAGAGCCCTTTGAGGCATGCTTTGCAATATTGGGCTATAAATAAATAAAATCTGACTTGTCTTTAGTTGAAAGGAACACCATCTGCTGAGCACTTAAAGACCACACAGACTATTCTGTTCAACGCCACCTCCCTAAAAGCTGTTGTCTCACACTAACCTGTGATAGAGAAAACAAAGAACATACATCAAGAGCTTGACACAGGTGCCAGACTGGGAAATAATTTTTAAGTGGCAGTGTGGTTCCTGAATGATTGAATTTACGTTAACACTGATAAAATGTTCAGTTGAAACTAGCTTACATATTTACATATTTATTTCATCATCAAAAGTGCAGCCTGCAAAACTACATATTATTTTGCAAGCACAAGTACTCCCTTAGCTGTTTCTTCTTGTTGTTTTAATTAAAAAGACAGATGGGTGAGTAAAAAAAAACACAAAAAAAAAAACAGGGTGTATTTGTGTGTATTCAAACAGTTCTCTTTCTCTGTGTAACTGCATGCAATCCTGCCTGACAGATACACGGCGAAAAGCCCAATAGACCACCTGGCAGAAATATTTTCTGGGAAAGCAATCTAATGTAATATCCCTCATGACCTGCTGCGCACAAATAACCCAGGCGTAGCGGTCAGCCTGGTTGGGTTTTTACAGGAGTCGCTGCATGTACATGAGGTGGAGCACAAAACAAATTATAAAGCAGGTAAATGGCCACAAGGCTCGGCCTCGCATGCCATACTAAACACAGTGTCGCACACTGGCAGCACGAGAATACATCCCACACAACATTTATTGTGTGGAGGCTGCTGGAAGCTAAATGATATTGCCGTTGTTACTAATCAATTCTGTGGGATTAGTTAAAAGTGGAAGACAAAACACTAACAAATCAGGTGGCTTCTTCTAAAACAGCACCATAAAGACATAGAGCAGCAGAGCATATGGATTTTCCACGGGGCTCAATTGTGTGAGAAGTTGTTGGGCTTGCATTATTGACTTTCTCAGTATGGTGGAACCGTGGTAGTTAGGTGCCTTTCCTCAACTCTAATTATGGTGTCATAAACAGGAGAGACCATTAATGAAACCCACTCATGGCTTTAAAACTGCAGATAGGATTTGGAGAGGAGAGAGGAGGGGGGCTAAAAGCGGTCTTAGAGTAGTCATGGTATCAATCACAGCAAACTACTCCTCTGTTGAGTAACGAGCATGAGAGCTGGTCAATAAGTCAGCCAAAGAGCCCACCGACTGTAATAGAGACACAGCGGAGGATGGGAGACAGAGGTATTTGACCTGAGACTGCCTGTCATGTTCACAAGGCCGCAGTCGTGCATCATCGAGGAGAAAAAGTCAGTGTGCCATGTGCCTGTCTGCAAAAATCAATATCATACAATAAGAGGGCACGTCATGTGTTTCCTCCAACATCGTGATCTGCTTTTTAGTTTTCTTTTGCCTTAGTATTGAGCCGACAACCATTTTTTGGATCTGTTACAGAAATGAGATGTAACTATCAAAGGTCATGCCGGATGATTGAAATACCAGGGACAAATCGTACCACCTTTCAACATCTGAGCAACAAAAGCAGGTCACCACAAGTTCAGCTGCAACGAGAGGAGGAAGATCAATACACAAAAATGTTGTACAATAAAACCATAACACCCGGGAGAAGAAGCTGACAGACAATCGTGTGACAAATGTTTTGGTTAGAGTTGTTTCATATGATTTTGATAAAAGCTACCGGGACAGAGATTTTGAAAACAAGACAGGCATTAATGGACCAGAAGAGTTGCTTTCATTTTCTTTACACCACACACAAGAGGCTATCACCATAGCAAAGGTGTCTCGGGTGAGTTTGCAGTCTCTGGTCAAACACCTCTGGTTAAAAGCTGTTTTATAAGAAAAGAGTAAATACTCTCTTGGCTGTTGACAAAAAGCAGCAAAAAGCTGTGGCAGTTGTGAATGTACTCATCAACAGATGATGGTAGATAATTCAAGCACTGATAAAACATTTTCATTCCATAGCGCATTTGCACGACTTAATACATCACTAGTTGGTCAATAGTTTAATTGACCAAGTGCAAAAATGACAAGTTCTGTCTTCAAGCAGTGCATTTTTATCTTAAATTATATTGGATGACAAAACAATAAATGGTCAAAAAGATTGCATTTCACCATGAAAAAGTCATCACATGTAACTTTATGTAAATGAAGTGCAGGACTATTACACATATTAGCTGTAATAACATTTCTTTATGGTATTTCTCATCTTACTTGTGTAAAGGGTTTGAGTATCTCTTCCACTGATGGTGAGACAAGTAGCACGTCTACATGCATTTACAATATGATGGCCGCAGTAAAGCCATTTTGATTTTCTAGAGTGAGAGGCCATAAAATGTAATTACAACATGTTTTACTATTGACTTCGAGTCGCAACAGCCAAAGTAATTTCATGCTGCTTGTAAAAACAGTATCCAACTAAAGGAAAGGCAGAGTCATGGTTGAGTGGCAGAAGAGAGAGAGTGAGGCATTGATAGCCCTCTGAGGGCTAACCATAGCCCCGCCACACGCACTGTGTACCTAAACCAGACAAATCTATTTCAGACACATATTAGATAAATATTTATATCCCATAAACTGTATCAATAAATCCCTTGGGAAAGGGATGCTATTACACAGCATGTCAATAACTGATTTCACCAGCAGATAATCATTTTTCTCTCAATGGTGGAGCTTGATATGACATCGATACATGCTGTCAGAGTTCATTTGGGCTGTAGCAGTTAGAGAGCGCGACACTGAGAGGATATGGCACCCTTCTATTCAGGTTCATTGATTGGGAGTCCGTGTGTTAGTGGGGGGAGAAGAGCTGGCTGTCATGTCTCATGTCGTGTGCTGTATTAAGCTGCAAGGGCCGCGTGGAAGGTCTTCAGCTCCATTTGACCGCCGTGAACCAGGGGACACGGGGGAGTCAGGCCTTTTAATTGTCTCATCGAGACTTGGCTGCACACAAGTAGCCGTGATACGCAGGAGGGGGAGAGCAGAAGAGGTTCATGGGTCTAAAATGGCAAACGCACAACACTACTCTGATACAATGAACATATACAATCAGTCAGGATAAAGATCTCACCCTTGGCGGCATGAAAAGGGGGAAGTGAGCAGCTCTCAGGAAAAATCAATACGGAACCGCTCATTTTGGAGGGACATGTGTGTCACAGTCAATAGAAGTTAATAGGCTGGGCTGTTCAGTGAAGACAGGCGGCTTGGGAGAGCAGCCCACTCTGACAGCTTAATACATACTGAATGGCAAGCTGGTTGCATGTAACAGTCACTATGGACACATCAAGTGAGGAATGGAGCCTGATGGGTGCAGGAAAAAGTTAATTATAGAGCTGAAGGTCTTACGCACAGAAGTACAGAATTACCCATCCAGTAATCAGAGCAGACTCGTGCAGCTGAGCCACGGTATAGCACACGCTTTTATTCTCTGTTATTAACAATGACTCTAATATACACTGTGGAAGGAACTATGTTTAAAGCTGCCCTTCTGATTGATGTTTAAAGCATGACCTGCCTCCTACTGTGTGGATGACTGAGATGACTACTTGAACAATTCACGATGTAGGTCCTCATGTTTGGCTGCACACATGAGGGAACAAAGGCAGCGGATAACAGCTAAATACTATCTTGTGCTCACCTAAAGGGCTTCCCCACAGCATCATGTCACCTCCCCGCTCTAATTAAATAGCGTTGCACCAACAGACTCCTCTCAGGTTAATTGGCTCAGAGGATGACTGTGGGACCTTGTGGCAAAACAAACAGTAGCACATTTTTACAGGTTTTTTTAAACATATTTTGCCTTCAAATGAACAAGATCCAGATCAGCCAAACACAGGGAAACCGCTAATAATAACTTCATTAATTAGGGTCTGCAGGTCATGCTGTTTGGTTCCATAAAGAAGGATTCTTTTCTTAATTAGTACCCATTAAGACCTCATTTGGATTATCATTGTTTCTTAATTTTATCCAGCTAATTAATTATTAATTACCATTTCAGTATACAGTAGAGTTCAAATGATCTGTTACATTTTAATTTGACAAATTACAAACTGAAAGTCATGGATTATATTTAAAGAAACACCAAAGAAGCTCAACCATTACTGCTCAATTGAGTCCCTACATGCAGAAATAATCTCTGTGAGAACAATAATCATACTGTTTTGGATTAGGTGTTATGAAAGTGCAGTTGTAATCTTCTATGGTTAGGACTCAGACAGGGAATGAAAAGTGAGGCAGTCATAGTGTACTGAGAAAGACTGAGAAGAGAAGTAAAAGGGTCTTGGCTCCAATTGACATTTCAATAAGTGGAACAGAGCGTTAGCAATCCATTCCCAACTTTTCTGAAACAATTATTGAGATGGTACCTCCAGGCGATGTATGTTCCTGGTCCCCGGAGTCCTGCTGGCTGAAACAGTAATTGACTAAATTGTAGAACACATTGGGGCCATTTACAAATTTGCCAAAAATGAATCGTTTAAAATGAAATGAGGGTGACTCTCAAATTAGCAAGGAGTATGATTGAGATGTGGCTCTGGGAATTAAGAAACATGATTTAGAGCTCTGCAGAAAGGAGCATCTGTGAATAGTCCAGTATTACTCACCACCCTGCTCTGACTCGTATTTAAATATCACTGTGGTTTAACAAATGTTCAGTAAAACACGACAATTTATATTTAAATGTTCAATAGTGTGTCCTGTAGACAGACAGATATAGACTGATATGATATACATATATATATACTGTATATACATATATATATATATATATATATATATACTGTATATATATATATATATGTTTGTATGCATGTTCATGTGTGTGTGTGTGTGTGTGTGTGTGTGTGTGTGTGTGTGTGTGTGTGTGTGTGTGTGAATAGAAGTGACAAACAGCTATACCACTGAGCCACAAACAACTGTACGAAAATGTTAACATTCAACGACACAGAACATTGTGTTGTAAGAGGAAGTGACTCCAGGCTTAAGAAGAGTGATTTGAGCTCATGAAACAGTTATTTATCTTAAAAATAAGCTTTTTTATATATGCACTGTCATAAATCATGTGACACAAATCTCATTGGTTTAAAAGTATTATGCTGCAAGGTGTTTGGGAAAGCGATCTTAGCTACATTCTACAAGGTGTACTCATTTCTGAAAAACATCAGCAAATTACTCTGACTGTTAAGGGCCCGACAGTTTTGATTGATTGTTGTGCAGACACTATGTTGATTGTTGCCTGTTGTGCAATTCCTGTGGCTCCCAGCAGCCACTGCTTTCATCTCACCCGGGCTAAACTCTTCCAACCAGTGATGAGTAATTACTAAGTTCATTAGCCACGCTAGAGGCCAAGAGATTTATTAAAACAAGATTTGTCATCAACTCCCTCCACTGTTTTTGAATATCCTGACTGCATCTGCATGAAGTAGGTAATTATTAGTTTCTCTTTATGGTATTTTCTTTTTTACAGGTGAAACGACCAAAAAGGGAAGACAGTTAAGGTTAAACTGAAAATGCTCTGATAAGTGTTTTATCTCAGAAGTCCTTGAAAATATGTGATTACCACTATTTGTTTTGTCTTGTCACACAAAGGTATTAAGCCTTGTAAAAACAAAAAAATACCAGGTCACCAAGTAAACTACACTCTACATTTTGAAATATGTTATTAGGACCACTAATTTTCAAATGTGTAGGCAATCCCTTTGACCCATGAGCTGGCGTTAAACGTTGGTCCGTTCAAGATCTCTTTTAGCATACAGAACATGCTATCATTGTATTTGAGGTACTTGTTTCTCCTGTTGTAATGCGGGTGAAATAGTATTTAATGGGGCTGTAAGAAACAACTATTCTTATTACCAATTAATCGATTGACTAATCACTTGAAAGATATTCAATTTAAAATTATGTAAAACACAGGAAATCAACAGATTTTAGCATCTTAGAAGTGTCATTGATAATGAGAAACTTTGTTCCTTTTTCTCACATTTTTCTGAGAAGCGATGATACAACTGGAAGGTGACATGTTAGATATATTAGGTGCTGTCCATTCCAAACGTAAACTGTGATAGATAGTCAGGTACAATTAAATCAGATGAGAAATGTTTGAGTCAAAATGTATGTACAGTACAGACAGTGGAGGCAATCACAAGGACCATAACATATGTTCAGGCACCAGCTGCTGGACAAGACTGAAGATTTGTGGTTTGAGTGACTTCAGAGCATTTCTGAGAAAAAAACTAATGAAAACTACAACCAGGTCAAATGTTTTGAATAAATAACGTGGAATCTAACTTCAAGGGGGGTGGGGTTATAAAGTTATTGCCGAATACAAGAATGAAAGAAAAGCAAATAACACCTCAGTAAAGACACAATTACACAAACCATCCTTCAACAAGAGACCTTTACTCCTTAGCTGGTGTGAAGTGAAATAGCCACAAGCTATCTTAGTGCAATGTCCAAATATTTTTTCTTTAATAGGAAAATTGTTACTTATTGATCTGCACTTTGTAAAGCCTTCCAGCAATGCTCCAATCACCACAACTGTCAAAACCATTGAAATACACCCTGTTCCTTTGCGATTTGATGGCACCCTGGTTCTCATTACTGGCACATTTCCAATGTTAATTACCTTCAACATAGCGGCATCTCCCTCAAAAGAGTCTCGTACAGGCCACTCGTGTCCCAGCAGAGGACAGCGGGAGGCAAGAGTGATAGGGCAAGTGAGGAGATACCGTGCTTTGCCTGTCTAGAGCTTGTGTTGAATCTGTGCACCACTGAGTCTGGCTATTAGGCTGTATGATGGGCTTTTCTTTTCCAGACCATTTCCCATGGTCAAAATAGCATAAAAACACCATTGTGGTTCAATAGCAAAGACTTCAACTGAATAATCACAAGGGTGAAACTGTAACTATTACAGAGGCACCTCTGGGATAACCATACATAACAGGGGTGTCAAAAACACTGTCGGCTTTCTGGAGGGCAAAGTGTTTAAAGTGTATGCTGTTGGCTCTTGCTCCAACATCTGCTTTTAATTACTCAATTAGTGCAATCATTTAGTCTCCTTGACATTCATCCAAATGGCAAATCATAGCCGGAAGATGTTCTGTTTAAACAGAGCGTTAAGAAGAGTCATGAAAAATGCATACACAATAATGTATATGGATACTTAACTAATTGAACCAATTAAAGTGAGGGAACTGGTTTGAGTGTGAACAGCGCCGGCATCGCCCTCCGGGAAGAAGCTTTGACACTTCTGATCTACAACCTCCCCTCTCCCTATTCACAGGCCGGGGCCTGAGGTCATATTTCAGCAGACAAAAGGTTTTTGACTTTAGTCAAGCAGCAACAATGAACTAAAAATGTAAAAGCCATGCAGATTGAAGGCAGCACAGAGCATCAGACAAGCCATTATACTACAAAGTAATAGCATATCCAGGTCCTTAAGAAAATATACATGGTAGTTAGAACACTGAATCTGCCCTCAGAAACTGGAGAAAATATATCGCTGGATTCATTAACGCATGCAAATCTTCTTCTCTATGGACTTCAATGGCATTGCTAGCACTGTAGTGAGATCCCAAACTGTGACATGCACATTAAAGCATAATCCTTTCTTGTTTTTCAGGACTTTTGATTATGCTTTAAGTATCATAGCGAGACTCCTCTCTCAAATATATGAATATTTCAGCATAGACATACCAACAGATCAACCTGAGGGTTAAATGAATATCTGCTCGGTTTAAGATGAGCTCGCTTACCCCCATCCCAAAGTTAAACCGATGCAATCCCCCCCCCCCACCACAAAAAAAGAATGATTGTACCCCTGCGGTGGTGATTTCCTGCATGCTATGGATGCATAAATAAACATAGGCATAAATACACAGAGGACACTGACTGGGACTAGCTGGCCAAGTGGGGCAGCTGTTATTAAAAGGGCTATTTATCACTGTCACCCCTCTCAGGTTCCATCCCTCTCTGCCCTCCAGCGATGTCACTAGGCCGCACAGGAACAATGTGGCTCATCCAACCAAACCTACCCCCTCGATCATATATACACAAACTCGCACGTGGTTGTAGTCACAGCTACACACACACAAAGTAAACATGTCTGGCTTTAACCTGCTGGTATATTGTGTGAATAAATGGGATTGACTTCTCATTTGATGACTTGGCTGAAACGAACACAAAAATACAAGATCCTCGCTTCTTTCGATTTCCGTCAAATCTCTACAACACCGCTACACTGCGCACACCGTTCATTTTCCGCTCTGCTACTTTATTGATTGTGGCCACAATTATCCACTTTTCTGAAGCACTGCATTAAGTGAATTCCCCCTTTGTTGGACAATAAGTACAGAAGGTTGGCTAAGTCATGCTATTCCTCAGCCTAAGGGGACAGTCTACTTCTCCAGCACCCTCATCATCATTAGCAAGCCCAGATAAAAACACACCTCAATTAGTCCACCTCTGCTGGGGGAGCCACATCAAGTGAGGCAGACGCTTCCAACTGACCCATGCCATAACTTCACTTACAGCAGCTCTTGCCGTGTCCAGACTGAGGGCAAACGATTACATTATTGAACAATTACCTATGCTTAAAGGTTTCAGCATTCAAAGGAAGCCTTGAATCACATTTTCAGTCTATGTCTTGCAGTAAAACTTGGAAATACTATCTAAAAGACCCTGAGGTACAGAAGTGTAACTTAAGTACAATGCACCATCAGCATGTTTACTGTAGATATGCAGTCAGCAAGGACTTTAAAAGCACCTCTCGCTGGAGTTTTATTTTCACATTGCGTATCAAAGTCACATTGGAAAATAGATACATTAATGAACATTTGCCATAACATGTAGAGTGCATTATAATATGGCTGCAGTTAATGTTTATTTCATTATTGATTAACCTGGCGGTTATTTGGTTGAATAGTTTTGAAATGTTAAAATGTGTTTTATTTATAACTTCCTAGCCCAAGGGGACATCTTGAAATGTCTTGTTTGTCTGAACAAAAGTCTCAAACCCCAAAAGTATTTAGTTTATTTTGATATATGACAAAGAGAAGCAGCAACGTTCTCATTTGAAAAGCTAGAAACTGTGAATGTTTTTTACATTTTTCTCACTGTTTTTTTTCCTAACTAAATGACTGAAATGATTAATCTTGTATCAAAAAGATGCAAATAATTGTTCTGTCAATGGCCTAACCAGTTAATCGACCAATCGTTTCAGCTCTACATGATGTTGTTTCTTTGGGAGTTCTTTTCTACTGAGCACCACCCAGCTTTTTAATTCTGAACTCCCTCCTTTTCTTTCATCTAAGCACTACAGCACCTATAAACCTCTCACACGCAGCAATCCACTCACGATTAATGAAGTGCTTACTTAACCAATTTAAACCCTTAATTCCTATTAATTCAACATAATAGCCACCCTCTCCGCCAGAATTAACAACACTCCAGCAGAAACTTACAAATCTCTGCAGGCCAGAAACAGTCAACCCAGCAAATCCCATATTCTTTGATAAATATGTAACAGTATGTATATCACTGTTAAAATGCATAACCCTCGAGTAAGACCCCTATCAAGTCTGCTTTACACCTGTATTACATTTCTCCCTCAATAAGCAGCTTTTTTGAGACACCGGCCTCCCACGAGGAGCAGAAACCATTACAAGGGGCTGCAGCTCATTTGCAGAAAGATTGGAGATCGCGCTGCATCAAAAAGTATGTGAAGCATTTCCCCGAACAAAATTGATTTATTCCATTTCTATGTTTGTATGCAACATCAGTATCAGTGTATTTAATGTAAATCCCCAGTCTGGCATTGAGTTGCTGTGTAGGTTGCTCCTTATTGTGCAAGTAAAAAGCAGGGCGATCAAAAACACAAGGGGCCTCTGGTGCAACATTTAGGCACATGCAGTATTTTTCTATACCAGATATTTTATCTTGAACCAAATGATAAAACATACATTCCGTATAACAAATCATATCAATCAAACAAAACCATGCACAATGCCCTTTTTCTGATCCACTGATGTCGCTTGTTTAAGCTACAGAGACATTAGGCTGTTCTTTAGTGAAATAAAAAGGCATAAGCAAATAAATAAATATTTCTGAGTATTTCAATTTTGACTTAGGAAAAACAGATCAAGCAGAGCCCGTGGCTAGAGGAGCCTGACTGCATGCTGGTGGGGGGTAAAAGACAGCCTGGGGATGTGGAGGGCGTCTGTTTTTTAATGAGCTGAAACTTTAAATACTGCATAATATATAATAAAAATGGATAGTTCATTTAACTCTCCCGATAAGTCGTGGAGAAACTATTAAAATCCATTACTCTCTTAATGTCAACAGAGTAAGCATTGAGTATGAATGAAGTGAACATGAAGCCACATCATCAACGAGAAAGAAAAACATAACAATAATCAACTTGAACTGGAAGAAAAAATGGATTTGGGCATGAAGTTAAGTGCACAAGCTCAAGGGCATCAACTAAACACAGAAAAAACAATGACAATGATTTATTAAACTATATAAATTTGGATCCACTCTAAGAATACAACATTTACATGTTTATCTTTAAATGTAAAATATGAAGAACCTAGACAAAATTGTCCAGCATTTGTATTTACTGCAACTTAGTCGTAATGTCAGCTGGGAGTGGTCTTGAGCTGGAAAAGCCAGAATAGACTGACAGACATTTCAGCCACCCACTGACAGTAGCTTTGGCAACGCTGATTGGCACAGCAGGCACAGCGTTTCAATACTTCCCCTTCCCCCAACACACACGCACATACAAAAACATGTCTAAAACATGTCATAAAGATAAAGAAGAGGAGGATGTACAGAAAAGAATCATGGTGCCCCTTGTCATCCCTTGGGTGAAGAAATACACCATAATAGATTTTTAACAGCTTTAGTGAGCTATCACCCCTCCAAAAGATAAAGAACAAGTAGTGATTCAAGTGTTAATGACCAAAGGTCAGCAATTATTAACCACTGAAAAGATGTTTTAACTATAACAAACATAGAGGCCTCTTACTCTGCTTAAGTAATACTCTTTCAAAGCTGATCAAAGCGTGCATATATGCAACTGGAGAGGATTCTAGTAGAAAAGTAATGAGCTTTATGTATGCCTTGTCACATTGTAATTCAAAAAGTGCCATTTCACTGTGAATATTGTGACAATGTTGGCTGACACCTCTGCATTAAGATGTAATTCCAAGTGTGGTCCTTAAAGTGATCTGAGTGATGGCTCTGGTACCCTGCTGCTCGTGGAGCAAGCGCGGAGACGATGCTGGTGGCCGATCCAGAGGCTTAATAATGATAACCTCGCCAATATTAGCTGCAGGGGTTTGTTCACACAATAATTGTTTCTGCCAAGCCATATATCTATATGACAGAAATAACTGCTGTGACTTTCCTGCTAAATAATTGATTTAAGAATCGGGCTCCATCAACTATTTCAAGAAGATGAACATGGTTTGTGCCATTTCTTCTTTTTTTTTGCTCTGAAGAAACAGAGAATTTATTAGCTAATTAGAAGATAATTACAACTCTCTGCAAGTTGATTAGCAATTTCACTGTTGAACATTAACAATTTACAGCAACACTACACTCAATTTCAGCACTTGTTTTGCTTTACTTACCTAAATTCTAAACAGTACAAGTATTTAAAGATTTCACCTTGACAAAACTTATTACCAGCTTTCGCATGCAATTAAACTTGCCAAACAGGCATTAATTCTTTGTTCATTACCAGATTAGATGTGTGTTGGGTAATTTAGACCCTTCAATACAGGGCTAGACTACCACGGCTATTGAAAGGCATCAATCTCGCACCAAATGCGAATATATTTTTGTAATTTACAGCAGCTCATTTGCCAGATACCCTAAACCTGCACTTGTGTTGACTGAGGTTCGATGTGTAATGCTAAGCCTCTGCTGGAGCTGAAGGGGTGCCCTCCCCTGTAGTTTAGAGTGACTCAAAGGTGAAACCCTGAAAACAAATACAATGTACTCACATGCTCCACAGTTTAGATTTCACTGACTCACATCATCCTGTAAAAGCAGCACACAAAGCTGTAGTCAGTTGCAACCCCATGCAATTGTGTCTGGCTGTACGGTGTATCAATGCAGCTCGTGGGTCAAAGGGTCAATGAGTAATTAAGACATGGTTGCCTGAGCATTCCCCATGCACATTTCCAGTCCTGATGAAAGGTTGGAAATGAAAGGAGGGGGATTTAAGTGCAGCCTGATACTATGGATCAGATTTCCATAAGTGTGTCTAAATGTTCTGTGTTCAAGGCAATTAGTATGATTAAGAGAT
The DNA here is from genome assembly GCA_038501785.1 of Myoxocephalus aenaeus. Taxonomy (NCBI): domain Eukaryota; kingdom Metazoa; phylum Chordata; class Actinopteri; order Perciformes; family Cottidae; genus Myoxocephalus; species Myoxocephalus aenaeus. Next base: position 13,742,759 of record JBAMJR010000350.1, on the reverse strand, counting down.
AGTGTGGTGTCATCACGCTGTTTAAGAGGATTTTGCCCATGAATTCTGCATGAGGGTTGGATTTCTTTTACACAACAACAGTTACTTTACTTATACAAATATGCAAATTACTGTTCATCCAGGGACCTTAAATATTAGTTTAATATCTCAGTCAGTTATGAGTGTGCTTGATTCTGCAAAGCAAACCAGTTGTCTTACTTTTTGGGAGGAACAGAGGTGATGGTGGTGCTCGTATAAGTGTTGGCCAGATCTAAAAATGAATGGAGACTCCCACTATAAAACTACGAGGAAGGAACATTTAACACATTTTGATATATAATTTTTTTAATAATGGATTAAATTACCTTGTAAATAATCTTCATAGGACCAGCCCGTTTCACCAAACAGGACACTCGTGATGAGGCGGTATATCATGGACAGCATGTGGGCTGATATCGTAGCCTTCAAGTGCAAAGAAGGTCAGAAGGTGCATTGATTTACATGTACAACAAGAAATTATTTGTTCGGTTTCATTGTTGCTAAAAATGAAGAGGCCAAGGACAGAAAATTGAGGTCCCTGATAAATGCTATTAGTAGGAGATGCTGAGGAGTGAAGAAATCAATATGGCAGTTTGTCAACCTGCGTCTCAGAGGGAGCAGGACTGCAGCAGAGGTAAGTGTGCCCTGTCAGCAAAGCACATTACCAGAAATCAAAGTCCAGTGAAGGCCCGAAGGAAGGGATGCAGATGTTTCTATACAAAGGCCACACTTTGGTAATTAAAACCTATTTCATCAGACCTGTCTTGTCACTGGGTTTTCTCTAACACTATTGACTATCTGTTGCATGCATAGTGATCACTAATTTACCTTTAAATAAATGAGCCAGGGTTATTTACAATCCTGACACAAAATGAAGCAAAAGACATGATAGGGTGAAATAGATTATTACACTTGGTATCGTGTTAATATTTAAGACTTATTTAAGAAAATTACTTTATTTACAACTATTTATTATTCAAGAGTCTTGAGAAGCTTGCCGACCCGTAGCACAGGTGTAAGTCCATGTGGCAAGAAAACCATTACAGCCAAATCATCGCAGTCATTTTACACCCTTTAATATTTGTTGCAAAAAACATACTTTTAAAATGATTGACTCTGAAGACATGTGCACTGGAGGCTAAAACGTTCCCGAACATCGCTTTGCAAACATCCAGGAAAAAGTGTAGCGTCAAACAGTCCATTCTTTGAGAAATCCTAAAGTTCCCATTAAATGTTAATGGAAAGTCAGCTTTCCGAACAAACACTGTAAGTATTGTGTGTCAGTGTAATAACATGCATTGCTGACTCCTCCACTGCAACTCTTCAATCTTAAATAATGAAACACAAATGAAACAGTGCAGTGAAACAATAAGAGCGCCAGTGACATAAGACGGCCCCTTCAGTCAATGTGTCCACCAGAACAGTTGAACTGTTTTAAGAACAGCAGCTTGGCAGACAAAAGTTTCTTGAAAATACACTCAAAATAGTTGTAATCATGGTTTAGTACTGTGCGCTGCCTTCTTCTTTGTAGGCAAAATAGACTGTGACAGGTCCAACACTTGTCTGCACTGTTTCTGTAGCACCCACCACCATCCAGCAGCCAATGCCATACGCCAAACAAGGGATGCCTGCAGGAAAAAGACACAGTGATTATATGGTAGTGTTAAAATAGATTCTGTATTTTATAGCAATAAAGAAGTGCATAAACTATAATTACTGACCCAGATTAAGAACTTTCAACATGGTGAAAAATCTGTCCTCAAAGTCCAGGTTCTGTGGAGGCGTTTTGGTACAGTGGTATTTTATAAAGGGGAAGCAGCCTGTTCTCAGTATTTGGTAGTTGGATCCCTGGACTCTCCAATTAAAGTTGGACAGTCCAAACTGGTCATTGTGAACGGAGCTGTAGCGGACACAGTATGACGTCCACGGCGGGAGCTCACGCTGCAGCAGGTGGCAGGTCAGCACCTCTGAGGCGGCTGCCCGCGGGCCTGTCCTGCCAAATGTGCTCGGAAACAGGACGATCTTCAGAAATATGCTGTGCATCTTCCTAAAAAACGTCATGACTTGTGTGAAAAGCAGAATGAGATTCACCTTTCCTGCTGTTTTTATTTGTATTTAATCACCTGCAAACTACTCCCAGACAGAGCTCCGACTAGCCATAGATGATATCTACCGACATTTAAAGTCATCTGACGTACAACAACATGCTGTACATAAACGTCCGTAACAGCAGTGGTACAAGGGCACAATTTACACGAGCGACTAACGTGAGCTGAAGTTAGCGAACAAGACAGTCCCTGCTTGTAAGCTAAAGGACGGTCATTCTGCTAAGACACATCTGCACAGAGCGACACGTCCGGATCCACATGCTGAACACACACGACTTGTCTTGACAATAAGAGAAATGTGAAGAGCGCTTCTCTGTTTGACGCGCTGAGAGAGTGTTTGCCGTCTGCTCTGACCTGGTGCTCCTGCTAAAGCTTCCGGTTTGCAAACGCAGCGCCGCGCGGTTGTTCCTCTTCAACGGAGAATACATTATGTATAAATACTCAACATACTCATCTATAAACAAAATAATATGCAGTCCATAAACACTATATTTATTTGATGACACACTAGTTTAAGCATTAATCTGCAATTTCCAAGACACAATAAAATGGCTTTGTATAACTTGAATGAATGAACGCTTAATACATTCATGAATGAAGCCAACTCATTAACCAGTGGAATTACCTTTTGCATGGTTTACTGTATGTCTTTATAAGCTTTCATTTTCCAATATTTAAGCATATTTAAGCATATTAAAGCCGTTAAAACACATTTGAAAACCATTTATTATAAGGTTCATGCAGATTCTGATCATGTTTTTTTCAGGAATGTATTCAGCTCTCTGTGTTTGATCAACATTGATTTATCTCCAGGATTTACATATTCACAGCTGTCCTAAGCAACTGGTTTATCCTCCACAGATCGCACCTTGTTCTTAACAGTCATCTGCAGTACATCTTCTATGTTCTTGATCAGCTCCTCCAAAAAACAAAAGACAAAATAAGTTAAATTACTACTCATTATTATTTCATCTTTCATTTGAAAATAGACAATATTTACTTCGGCACAATCATTCAAGCTGACTGAAGATGCAAGTTTCATGATATAGATGAGGAGGGATCGTTAAGTCATTAACATGGTACCTTAAAATTGGTTTCTCCTTGCATTTTAGAGGGCGATATTTCCTGATGAATGACTGACAGATTCCGAGCAAAGGTCACCAGAGCTCCCTGGAGATCTTCAGAGACTGTTCTATTAACGACACCCCAAACAAACGAGTTTACTAACAGTCCCCATGTTGCCAGCTAAGAAACAATCACCTTGTTCATCTGATGGTGGTGGTTAAATGAAACTCTCAGTAGACAACATCTTCACTCTTTAGGGGGATGAGCACAGCTTGATTTAACTGTTACAGCTAAAGGATTTGAGTGACAAATATGTTAAATAACCCTCTGCTTAACAACTTGTAAAGTTTGTAACATTTACAAAGCCAGAGGTGGCATCCTAATCCTCTAAAAGAATTGTCTTTACTCTCACTCTGGAGACGGCTCTCATCCACCTTATTCTCTACTGATTTTTCATGTGCTTGTGTTTTTGAGAAGCTGGGTAAAGCAAATTTAAATGTGCTCAGAATTCCTTCTCCTGGCGATTAATATTGTATGTATATGGCTTTGATGCAGTAAGGAATACTCACATCATTCCAATGGTGCAACGCTCCCTGCTGTCGTAAACAGCAAAAACTGTTCCTTGCTTTCTCTGAAAATTAAGAAGCACAAACACACAGTCAAAAGAAGAGCTCCATCATCACAGATTAAAAGAGTACTGCACTCGTTTAACATTGTCAGACTCTACAGTTTCAGATGAATATCAATAGGGCAGAACTAAAAAAAATCTCCTTTAATATTCCATATATTCTTCTTCCTTGTTAAAACCTGGATCCTACTTTACCCATACTGCAACTTGGCAGTCAGCTCGATGTGTTATGCTATCAGCATCTAATTTATCCTTCGAGATACATTATTCAATTATAAAATTATCACTCGAGGCAACTATTCAAACTTTGTGCAGCTCCCTCTTTTCCCATTAGCAGTAGAACTCCCCAAGACCTGTAAACAGACTTTGAGGTGTAAAATTGGTTTACCCTTTAAATCAATCTAAGCAGCAAAATGGACAAGATGTAAGGATGCTATAAAAGTGTTTACCTTCATGTTAAATCCTATGCCATGAGCCTTGCACACCATGAAGAACACATTATGGTACAACATGGAAAGGTTTGAGTGAAACAAGTGGCTCCCAATAACTGCATAACGATTAACCACAGGAGGCTGTAAAAAAAAGAGAAAAGAGCATGAAACTAAGAAAGAGACTAATAATTTCATTATGATTGTTGCCATTAGTCTTCCTGAATCTAAAACAAGACAAAAACATTTTATATATTTACATTTGGAATTAAAGTATAATAGGTGGTGTGTGTAAAATGGGTGGAGTAGAGATGGCTGAACCCCATCCATACACATGTCCTTAGGGTCACTGTTGAGGTTGGGGAGTGTGTGTGATTAGTAAACATGATGAGTGTAGGGAACATGTGGTAAACTGTTGGGCCTTTCTTAATTAACTGCAGGGAGGAACAATTAATGTTTAGAAGACATGCCAAATACAAGATGAGCTTAATTGTACGATGCCAATCAAAGAAACCACAGTTTCGGGTCTGCAAATATTTGCATTCAATTTGAGACAAAAGCACCACCAAATGCACTGAAGGACTACTCAACGCACAATACATATCACCATAACAGAGGGGTTCTGAGCATTCGAGTGTCATAAGTAACACTAGAGAGGTTGATTACTTAAAAGTGGCAGGGCTCAAGAGGATAAAAATGTTCCTGCTTCTCAAGCACCTTTGGGAGACAAAAGAGCAGGCCTAAGCCTCTATGAGCTCAGGAGATAGCCCATAACTCGCTGAGATGGGTGTGTGCTTGCCGTTGTCAAACACAGGACCCTCACACAACAATAAAAGTGTCCAACAGGGATTTAATTGTGTTTGTAATATGCAGGCCCCTAATGATGGCCACTGTTAAAGCCATTAACCACTGCGGTGGCTCAACTGCTGTACTGAAGCACCAGGCTATAGCGACTAAATGAATGTTTGATAAGAAAAAATACAAGCCGCAGATTAACAAGCGTAAACTCAGGCATACTGCTAATAAAAGGACTCTATTGTTTAAGGCCCGGCACCAGGTTGATGAGGTGTTCAAGCATGCATACACATGCATAATGAAAATGTTATGAATTATTAATGTGTTGATTATTTAGGCTCATCTATCAAAATGATAATGAATTCACCACCTAAACACCAATTGAGCTCAGTGCGTAATTACATTATTTAGTTGTATTTAACAAAAATAAAGAGGAAAACACTGATCTATCTTTGTGATTACTGTAGTGGTGCAATACTATTCTCTTAAGTTTCAGCTTGCTTTAGAAATGGCGGTTTCTTTCTTTCACTGTAAAAGTATACAACTTCAAATGTCTAGCATTTTAAATTGACCTCCCGTTTTAGAAACATTTTAAATTATTAAAAATTTCATCATAAGCATATATAAAATGGTACTTTGGCTGCAATCGGATGTTCACAGCATTTCTCTTGGATTGGCATTGGCACTTCTAAACAGCCTGTGCGGCAATTCAGCGTTCCTCCAGTCATCATCAGAAGCATCTGGGTCATGGCCAGCTGGTCACTGTATGTGAGGTCCAGATCAATAGTCCACACCTGCAAACAAGACATCGTGAACCCTGTGTCACAGCAGAGAAAAACAGACACTATAAACTTAAATTCCAATTTAGTCACAAGAATGGAACATCGAAGTATTTCACCCACCAATCCTTAAAAAGAGAGGGGTCAGTACCTTTTAATCCCTACAGTGTTATCCATGTTGAGAGGCAGGGGAAAGGAAGACACGGTTAATGGTGTGTGCTCGACAGATTTAGGTAATTCAGTTGTGGAATGACATGTGCACAAAGTAGATCCTTCTCTGCGTATTGGTACTCAGTTTGCCTTGGGCTAGTTGGTTTGGCACAGGTCTGATGAGAAGTTAAGTTCAGATATGTATAGTAAATGGCATCATTATAAGTATATTAAGGGGTCAGGTATGGTCGTAGACTTCTGCTTAAACAGGGCTAATTTCCCCAATAATAACCTAATAGCTATGCCCTCTCTTCAAAAGTGGCAAATAAATCACCAGTGAAGGAGTTGTTAATAACTAAGTGGCAGTCGGCTGCCTCCCTTTGCTGTTCCTATTTGTCAAAGTAAACGCTCCTGCCACTGAATGCAAATCGCTGCCTGTCTGAACCCTGCAGTCTCTGGAACCTGAGCATTTTATCTCCACTAACACACGGATATCTTACCAAGTACAGTGATTCTCTTATAAGCCACATTACATGTTTTATTAAATTCAAATATGTTGTGAATCATAGTTCATAGTCTAGGGCTGCAACTAACTTCCATGTTCATCATTGATTAATCTCCCAATTAGTTTCTCTATTAACCATTTTTTTATGAAAAGTCAGAAGCTGGCGGAAAAGGCTTTCACATTTTTCAAGGTTCTATTTTCTTCAAATGTCTTGTTTTGTCCAACCGACAATCCAAAACCCAAAGATTTACAATGATATAAGATAAGAAAAAAATAAGAAACATCTTCACTTCTGAGGAGCTGCAACATGATACATTTATTTTTGTTAGAAAAATAATCAAAATTATGATTGTTGCTGGAGAAACAAATATTCATACCTCATTTCAGGTAATTAAGTTAAAAACTATAATAATGTATGAATTTGAAAGGGGCTGTTGGAATACCCAAAAATATTTCCAATTGAAGAAATACTCAAAATTGTGTTTTAAAACAGTACACATCTAAACACTTGCAAGATGTTCAGCAGTATGTTCTGTACTCAGCCACCTTTAGCTACCACTGGACCGACACTAGTCTCTATGCATCAGGTTGGCCTGGGCCTGAGTGATGGACACACTCAACCCCGCCATTCATTCGACTCACTAAAAATCTTACTCCAATGTCTCATTGTCACTCTTAACAAAGCCGTGGGAAATGTAAGCCTGGATTGTACCTGTTTTCTATTGCCTTGCATTTTCATTAAAAACCCTGATGCTGCAGCTGGGGCCCCACCGTTCCACAATGTGAGAAAAGACTGCAAGGGCAAACATATGTGACCCACTTCTTCCCATCAAATAAAGTAGGCAGCTTTTAGCAACAGGTTTGAATCTAAATTGATGTTTAAATCCAGACAGGTTTGCCCATGTGGCTCTCCCCTGTCTGCTCTGTGTGCGGGGAGATGGTTAAGAATCTGTCTTTAATGTTCCCTCTATTGAAGCTCATGCTGTTTATAGTCTGTTCTTAATTATGCTGTCAGTGAATCCCATTCAATTTTGGGTCAACATTGAAATTGAAAATTAATTTGAAGGCTGTCATTATATCAAGTTAAAGAAAAGAGCCGGTTCAGTTCCTATGATAAATTTGAGAAATGGTATATTTTCTGATTTTAGTGTCACTAAAATGACAAATAAGGGGTTGAAATGAAATACTAAAATGGAAGAAATACTGTGAGATATATATTTTCTTACATTTGAATTATTATAATGTGATAAAATCCACAGTCCGTGTAAAGATTACTGACGAAAAAAATCGGTATTTTAAATCTTAAAGAAATGTTTAATACTAACGCACTAAAATAAAATAATTATTTATATTATTATACATGTAGATGTATGTATTTGAGATAAAACATTGCATTGTCTGAACACTGCTTTGCTCACACTGTGAGTTAACATCTAATCCATAAGAGACTACCCTCTAGTGGCAAGCATGCCCTTAGCTAATGTCAATTCCAAATCCATTTCTTATACAGAGAACACATTTTGAATGCACAAATAAAGCTTCAACAGTAAAGACTAAATAAATAAATAGAAGAGATGTATTGAAATGTCCTGAATAAGAGGAAGATACATTACTATCTGATGTATTTTTAATGTAAGAAAAAAACACATTCAGTGTCCTTTTTTTAATCCCTTTTGTAAAACTGTAAAGTAGCTCTAGTGCGTTCTCCACTCTTTTGCAGGTTTAATATTTTATAGACCATAATATAAACAAAGCGTTTTATTTTACAGCTCTGGATCAATAAGCAGTCAATGTAGCCACATGTTAGGAGCATAGGTTAAACCATCATAAACCAGCCCATTTCCAATATCATAAATCAAGAAGGTTTCAACAAAACTTAATCCTGACAAATGAGATAAGGCTTCGATGGTGCACCGCTATAATAACGAGACAAATTTCAGCAGCCCACTGCAGGTAAGCAGCTAGGGGTTAAACACTGACAGGGCATCCCTGTGAAGCTGCCAAATCACTTTAGAATGACCTATTGTCTGAAAGATAGGTGCCTCTGAATTTCTCGGCACTGCGAGGTTAAAGGGCAAGCCTTAAATGGTGGAATCAGTGTATCGACACGATAAGACCTGACAGTTTATTAGATGGCCTTGTGACACATTTGGTCCCTGTGCCCACTGTTTGCCTTGCCTGTTTTCTAAATCCCAGGGGAGCAGTAGAGGAGACACCTATCTGCTCCTATGGATCCCTGACCCGGCTTTAAAAAGTATTTCTTCCACCACTATGGTGAAATAGAGAGCTTGGACGCTGCATGCTACAACAGCCCAGATCATATCTATTGTAGTAGCATGAGCTCACCTTTTGCTCCATGGTGTTGCGGTTCAGAAAGGTAGCCAGGTCCACAGAGACATAGCCCACGATAAGGCGCTGTAGACAGGCTTGGCCCACACGCATGCAGATGGATTGCAAGGTCTCTTGGTGTACAGAGGTCTGAGGAACAGTGGAGCCTATGGCTTCCAGTTGACAGGAGCCCTGAAGCTGGTCTCCACAGGACAGCATGGTCACCTCACCCCCGGGCTCCAGCAGCAGATCCACTGTCAGACAGGTGACACTTTCGGAAGGGGGGTAGGCCTCCACCACACCGCCTGGGCACACAGTGAGAGCAGAGGCATGGCTACAGTACAGACAACAACATGTTACCAATAATACAGCATCTGAACCTCTTTGTTTAATCATCAAAAAAGTAGCATAACATGTATTAAACTTGTCAGGTCACATAGGTAACATCTGGAAACTAGGGAGGACATAGGACATTACTGTTAGCATATTCCAAAAGGTTGTATTTGTACGTAAAAAAGCCTTCAGAGCCTGACAATAGGAATCTGACCTTGCCCGAGGAAGGTCTTCAGGAAGCAGGCCCAGTTGGGATAGCAGGAGGTTTTGGCAGGCTGGGCGTAACGAGCAAGCCACTCTGGGACTTCATCTAAATATCTAAGCAATACAGACTCCTGCAGAAAGAGAGTTAAGGTGCATACATTAGGGATCTACTGAACATGAGGTGATGACAGATCTGAGGACATTATGTTTTGTCAAACACAAGTCACATACAAGACCTGGCTCCTTTATTTTGTCCCATTATCAAAGCCCTCTAGGTGTCGACTAGATTATTGGAAATGCCCTTGTGTTATCCGGATGACTCCAGTGACTGCTTGTTATCCTCGAGACCTTTGGTGGCTGCTTCAATTTCTGTGCGAGTGTCTGATGGATACTGCGGGAGGGTCTATCTGTGAGTGACAGCCTATTATCAGAAGGCCTCAGGAGTCTAATGGCTTTAACTCAGAGCCACAGAGACAGCACCTGCCCTCAATAACAACTCTCTCCACTGGGCAGCTGATGAATGCCTAAGCTAACCCCATCTATCTGGGGATCAATCAGGGCTTGACTGGGATCGATATCCCTCTTGTTTCTGTAACTGGGAAATGCCATAATGGTTTCACCACTTAATTATGCTGTTAATTTCTAACTTTTATTTTAGGTTTCTCCTAAACAGTTTGGCAACTCAAGTACACCGTTTCCTCTGACAATGCTGTGATAAAGTCAAAGTAACGACTCATTATATACCATATATATATGTATACACTATATATATATATATATATATAGACATTGTTTGAGAAAACTACAATTGAATGCTGTGTTGAGTGCATGACAAGTCCAAGTGCTGAGTCTTGTTTTAAATACAGGGTTCTGTATGTAATATTGTCTGCATATGACCATTAGGCAGGAATTTAATTTGGTCATACACAATAAAACGTGTGAAACCTCCCTGAAAGTCTGAATGGAAAATAATGTCTTTGTTGTTTCATCGTTCCATCAGAGCGTTACTTTGTTTTGAGTGTATGCTGTCTAGCTTCACTGGAGATAATGCTGTTGATATTCCAGTCATGTAACAGCCATCCTCATAGTCAAGTACTGTAAGAGGCGAGGTCAAATGCTACTCGGTGATTCCCCCTATACAAACCATAAAGCACACAATGGTGCGGCAAAAAGTGTAAAGCAACGGTTGTCATTTTTAACGGAAGAGCAAGCTCACCCCAGGACTTTGCCTATGCAGTTCACAGAAACAGCAGGACAGGAAGAAAAGAAAGAGAGGTAGTTTGCAATAAATTACTTGGACTTAAACTGCGTACAGTACCCTGTGATAGGATTCAGGCTTTGCTTGGTGTCCACATAAAGCCAAGCAATCTGGTCATAAATAAAATAGATGTTAACCTGCCTCTTTGATTGCTATTTCATCTCTCCATTACACGGTGAAACAACTGAGAAGCTACAGTCCGTCTCTGGAATAGAGGTATATAATCTGACTAGTGACACATTTTGTATGAATATTTATTTTCTGTAGCATTGTCCCACCGAAGCTACAACCTCAATCTACTACATACAACCCACTACAAATTTAATTTGTAATATTAAATTAAACATTAAGTTACTCTCTTGTTCACATTCTCCTAGTCCCTGGTCTAATTTAATATCTTTGTACAAGGGCAGAACAATTTCCTCTGCTTAAAAAAATGCACCAAAAGCACTTCTGACCCTCAATGCAATGGACAACACAAATACAACAAGGTCAATTCAGGTTAATTATGTGAAGGCTGAACATTATATACTCAAACTCTTCCATGCAATCACAGACTGCACAATATTTAGACGGAAAACATCTGTACAAAATGTTCCTGTACCTCTTCAGTGGTAGTGATTATCAACTGACCCATTTAGTTGACAAACTTTACCTAAATAAGGTGTTGCTCAAGATCTGTTTGTACACAGTGTGGCATAAAGAAATACTCCATCTGTTGACGCTATTAGGTGTAATTTTTACCCTCTTGTGCCTAATGATCCATGTGCAAGCTGTGTGAGCGCTTAAATGTGTGTGGCCCCCTTCAGGCGTTGCATGGGTGAAGATCTACATGTTTTTAACCTCTCTCTGTGTAAATGCTAAAAGAGGCCTGGGGGCTTTCTGAAGGCGAAACATTGTGCTGGAGGCTGTGGGCCTCACAATATTCAGAGAAACACACCATCTCCTAGACCTCTGTGAAAGCTTCTCTAAAGTGTAGATGCGAAACCCTCCTCCCTCTTGTTGGTGTACCCTTTTATGCTTTCTTTTACATAGCCAGAAGGGTTCTGATTGTTGGTTTTATTCTGAAAGACCACATGGCAGTCTTGTGAGTCAGGCTTCTTCATGCTGAGCCCTTCAGAACAAGCAATAATTACAAAAGTATGCACACAGTCTGTGCAGACTGAGGCTAAGTACACAATCTAACCCCTCTCTACTTGTCCAGGGATTATAAAGGGTATGACACATTCCTCTGAATTGTAAAACATATTATATTATAATATGCACTTTAATCATCACTTATTTGTAATTTTTTTGGTGACCAATGATCTTGGTGTTATTCTTGGTAATTATGAATTAATATTTAAAACGCTTCATTTGGTCATTTGTGTTGCATCAATAATTAATTGAATAGCTACTATTTTCCAAAACATAGCTTTAGACATCAATTGCTTAAATGCTACTATTCAGTATCTATCCTCTTCACTAGCTGTCATTGCCATTGCAATTAGGTCTACTTCTTTTCTGCAAAGTGGCAAGTTAATGAGAGTTATATCTCAAAAATAAACTGCCATGTTCAAACATCCATCTACAATTTCTGCTGTGAAGAGAGGATGGCGAAGAGATACATTGATATAAAATATTCATATGTTTCTATCTAATCTAAACATTGTTGCTATCTTCAATATACACAAATACAAAAGTACTGGGACGATGTCATACATTAAGGGGCTAATACATTTTAGGGGCAAACAACGTCATAAGAAAAGAATCATGCAATGAGGAGCACAGGATGTGGGCTTTGCTTTGATTAAAAGAGCAAGGTGTAGAATAAAGGCCAGTTAAAGTGTTGTGTCCATATGGCCCAGAAGCCCCGAGGCTCTTGGCCTACACTAGGGGCCTCGGCACTCTTCCCTCTCCATGGGACCCCAGCTGGTGAAACAAACCCCATTTACTTTCCTGTGCTGCCTCAGCCACCATTATGGACCTTGGCTGTGGCTCAGCCACTCTCTGCAATAATTAACAGCACCAATGCCACAACAATTACAGCCCCGCACTGCACATACAATATGAATCAAAGAACGAGCTAATAGGAACAAAACAGAGTGAGCCGTAAGAAGCTTGAGATGACTGCTGTTCTTTCAAATGGAATAAAAAGTAAAATCGTTGTGCTCCAAGCCCACAATCATTAGCCTGTAATTAGTTTACACAAAGCTCCCAGTTAAATGGCAAAATACGGTAATTAACACATGACAGAAAATCAAAGGCTACTTTGTAAGCATATGAGAAATCAGAGCCAGGGGCTCAGAAGCTGTGTACAGATTGCATCTGTAACAAATGAATGGTTTGTAAATGATTAAATATTATATAATAAAAAAATTATTTGTTTGAATAGGTCTGCGACTAAATCTGAATTTATTTTTTGAGGGGAAAGCAAATGTAAGATGTAATTTATAGAATAATTACAATGTCACACTTTTAACACTTCATACAGTACTTGTATTCAAATGTTCTCTTTACAAATGACCCAGACCTCAGTGATTGTTATGAACTCCAATAGTTATGAGACATAAAGCTCAGTGTTGTGATGCTAGAGGTAAATAAAAGCATCAACACCAGCTGCAATTAAAGAATTCAGGTGTTTAGAGTAATTTCTAGTTCAATATACTTTCAAGGCTTTCTTAATACAAATTAATTTATCTATGTGACAATAATCTGCACAAAAGTTATACAAAAATATATACACATGTGAGAGAAGTGCTCTGTTGACCAACATGTCTGTAATGTAATTGTCACTGCCAGGTGAGTTAGGGCATTAATACCATTGGACAGGCTGCTGTTCGCCCCAACACATCGACACTAGTTGACGTGTGTGCCTCAGAGAATGGATAATGGCTGTGTGTATAAACAGATATTTTATCTATTGATTTACTGTTCTGTGACTCTGGGGATGATGCTCAAAATACTGTACTACAGGGACCAGCATTGCGACTGTTCCGATAAAACGGCCACTCTGGCATAAATGATGATATCTCTCTGACCCCACTGTGACCTTAGCTTTTATTCTTTCAATGACAAGTGAATCTAACACTTTTTAGCTTCAAAAAGTGTTTTTTTAGCTTTATCACAACAAGGATCACAATCTCCATTTTAATATCTAGCTGTTACTGTAATGTTATCTGTTAAGTATCTAGTTACCATGTTAACTTTAAATGGCCGATCCCTCATTGGTATGAGTGTAATAATAATAGCAATAAAGTTGTTTTGCATTGCACTTTTCTAAAACCAGTGCTTTGGGGGGAGCCATAAAAACAAGACGTAATAGTAAAAAACATAAATTTAGGGAGAAGTAATAATGGAACTAAATAAGAACTAAAACCAAAATTCAAGCTAATTCAATACAAAATTGCATAAAAATAAGTTTATAAGATGTCCTCTAAGAAGTGGTTCCATAGTTTATGACACGTAATCCTCTGAGTGACATCTTTACCTGAATCCATTTTGAGTTCCATAGCTCAGGACCGCAACGATAGCATTCCTCTAGAGCCCAGTTATAGCAGCTAAGATGGCATGTGTCACAGTATGCTGTGCCACGGCCTCCATGCTCAGAGTCCATCTTGAAGAGCCAGCGCTGCACATGAATGTTTTGAGTCATGAGTCTAGCCAGTGTTTCATGAAGCTATACCAAAAGAGAGACATGGGAATTACAAACAAAATAACATAATTAATTACAAATAAAAGTGAAAATGTGTTCTGTACTGGCACTGATAAAATACCTAATGCTGTAATGCTGTCTGTGAATGCATTTGTGTTTTGACCTCTGACCTGGCTTATCGTGCAGATGTCTCCTTGACCAGGGGGTACGTCAACCTCTGCCCCGGTGAAGATCCTCCTCCCTCCAGATTTGGTGCTGTAGAGCTGTGCAATAGCCGGTTCTGGAGCCAGGATTGGCACTCCTAGCTCATCCGCCACTGCCAGGTCATCCACATGGGCCACGCCCCCCACAATATAGGCCTGCTTACCCTGGATCAGGTGCTTGATGCGTTTCAGGGTGCGTGGACTGTACTTTAGCAGCGTCGATAGGCACATGTTACGGGTCTGGAAGAAAATATGAGGGAAAGGATTTGTGCTGCAGCTAAGAGTTTTTATTGTGTCTTCCAAGGGTTGTTTCTTGACCTGATTTATCACTGTGTACACACAACAGATCTATTATTGTAATAGCCAGCAGGGCTTTAACCTCTCCTGTATTCCAGCAAGTTGAATTGATAAAAGCTGCCTGTGGGAGGCCTCCCCTATCCTTCACATCTTTAATGTGTGCTAGCAATGAGCTCCTTGGGAATATAACTAATTACTTCACATCTGTATTTATTTGATCCACATGGAATTATCCCTTCTGTCAGTGGCAGAATGCGCTGGCAGCCATGGGTAGCAGTGATTCATCTCAGCAACACGTCTGGCACAGTTTAACAACAAAACAGCAGGAAAATCAATAGACTGAAATGAAGAAGACCACGTCATGTTGCACATTTAATCTAGTGCAAAATGATAGAAAAGATGGATAGAATGGCTGGATGTAAAAAGACAATACAATAACATCTTCATTTTATTGTATTGAGGTAATCAAAACTATTCCGAATTTTTGAAAATGCAGCAGTTAGATAGAATAAACTGATAATAAACCAATGAATATGGAATTTAATTATTTATTGAACGCCAGCTCGAGACCATTACATGTTTTTTAATTAAGTATAACTTAATATAGTTCTAGTGTGTTTACTTTGAAATAACAAAGATGTATAATTTCAAAAGCTGTAAAAAGGAATGAAACATTTTAAACACAGAGTGTAAAATAACAATCTCCTCTAGTACCCTCTAGAGGAGAATTCACAAACTACAGATGCTCGGGGCACCTCTACAGTACAATACAATCGATTGCTCTACAGTAAATTCTAAGAAGGGAATGCATTGTCAGGTTTGTTTCTTCAAAGTTGTTTGTGCACAAAATGTAAACGTGATTTATCTTACTGGGAAATAATCAATAGCCTCAGGTGTGAGGATGATGAAGCGTCTGACCGAGGAGAATGAGGCCGGAGTGGGTCTGGTGTCATCCTCGTCTGGGGCTCCATCACACTTCAGGAGGCTGGTGTAATAGTGCAAAATGTCCTCTCCGAAATGTCGTGGACATACGTAGATCACCTCCACATTTGTATCTTAAAACACACAAAGACAATGAGCAAATCATATGTTTACATTAAAGCATACAGAGAACATTAATATATGTTTATGGCAGTGAGTGAGGTTGTGAGAAAAGCTCCTACCTCTGATATCACACAGTCTGCTTATTTGGATGTTCTGTAGGATGTCATATCTCCTCAAGTTCATACGCCGGCTCTGAGAGTATCCTGTCAGAACAAGATCACAAAAGTCTGCACAAGATTTTCAAAGAGAAATTCATATCATCTCTAACTGGCTTTATTACAAATGTGTAGCTCTGTACAACTACTCTCATGTGTACTCTACTAGACTTGGGGGATAGGTAGTTACGTCTAATCACACAGTAGGGCAATCGGATGATTCATTTAGCCTAATAACTAGCAGGTGCAGTGTGCTGGGCATCCTGTTGCACCATGTCCAGTCACCGCTGAGCTACATCCAGTGGTGCCGCCAGGATTGTACTTTATGTCTGTCTGGATTTCTGCCTGAGAGAGAATTCTCAACTGAATCAAGGTAATTAAATGATTGGATTCATGCTAATTAACAACAATGGGGTTCAACTTTCTAATTATCCTTGCTCACACAGCACTCTCTGCAGCCACCCCAAGTGCAAATAAAGCATTCCATCTGCTAGTAATTAGGCTTAATAATTTCAGACAATCACTCAATGATTTACAACACACATGCCTGATTACAGTCTAAATGTGAGTGCCATGGTGAACTTAGATCAAGAAGGGATCGTAGCTAGCACACTGTCTAGTGCAAAATCACAAAAGCCTCTTCCTCTTTTGTGTTTTTTATTTTTTATTTTTTATAAAGCAATAAAATAAGACCTCTTGCAAATATTCAACAAAATGGCTTTTCATTTGCTTAATCTGCAAATTAAATGGTGATAGAAACTAAATTGTTCAGTTCCCTGGCATGGAGACTGTCATCACCCTGTGAGTGCTTTCCTGCAGAGAGTCATTTGAACGAGACAGAGTGCCTCCACCAGGGCCACAGACTGGGGCAGCAGAGTGGTGAGACGGGGATATGTGTGTGTGTGTGTGTGTGTGTGTGTGTGTGTGTGTGTGTGTGTGTGTGTGTGTGTGTGTGTGTGTGTGTGTGTGCAGCAGGCAGAGAAAGCTACCTAATGAAGGGATGTGGATAATGGTCCTCTTGGAGGACTGGATGTGTTTCCAGTTGGCTGCCAGATGCTGGGGATGGAGAAAAGGAGTGATCAGAGATGGGCTGCTTGGATGCGTACACATACACACACTCACA
Source organism: Myoxocephalus aenaeus (assembly GCA_038501785.1). NCBI lineage: Eukaryota > Metazoa > Chordata > Actinopteri > Perciformes > Cottidae > Myoxocephalus > Myoxocephalus aenaeus. Next base: position 13,725,704 of record JBAMJR010000350.1, on the reverse strand, counting down.
CACACGTACAAACGCATGCATGCGCACACACACGCACACACACACACACACACACACAAATCATCATTGCATAGCTAAAACACATCAAGCCAATCTCTCTCTGGGCTAACAGAAGCAAACCAAGCATAAAATACCACCTTAATTAAATTAAGCGTTTACTTTAGAATTATCTTCTCACAATTAATTCAATCAGCAAGGTACATGATGCTACTGCCAGGGGAAGATTAGCAGGCTTAATTAACAGGGTATGAATGCTTAAAGAGTGAGAACATACATTTAGTGCATGTATACACGCACAGCGATGTTAAAACTAAATGAACTTGTAGGCACTAATTAATATTGTGTCAGCAGTCTAAAAGATGTTCAACCCAGATAACAGCACAGACATGACATCTATGCTGAATAGGGTAAAATATACAGAACATTATGCATCTTGGAAAACTCTGCTGTCATACTGCTCTCTTGAAGAGCTAAATAGAAGAAGATCTTTATATTTTGAATTTAGGATTGCACGGTTTTACTATGGCAGAAAGAAGTTAGTAATTTTTGAGGTAATCCAATGTAGTAAAATGGTCTTCATGGCTCAACAAGGCCCCAGAAAATCATTGAATGTCTTAAGTAAGATTTAGTTGCATTAAATTAAAAGAGTTTGGATATGTTTTAGAAATATCCAATTCGAACCAATAGCTCCACGTGTCTAACTCAACTACTTTCACAATCATTTCCCTCTACAATCTGATTCCATTTCAAAACCTAAAATCACTACAACACATTTTTTTTATTTAAATAGTTAAACTATCTATAATATTTATAGCATGTTATTATACATTTAGTTACTGTTATATGTACTGTAATTTACCATTGTAATGCATTGGATACCTTTTGCCATTGATCTCTAGCCCTCATAATCACTGTTTCTCCATTTTTCTTCTTGCATTTTGACTTTATTCATTTGTCTTGCTGTTCCCCTCTGTTCGTCTAACTCCTCTGATGTTTTGTTTTTGTCTTGATCTTTTCTGTTCTACTCTATTCTATTCATCTGGCACACTGCTCCCCTTTGCTGTTCTGTGTTTCTGCTACTCAAACCAGAAGTACTAAAGCAGCACATTTGAGTTTAAGTTACATACCATGATTAATGTCCATTTCTGTCCTTGCTTTTACAGTTATTTAGTCAGAGAGGTAGAGACTCAAACACAGATTTTAAATGATAATTGTATTGTAAAATACTGTCATAAGATAAAGTTTGACTCTAATTTTGAGAAATTGGGAAAAAAGAGAGACAAGGGGTGCGCTTTGAAAACGTAAGCAAGCAATATTAAGTAAGAGAGAGGGAGAGAGAGAGAAATCACACAATGATTATAAGCAACATCACCTGCGCTCTGCTGCGGAAATTCTCCAGTTGTCTGAAACGCCGGGCCTGCAGGTTGTTCCTGACATGACGCATCTGAGTGTGCATCAACCATGAGACAGCGATGGTGCCTACTGCCCACTTGCGCTGGCAGTGGCGCAGGTAGGCTGTCCGGGCTAAGTAGCGCCTCCAGCGGGACTGGATGTGGATGGCAGCTGCCTCAATGCCTCCCTCTCCCTTGTAGCGCTGACCCGGGCGTAAGACCAGACTCAATACCTCCTCCCAGTTTTCAAGCACTGAGAGGAAGCCAGTCACCGGAGGAGCTTTTGACCAACCACTTTCCCAAACATGGCTTAACTCTACTAGCCGTTCCCCGCTCACTTTGGCTCGAGGCACAGCAAAGTCCCTAAGCAGCTTTTCCAGGGCCTCCAGAGCATCTACCACACTGCTCCAGCACAAACTAAAGCTCTGCTTGAAGTGACAGAAATCTGTCGCCATTGGGTTGGTCCGTCCCATTAAGATGGTAAAGTCGTATTTGCTGATATTTCCTGGAACTTGCACAGGTAGAATCTACAGAACACAGGGAAACCTAGACTTTAATAATACAGTTCAAGGAATGTAAATAGTATATTTGTTCACCTTCTCTCTCTCTATTTAATATAGCATATATTTAAAACTATTACAGTGATCTTACATGAGGGTTTTCAGGGATAAGACTGTTGGTGGCTTGCATCATACGCCTGTGGTCCATGCTCTTGGAGGTTGTGGAGGGAGGCGGAGTCTTGGTGGCCCAGATGGGTGTGCCTTCCCTGCCTATTCTTTCGCAGGTGGACCCAGGTTCTGTTTCCCACTTCAGCTGCTTGTGCCACCTGGACTTCAAGCCTATCAGTCACAAATAGACAGGCTCAACTGTACTCTATCAGTGATCAATCAGTGGCAAACAGTCATCAATGTCAAATCAAGTGGCAGCTGTCCCTACTACACCGGAGTCACTGAGCAGACCTGTCTTTGAAGAACACGAATCCTCTCTGGAGTGAAGACAGGCAGCCTTGTGCTGGATTGACATTTGAAGCAAACTTGTATTTGGCACTGATAAAAACAGAAAATAAAGGAACAACATTAAAAATGTTGTTTCTGTCCTTGTTCATAAAAGTTTTCAGACAAAATACAAGACAATAATTCGGAAAACACTCTGTGAAATTATAGTTAGCAATTTCCCGCTGAATATAAGGTCAAAATTCCACAAACAACAACTGACCTGACATGCACACTCAATGAGCATTTGTCTATGCATACATATATCAGAGGTGAGGTGTTGGTGCTGAGGTCTTTTTACCTGTCCCCATGGTTTCTTCAGGCATTGCCAAGCTATTACGGCACTTTGTGACTGGAAGACTCCCCACAGGGCCGGTGATTATTCTGCGATGTTTTGCCTGAACAGAATTCTTTTACAAGATCAGAAGTTTTACATCTTGTTTAAATTAAATAAAAGCAAAGCTACCAGACCCTGGCACTAAAAAGTTGTTGCCAACAGCTAAGGAAGCCCGGCCCTATCTACATCTAACTAAATGAAACAGTTACAGGTTTAAAGCTTGAGCATGTTTGAATTGAATGTTTTTTCTTTTCAAGAGATAATGTTGTAAGTGTAGGAGGTAACCAGCCATTAATCAGACTCTTGCCAGCTTGGTGATGTAAGAAAAAAAAATAATGTTCTAGCAGAATAATTATAAAGGAGAGAACTGGGATAGCTACATAATTATAAACAATAGATTTTCTGTATTCATTAAGAATTTAGAAAGCGATAAAGCTGGCACTGGCAAAGTTGTAAACCGTCCTGTAACCCATCTAACCCTACATCAATTAATCACGGTATCCAAGATTAAAGGTTATCTTAACCTTTAAGCAATTCTGTAATAAAATCAGAAGTATAATGGATTGCCTAGTTTCATATAAACAGTTTAAAATGTGTCATTACTCATAAAACACAAAGTTTGTGCTGTGCTGATCCTCCAGACTTGTCACCTAATGTCCTCTCCTTCGTTCTCCTCAGACCACTGAGCTCTCTGACAGACCACAGGTAGTAGCCAGGTGCTGGGAGAATATCCCCTCAAAGGCACACATCTGTTTCAGATGGGGTTGGGAAAAGGTGGCACCTTTTTCTAAAATTGCTAAAATGCAAAAGCTCATTTCCTGGCATGGGTATGAAGTGGAGAAGAGCTGGCCTGAGTTGCAGGAGGAGGCAGCAGGCAGAGAGCCAGTAGTTAGCAGTTGGGGAAGCTACGGCTGTCTTATTGGCATGCTGGACCAGGTACCTACTTCTGTCCTGAGACAGCTGTAAACCAGCAGCCCATAGCACAGCAATCAGGCGCCTGTTTCTTTAGAAGAATGCTGATGTGCTGCAATCTGCTGCTTTCCGCTTTCTGCAGCCAGCACTTCCATCTCTCCTATATCAGAGTGACAGTCTTGGCTGCTATTTCTCATGTCAAGTATAGATTACCGAAAACATATTGGAAAATAAAGTGAGTAAAACATATCTAAAACTAATGCCGACCTTTGCAAAGATTAATTTGTTTGCTGTGACAAGTGCTAGCTGTCATCATTGAGCCAAGTGACCTTTATGTCACTGTCTCTCTAAGCATGATACTTGAAGCATCTATTAATGCAGACCTGGAACATCACGCTTTACTCCAGCATGATGTGTCTATTCTGGGGATTAAGGGAGTAAGCATCAAGGAAAGCAGCAATGATATCCAATTCATCTTAGTTGTAGCAGAACCTCTTGTAATGCGTCATAATCAAATCTTTCCTGAGGCATGCGCTGTATGTTACAATTAATATCAACAAAGACTCAAGACACAGGAATCAATTCTGCTCTAGATCAATCTCACTGTGGAAATAAATTAGCTGGAGGACATGATATTATTCTGATTATAGTTTATTATTATAGTTGATTATAGTCATTTCCAGCAGTAAGACTGAAGTGTAATAAGGAAATCTGCTCCATAACTAAGAAAGCCAAAATACCAGATGTAGACAACTATAAAAAGTAAAAATGTTCCTGTGTGTTTTACAAAGCCACAGCTGAATCAACTGTCACCCACTCCATGGTTGTTATGTATACAACTCAATCTAGCAACACAGTGGAGTACATCATTATAAAAAGAATAAACTATCACCTTGATTCCACAAAGAGCCTGAAAGGCTCCAGGGCAGGACTGAGTGAAGTAGCATTTTTTAAATGTATAGCATTTACTGTAAACCCACCAAGAGTACACTTTGCATCAAAATAAGGTAGTGACATGAAAGTCCTTACAATACTTATCATGATACTGGTGGCTAAAAAAAATACTGTATTTTGAAACTTAATCAAACACCACTGTGAATGTGTTGTTTATAAGGATAATATGCATGGCATTCCAAATGTTATAGTCCTAATTTAAATCTTAAAGTATATTAATCTAGATTTATAGTCAGATTACTTACTGTATTTGTCCTCCTCTTGTGGACATCAGGGAGTGATATCCCAAATGTCTGGTGCATAATAGCTCTGTTGTTTGGATGAGCAGGATTACTCAACAAACGCTTGGTTAACGCTAACTTGTGCTGATCAAAACAGATAAAGGAAAAGTTTCAAAACTTGAGTTAGTTAATATCAACAATCTACTGTGTGTTATGCTGAGCAGACAAGTTTGATGTGTTATATTGTTGTCTCTTGTGCTGCTCTACCACACCATATCTAATGTTGTTTGTCTTGTGCAATACAACAGAATAGTTGAATTTCTATCTTACCTAACTACTCTATATTACTAAGTAAATAAAGGAGTTTTCATTTCTGAACAAAATTAATTATCTACCTTTTCCCCAGGTGGAATGTCTTCCCTTTGTGGACGCACATCTTGGATACTCTCCAGGGAAGGTTTCCTGTGTGATGTCTCTATTTCAGTCTCACGATACACATCACTGTAACGTATGCAATTCTGAAGATACTTCTTCAGAGTTCTAACAACGAGATGGTGGTATATAAGTGTTCCCACTGTAAATTATTATACAGTAAACAACACATGTAAGCTTCTCCTTACTTACCATTTGGGAATCTGTTTCTTCTTCTGCAAGTCTTCAATTCTTGGAAGGACCAGCAGCTGCTTAGTCACTGTGTTCAGATAATCATCTGCATGCTTCTATTTACAATGAACACAAATATATTGAATAATAAGTGTATAGTATAATATAAAAATAATACTAAATATACTACTATATAGATGATGTATATTTGATAGACGTGTGTGTGTGTGTGTGTGTGTGTGTGTGTGTGTGTGTGTGTGTGGATTTGTATACTCAATATATATATATATATATATATATATATATATATATATATATATATATATATATATATATATATACACATTCTCACCCTGATGCTTCTCTCTGTCTTGCCAATGGCCGCGTCCAAGGCTTGAATGTCCAGTATTGTCCCCCTCTCATTGACACTCTGAAGAGAACATTTGAGTTGTCTCAAATCCTCTTGAACCTGTAAAATACAGTTCATTGATGTACATAATGTGGATATATTGCCTAAAAATAGCCACGCTTGGCACTTGTTCTTGGGTATTGGTAGCTAGTTTATCTAAATGTATTCAAGGTTTAAAAAGAAATAGCAATGTTAAAAGTGTATGAAACATTGTAGTTATTGTCTGCACTGTGGTCATAATTTAGTCAACTTGTGTACTTGAGCTATCCGCAAAAACTAGCGTTAGCTAGCTATAGTTAGCTAGTCTTACCAAGGTTAGCTCACTATATTCTCTAGTAAAATAGGTTATTAACTGAGGTAGATAACATTACCTGAAATAAAACTGCTCCCAACGTATCTTCGTTTTTAAGCGTGTCAGACATGTTGTATTGGGTTAATAATAATACATAATAATACAACAACATGTGTCACAATATTATAATGAACTAACGTGAACTTCTATAGTTAACCAAACAAGTCAGCGACACGTCCATCAAACGTCTTCACACAGTACTCGCAACCATGACGACGAGAAGCAAACTTTGGGAGTTAAATTTGCCCCGAGTACGAACTGTCGGGCAGTCCGCCTATACCTGTTGTAAAAACCACCACTGGCCAACTTGTTTTTCCAAAAGGCAGGGGAAAACTCCAACTACGGCGCAAATGTAATCTTACTCTCGCCATTAACGTTAACATGCATTCATAATTTATTGGTGGGGTTTTGGGGGAGATGATTTGCAAATTGCCTGAAAGAGAAATTCAGGGCATTTTAACGCCCTTTACTCTGAAAGGCTTCAGTACAGGAAGCGCATTGAATGTCGGTGTTGACGTATGCACAAAGTCTAAGCATATACACGAGTGGCATTTTAGTATTTATATTACGAGAATATATTACCTAATCGAAACGCACATACATGTATCTAAAGGCGTTATTAATTAAGCACTGAGCCCTAATTCTTCAGCCTCATAGTAACCGACGTTGCACCGGAAGAGGCTGTCGCAGCGGCTCAGTCAGAGTTGAAAGGTTATCAACGTCACATCAAGCTAGCAGGTGAAGAAGCTCGTCCTATTTATTATAAAAATGTCAACTACAGAAGAAGAAGACACGGAGATGCCTATTCCATGCGTAGTCATCACAAGCTGTGACGGTGGTTTTAAAGAAGAAGAGCTGATAAAACGTAAGTGTATCTGAGCTTCACGTCCAGGATTTGGCAACGCTTAACAAAGCTAACTTTCTCTTAGCACAACAGGTGACATTTTATATCGCATGGATATTGTTAATACAGGTCGATAACTATAAACTGTCCGAGGTTGTCAAGTTAGTTAGGGATTTATTGTTTTTGTGGGGCAGGTACAAAAACGGCATAGGTAAGGCTGAAGGAGGCTACTTGCTTCTTATTTCAGCAGCTAGCCCCGGTGGTCACAACTTAGTCTAACGTACGGTCTCTCCTGTATGTGTGGTTCAATACAAATATGTTCTTGCCTCAGAGATCCTCAGTTCGAAGACTTTGCCCGAGCCGGACAAACGAGAAGAAACAGTAGCCTGGTATCCATGGACCATCAACAACAAATATTATACAGCGGATGTCAGGCTATGCGTTGTGCCAAGCACCTTTCATATGTCATCGGAGATCGCCCAGTCCATGCAGGCTTTCATCGCTTATTTTGACAGTTCAGTGGTACGTGACTTAAGAACATGCTGTAGTTTGAGAATCTCAACGGTATATCCTGTGATACATGTGTAATTTGTGATGTATGTGCATGGTGTTTGCAGAAGGACGGGCTGGAAAAGCTACTTCCTTGGGTATCAGTGGTGGAAGATCTTGGTCCAGAGGTGCTCATTCTGGTGTGTGAAAGAGTCTCTGAAAATGGTTAGTTCCCCAGCTCTCAATGTCTGTGAGATTGCAGAAAGCGCTTGACTGCAATATGTAAGGGTACTGTATGATATCTGAATTGTAATCTGTTTTCAAGGGGTCACCCGACATGAAGCACAACAGTGGTGTTTGGCTCATGCCTTTGAGCTGGTGGAGCTTTGTCCACAGGACGTTCCAGATGAGGATGGTAAGTTTTACAGACAGCAGGAATTCAAATGACACTGCATACATTTGTTTTCTAGTTCTTTATATTATGCATTGGTTTGTACTCATTCACACCATCTGTGTTGCCTTACCAGATGACTTTCCAGAATCCACAGGAGTAAAGAGAATTGTCCAGGCTCTCAATGCCAATGTGTGGTCCAGTGTAGAGATGAAGGATGGTGAGATGATGATGATGATGATGATGATGATGATAATAATAATAGTTTATTTGTATAGCACTTTAAAAGGTACTCAAGGAGATGACATCACTAATACAATTACCTACTGCATTTTCACCTATTTCACTATTTAAGTAAGCTCTGTGTATGAATGGTATATGACAGAGTATATCTCTATCTGATAGGTCACAATCAGGGCTTCGGTCTAATGAGCAGTTTGGTTGCCGCCAGACACAACAACCCTCACAGCTGTCAAGATCCCCAGGTCAGTGGCAATGTAGTTGTAATCATTTTCACTTCCCTAAATCATAATTTAATTCATAGTTTTGTTTTCAATGTGTTCTTTCTTCATTCTTGTATATCATCGATTTAAATGTGCCAGTGTTCGATGAGGCATGCTAACCCGAGCTCTTTTTCTGTAGCAGTCTTCCAGTTTGCCAGTAGAGGAGTCGCGTGTTACTGAGGAGACTAACCATACAGAAAGTAGTGCAAACACAGACACACAGGGAGGCACAGTTGTTGGTAAGTGAGCAACCCCTGACAAAATGTTATAACGGATAGAACAATAACGGATTAAGTATGTTCACCCAAAATATGACTCTTGATGACTGGAGGCGACATTTAATGTTCACTTGTGTTCATTCACTCAGATGCGATGACTGATTTGGACATTCAGGAACTCGCTAATCTCACGGCTGGAGATGTAGATGTGGATAACTTTGAACGTCTCTTTAGCAAATTAAAAGAGATGAAAGGTAATTGGGGAATGAAAAGGAAACGCACAACTTTGTTGGCGAAAACTGTGTTGTTTTTTTAAACCTAAACAATTTAAGTTTATACCTTGCTTTCATTGTTGGTGTGGAGGTCAAATACTTTTACAGCTGATGACATTTATGCTGCTTTTGTTTTTTTTGATTTTCAACCTGCAGACAAAGCTTCTTCATTACCTCATGAACAGAGAAAGGTTCATGCAGAGAAGGTAAGCAACTGTAAATAAATTGTAAGTAAACATGTTTAAGTCTAGTATTGAGTATTTACACAATCTACTTTCCAGGTAGCAAAAGCGTTTTGGACGGCCATTGGTGGTGATGATGATGAGATAGACGGATTATCATCGGGAGAGGAAAGCTAAAAGCATATACCTGTGACTCGGTCTCTTTTCTCCTGGTCCTCCTCCTTTCCTGGGGCTCCCACAAGATCCAGCGCCCTTGGACTTGCATCTTTCACCTGGAAAGTGGAGATGCTTACAGATGGTACTGTAGGCATAGTTATATTTAGACATTTTTGATTCTTAAAATAAAAAAATGATTTCAATACTGGTGTATAGCGAGAAGCAGTTGAGTATTTTGATTGGGGATATTAGTGCGCCCCTGGATCCCTCTCTCTGCTAGTGAGTGAACCTCAACAAAAACAAATACAATTATTTGGGCTTTAATTTAAGTATACACTCACCTAAAGGATTATTAGGAACACCTGTTCAATTTCTCATTAATGCAATTATCTAATCAACCAATCACATGGCAGTTGCTTCAATGCATTTAGGGGTGTGGTCCTGGTCAAGACAATCTCCTGAACTCCAAACTGAATGTCAGAATGGGAAAGAAAGGTGATTTAAGCAATTTTGAGCGTGGCATGGTTGTTGGTGCCAGACGGGCCGGTCTGAGTATTTCACAATCTGCTCAGTTACTGGGATTTTCACGCACAACCATTTCTAGGGTTTACAAAGAATGGTGTGAAAAGGGAAAAACATCCAGTATGCGGCAGTCCTGTGGGCGAAAATGCCTCGTTGATGCTAGAGGTCAGAGGAGAATGGGCCGACTGATTCAAGCTGATAGAAGAGCAACTTTGACTGAAATAACCACTCGTTACAACCGAGGTATGCAGCAAAGCATTTGTGAAGCCACAACACGCACAACCTTGAGGCGGATGGGCTACAACAGCAGAAGACCCCACCGGGTACCACTCATCTCCACTACAAATAGGAAAAAGAGGCTACAATTTGCAAGAGCTCACCAAAATTGGACAGTTGAAGACTGGAAAAATGTTGCCTGGTCTGATGAGTCTCGATTTCTGTTGAGACATTCAGATGGTAGAGTCAGAATTTGGCGTAAACAGAATGAGAACATGGATCCATCATGCCTTGTTACCACTGTGCAGGCTGGTGGTGGTGGTGTAATGGTGTGGGGGATGTTTTCTTGGCACACTTTAGGCCCCTTAGTGCCAATTGGGCATCGTTTAAATGCCACGGCCTACCTGAGCATTGTTTCTGACCATGTCCATCCCTTTATGGCCACCATGTACCCATCCTCTGATGGCTACTTCCAGCAGGATAATGCACCATGTCACAAAGCTCCAATCATTTCAAGTTGGTTTCTTGAACATGACAATGAGTTCACTGTACTAAAATGGCCCCCACAGTCACCAGATCTCAACCCAATAGAGCATCTTTGGGATGTGGTGGAACGGGAGCTTCGTGCCCTGGATGTGCATCCCACAAATCTCCATCAACTGCAAGATGCTATCCTATCAATATGGGCCAACATTTCTAAAGAATGCTTTCAGCACCTTGTTGAATCAATGCCACGTAGAATTAAGGCAGTTCTGAAGGCGAAAGGGGGTCAAACACAGTATTAGTATGGTGTTCCTAATAATCCTTTAGGTGAGTGTATGTCCCTGAGGTACAATTGTCGCATATATTAAGTGACATGTGCCTTATCCTTCTGAGTTGTAAGACGTTAAACATTCTGTTGAATCAACATAAAGACTTGTGATTTAACTTTTTATGCTCCTTTGTGTGCATTTGTTGTGAACACAAGACTGTTGCACTACATGGGTACGTAGAGGTCATCTAGGGCTTAAGAGAAGTATGCAGACCAGAGAAATAGAAACCCCTGTAAGCTGCAACGGAAAACCTCTGCAATTAATTAATAAAATGATCAGTTGTAGTGCTGTATTGGACAACATTATACTGAAGTGTTGGAAATATTGTCTCCTTTTGTGGAGGAGTCGAAATGTAAAAAAACAGCTTACAATATACCATCTAACAAAATACCACTACAACGTCAAGTCGCCTTTGGATTGACTCATTACAGTTTTACAATGGTAGCATTTATTACAAGGCAGTAATATTTGACTGCATTCATGTATCGGGATTTCTATTTTTCCTGTCACCGTGTATGAATGAGTCATGGTCTAAAAAAAAAAAAAATGACTTGAAATAATTTTACTCTGTTGCAATTCCTTACATTTTCACAGATAACAAAACAATGGTCATTTGAGAACAACTATTGGGCTACATGGGAAAAAAAACATGTACATAAGACTTGGAACAGAACCACCAACTAAGAACATCAAGGAACACAAGTACTGATACAGAACTACCAACTATACCTTACACACTGTAGTACACAGTATTTCAGTTCAGCACTGTGTAAATGTTTTAAATAGATTACATCGTGACTCGATCTTATGTAAGTGCAGGATAAACATGCTGGCTTCATAGACAGTGACCAAGGACAGCGAGCATATTACACATGCCTTATATTGAAGCAATGTACATGTAATATACAGAATTTACTAGACAAGCAATTACCACTAGAACTAAAGCATTACACTGATCAACACAGTAAATTGGAAGTGCATCATTTATCCACAAGGAGCAGTGTATTACTGGTAATGTGACGAGATTTGCATTTATCTTTGCTCAATATGCCATCGATGGTTGAGCCACTGCCATGGTTGCTGCTAGTGAGTACACTTCAAACTATAGTCACATGGGTGCCTAAATTCAACCAGTTCACTATGATCGTTTGTACTGTCTGTCATACTTTGTCCCTATAACAGTAATAGCTGGTACAATAATTCACACTTAAGTTGACTTATTAGAAAAGCCTGCATTTAAGCAGGCCAAGTCTTGGGTCATTAATGCAAAGTATTTTTGTGAATCTACTCATGCCAGAGGTCAGTTGGGTCCACTGTTTCAAGCACTGCATGACTACGAGAATCACAAGCTATAAATATTTATGTACAATCATTGAGGCATTTAAAAAAATATATATTCCCATGCAGGACAGTATGCAAAAATAACTTAGAAAATGTCTCTTTCACTGAGCAAAATAGTTTTCATACAAGGGTTCTTTTCAAGAAACAATAGTGTTAATTTCTATATTTTGTTTAAAATAGATAAAATACCAACTGCATGATCAATCAGATAATTGACACTTTAATTCATACAGATAAATGAATATGGGCAAAGTACGTTGTACTTAAGATATTAATCAAATATATTCTATTTAATCACTACTCAGAATGACATTTTTCATCTTAATTTCTGGTTCAATTGATAAATAAGCCTCCTAACTCAGTTGTTACAAAGAGTGGTACTGGGACACTGAACCACCAGTGATGATAGCATACATTTGACCTAATTCATAGAATCAAAAATGTTTTGAAACATGTTAAAAAAAGGTGACCAAACTGAAACTGTGGCATAACTTCAACTTGGGGAAAAATACATGATGTCTTAATGAATAATAAAGAAAATGTGGTTAGTCTTTGAAACCTATTGCAAATACCCTGTGGCTGACAATGTAAAAGTCTCAAAATAACAATTAAATGGAGACACAAAATGGTACTGAGGAAAGTGCTATAGATGTGAGGTGAAATGTTAGAGACTGCGAGGGACGAGTGATTTTCTGATTTGATGAATAGCGTCTCGTTCCTTATTAATCACTGAGGGATGCGTGACGTTTTCCTATGGGGTTTGTGGATATGCGTTTGTGTCTATGTGGATGGGAAGGGGGTTTTCTGGGAACCATGTGCTGCTCCTAGGACACACTGGAGCAGTGGATGCTGGGAGAGCCCATCTGTGTGAGAACTTTGTCCAGCCACTGCAAAGGGCCATTGAGATGCAGTTCTATCCAGCAGGGGGTGCTGGTCACTGTCTGACGTCTGCAGGGTACAGAAAAGAAGAGGGGCAACACAGTTCGTCATTACAGAGAGCTTTTCACACTACATCATAGTGTACACATTTAAAATTGCATTAGGTCATTATTAATTTAACTTCATTATAGTCACGTATGATCCCACTACATCCTTGTATATCGGGTCCCTCCTTAGTTTAAGTGAGGATTTCGCTCTTGATTATAGTCGATGCAAAATATACAGTCTGCTTGTCTTAGTTGAATTAGCACCAACATGTAAACCAACTCTACAGGCCATTTCTGAAGTCCTTCAAGTTTTTATCAGAGATGTTTTCCTCCAAGGAGTTTGGTGCCAGAAATATAACACCAGTGGGAATCCCCTTCGCAAAAGGTGTCTGAAATGTGTTCACCTCCCACTCCATGTCCCCCTCACGAATGCATGCCTGCTGCATTCTTCCTCTGTTACTCAACCCTCTCTTGCCGACACAGCAGCTCCCTCCCCCAATAACCCTCTTTCTCCTTTTCAAGTCTGCTACCGTCTGTGCACAGCACCCCTTCATTTTTTCAGCACCAAAACTGAAGTAAATTATCCCGACCATAAACACCAAAGCCCTCTCTCATTTTATTCTTCATTTTGAAGCACACAGGTATATTACACATTTGTGTTCTAAATGTGTGCCGTGCAACAGGCTCAAGGCAAACAAGAAGAGTGATGAACGCTTAAAACCAAATGTTTACTGATAACTTTAAACCGACTGGGACCAAGGCAACAGCAGGACCTTGAAAAGCTGAAATATAAGCAGCTAATTGAACACTTAACAATTGATGCTTTGTACACAAATAAGTAAAAGGTACACAGCATGTCTAGTCTTGGCTGTGAATGGATTAATGTGCCATTGCTGCCTTTGCTCATACTAGAAATGAGCTCACTGCTAAAGATGCCATATTCGAGCGATTTGAATCTTTGCCATTTCTCAAACACACACACATATATATATATATATATATATATATATATATATATATATATATATATATATATATATATATATATATATATATATATACACACACACACACACACATACATATTCGTAATTTACACTAGCACAATCATTTGACCATGAACTTGTTGACCTCCAATGCCATATACTTGTTGTCACTTTTAAGCCTTAAACTGTTATTTATATAAACACAAATTCAGTCAATCACATGTACACGTCAGAAACAAATATAATGCATTCATATAATTGTGATATCATTCTAATTGTCTTAATTTGTTTGATATGTATTCATTTACCTGTACTCGGCTCCCCAACCCTTGACAAAACTCATGCGAATGGTGCACATTCTGGTGAGCTGGTAAACGGCCTCAAAGCCCTGGTTGACTGACTGGGCCAGCAAAGCAGCAAACTCCTGGTTGTTGAAGATCTTTAGGTTGCAGCCTGCAAAAAAAAGAGATGTATTATTATCCGGAGTAGCACTGAGAACAAAATAGATTTCAGTATCAATAGAGCGTTAGATGTCAGTTATGTCCTGGTCATTTTGCCCCTGATGGCATCATGTGTTTGAGGGTATCCTCTCATGCTAACCTGGAGGTATTTTGCAGACAGTGGCAGGATGCCAGCCATAGCGCTGGTTGCAGTTAGGACTCTGGACAAAGATGGCACTGTCACTGAGACACTCTGCGAACACCTCTCCTCCAATGTAGTACAACCTCACACCCCGTCCTGGAAAGGGTAAAGAGAAGATTGGCACTCAGCTACCTGCTGATTATGGCAAGTGCAAATCTAAAAGTTCAAGTTAGATCAGAGCTTATGAGGCCTCTGAAATTAAACGAGTACCTATGTGTCTGCGTGTGAGCTCTACTGCCGAGTTGCGGTTGACGTTGGACAGCAAGCCCAAACAGAAGCGTTCAGAGTTGGATGGGTCTGTGAATCCGTCTACAGTGAGGGAGGGCTGGGAGGCATGGAAGGTCTCTCCTACACGTTGGTTCAGCTCATAATAGGAGATCGAGCACCAGAAGGCAGACTCGCAGTATGTCACAGGTTGTAAGTCTGTGTGAGCACAGGGTGGGGGTTAGATGGAGAGACATTAGCTGAGATACAAGTTTCAGTTTGGCCAATTAGAAAAGCATTAAGAAAATCATGGGAGCAGGTACTGCTTTGTTGTCTCAAACAACCATTTGATTATGATGATGCACGCCGCCGATAAAATTTCCCTTTGATTTATCTTCAAAAGCTCTTTCCCACGACCCTCATGGCCCCAGCCAGGAATGGCCAAGACATGACGTACCGGTACATATTTATTGTTTTAACAATGACCTCCTGGTGGCTTTCCACATAAATAGAATAACCTGGCAACCGGATATTATTATCATTATTGCATTACCTTGAGCTGTCTGTTACTGGCCTTTCCACACAAGGACAGACCAAAGACAAAGACTCCATTCATACCACACTTACTGTTACTGCCCTGAGGCAGACCCTCCCAGACGTAGGCCACTGCTCCTGTATGTTACTCATCTGTCTCTCTCTGATATGCATACGCGGTTGTAAAACCCCTTGAAGCAAATTTGTGATATTGGGTTGTATTAATTAATTGATTTGTTCATGTCCATGAGCAAAGACAGAAGAGATAAATTATACAGATACCATGTCTAATACAGTGCTGCTGCAGATTAAAGCTATCCTCCTATTAGAGAGCAAGTGAATGAGTAAACAAGGAAGTGATTTTCATATACACATACACACACGAAAAATGTGTCAAATAGTTAATTAATGACAGATTTGATACCATATGCCAGTTTGGTGAGGAAAAGCCAGGCAGTATTATACCTTATATAATGTAATTACTACCAACCAGATAAGTGCACATTATAAATTATATTCTCTGTAAGTAAAATTCTCCCCTTTAGTTTTGCTTACCAAGATTACTGTTTGCGGGTGACACAGGATTCGGTGACAGGCTGGGTGAACCTGAAATAGAACGGTAATAGAAGTTTGGTTCATGATCCAGATAAGGCATAATTAGAATAGTATGGGCTTTAATTGTGTGCACTTTTATGTGACTCACCTGTGTCCATGCTGTGGTTGAGCTGGTGATCATTCGTCTCACCATCCTCACTCAGATACCCTGGTGGTGGAGTTTCTAGAACATACAGACACAAACACACTCCTAATCTCATCATCTCAAAGGTTTGACATGTTTTCAATTGCTGAAACAAGTTTTTGTAAAAAAGAATTAAAGCTGTAAAGCATTAATTCAAAGAAAGAAGTGAAATAAAGGCCAATCTTGAACATTGAGGCAGAAATATAAATTCACCCAGCATTTTCATACAGTCAAGTTCCTCTTTGCTTCTCACCAGGAATATAGTTACTCTGGGGCTCAATACCAGCAGGAAAGTTAGTGTTCTCAGGGATGGATGGACTGTAGTCATCCAAAGGTGGAAACTCTGCAGGGATATCTGTATGCCGTGGTACCAGGACAGGGGGCAAAACTGGAAACACACAGATGCTTTCATTAAATGACCAGTTCAGTATAAAGTGTGGCAAAAGCATTATTCTAAATACAGTAATTTGGATCACGTAGCAATTAACGAAACTCACTTGGCGTCTCCACCCTCTGGTAGTGGTAGGGGTTGACGCAGACTTCATCCTTCTTGGTGTGGAAGGCAAATTCACAGTGGTCAACAGCCCTTAGCTCATGGTGGGACTGCAGGTCTGGCCAGCGCCACAAGCGACAGTAGATGACATGAGGAAGACCTTTTCTGTGGGAGACCTGGAGACGCCCATCTAAAGATCTGAAAGACACCACCAAAAAGACTGTAGTGGTATATGCAGATTTAATTTCATCAATCAACAAGTTGCTTTGCTCTATGCTCTGACAAATATTGATAAGATACAACCTTTAACATATTTCCTTGTTACTGATACGTACATGCTTTTTAATGATTTTTCATTTACTGTTATAAAAATAATGTATACCAACCTATCCCTCAGTCCTACCCACAGGGTAGAACTGGTTAGGGAACTATCAGCTGGCTGAACCATCTCATAATGACCCTAAACTCCAGAAACTAATTTTGGAAAACAAACAAAAGGCTAGCTATAAAGTCTTTGGTCTAAGTGCTGTAAAGCAACGTTGTCTATTGTAGAATTTAATTATGAAGGAACTTCTTCGTCCCAGCAGGAGGAGTTGGGTGTCCCGCCAAGGCCAGGCAGGTCATTTCCTCCTAAACCACCAAAGGGATTTATTCCACCAAAAGAACTTTTCACCCAGCCTCGGCTCAGTAGGAGATTAACGTTATGATCAGTCTGTAATGTAATCAAGTGAAGTAAAAAATTAAGCTGTTGCTATGTCCCTGCTAATGATCCTGCAATAAATATCTAAACTCCATTTAAAGCAAGTAGTCCCGAGAGTTTATCATAGAAAAGTAGTGAAGTGTATCCATGGTTTTAAAAAGCTAAGTACTGCTGTGTCCCTAACAACAATACGAGTTCTTAATAGTTAATCTAGTTTGCAGTACACAAACAGTCCCTGGAAGCCGATATATTCTCTAGCTACCAAAACCTATCCTGGCACCTGACCAAGAGCCTAGGTCCATTAGAGGAAAGCTGCCATTAACAGTCGTGACTGATAGCTGCATTCGGCCAAGAGGGCATCCCGGTCTAGATAAGTTGGGAGTGGAAGCGGGGTCGACGTCAGCAGTGAGCAAGCCAGGCGAGTTTTCTCGACCACCAGCTTAAACAGATCTCCAAACATCTCGGAGATCCGGACCCATTGAAGGAGAGCTGGTTAATTGGATAGTCCTGTATCAGGGCTTATCTCCCAGATCTAACATGTGATACAGTCAAACTATGAAGTTAACATTTTGATTGTATAAAAAGAGAGCTGTGTGACCGATGCGCAAAAAGAATATGTTACTGTGAAGTGTAGTTTAACTTTGTTGAAGAAATTGTACTTTCTTGATTCTTGTTGTTCTGAGTTTGTACTCATGGTTGAATGCACTTATTGTAAGTCGCTTTGGATAAAAGCGTCAGCTAAAAGTAATGTAATTTTGCGTTGACAAACGCGTTACTTGTGTCAGTTTACTTGTTTGGTGTGTGCTGCGTCGCGAATGTTACTTGCGCCTGAAAGGGGGTGTAGCTTATCTCCGTGGCTTATCTCCGTAAAAACAGTTACTGTTTCCGCCATCCACCATGGAAATAACCACTAGTTCTGCTTTATACTTGTTGCGTAAATTCTACATACGTCGGAACATCAAACTCCATTGTGTCTGGTTCATAATATTATCCGTAGTCAAGGCAACACTCTTATTCCCCAGAAGAAACAACAACTGTACAGCAGCCAGCCAGGGATTCACTGGCATCTCAACACCAACGCCGTACCTCTTATCCTGTGACAGAGAGAAACCACTTTCTGTTTAAGAGTTTGGTCTCACTACTAACATCAGCCAGCACTTTCCATGGCGTTACACAATAAATAAGTGTGTACTGCCCAGTGCCTACATATGTAGAAACACATGAAGAATGGTAACAACACTGTTTAGAGGGGATCTTTGGTAGCCTAGCATTTTCACTATGCATACCACACACACTGAATCTCTGCATCCCCAACAGATAGCAAGACAGCTGTTATTCTGTAAACCTACGGTCTCTAAACCCACAGAGATTGAACCACAATCCAAACAGTGGCCAACGCCCTCCCTAGAGCCCGGAGTTCCCAAGAACTAAGAAAAGGTTTTTAATGTAGGTTAACATCCACACACCAGACACCATGATGAAGGACTCCCAGTTTAATTTGATGATTTAATATTCCTTGGGGAAAAAAACTTTAAAGGATGCTTAACAATTAAAGGGTGTATTCTCGCTTCTTTTACACTGCCCATTACCAGCAGATCCATGATCTGTACTTGCCGTATTCACTCTATGTAGGACCAAAGGGTAGAGAGACACACACACAACTAAATCTAAAAGAAAATGGGAAAGGGTGAGGTGCCTGAACTGCACACTACTTTGGCTCAACATCCACCCAAGTGAAAACATTTGATCGACATGTGTGACTCATTCAGACCACTGAGAATACAACAGTATGTGTTCACAGTTCTGCAGCACACCCCAGAAAACACGACCTCATATAGCAGCAACGTTACTGGTCTCGATGTATGGGGATCACATGGGGAATCCCAAACCAGCCCTTATTCCAGCTCTCCCAGAGTACACACACACACACACACACACACACACACACACACACACACACACTAGTCTAAACATCCTCTGAGTCAGAAGGTCTCTTCGCCACACCACCCCTCCTGCTCTCCATCACACGTGTGAACTGTGGACACTTGTTTATGCAGCACTGACTGTACTGCAGGCGGCTACAGTGTCAGCAGGTGAAACGTGCTGAGACATTCCTTTAAAAAGTTGCTCAGGCATTTTAGAAACGCCAACTACACAATGATGCTGCTTAAATTGTATAGGTGAGCGCTGGTCTACCCGGTCCTGCTAGCTGTTCCAACTACCACTATGTGACACAATCTGCTTACATGTGTATGTGTTGATGGGCAGAATCGCAACAAAATGTATTAACTTACATTCACAACACTAACTCAACCACCTTAAACATAACATAATTTGCCATGGAGCGTTTTCGGTATTTGAGAGTGATACAATGCCAACTGTCTGTTGCCTATTTACACAACATAATAAATATGTTAGCTGAAAAGCAGTTTGCTTGTTAACGTTAGCTTCACCATGTAGGACTGTGTTAGCGTTAAATGTAGCAGCTAAAGCTCACTACAAATGCAAATACAAAAACCCATGCATGATATCACACATGTCACATCCCCACCAATGGATTTGGTAATTAACCTGTCGCTGTTAACGGAAGAAAAAAAAAAAGAAAAAAAAAAAATCAACAGAGAAAAATGCTTCGCTGAAGTAAAGCACTTATAATATTAGCTCAATTAACTAGCAAGCTACTTAGCTCCCGTTAGCTGCCGTCAGCCTTAGCTCGCAGTTTAACGTGAGCTAACTCCCGAGGCAGCCCGGTTCGCGGTGCATGTCGTTACCTGGGGATGTTGATGCATTTCGTGTTCACGTTTTGCGTTGTGATGGCTTTCTCCAACTCGTCCAACTGTCCCGTCTTCTTCAACTTCTTCACGAGACTTTTGACCGCCTTCTCGCACCATTTCTCCTCCTGCCCGTTCTGCTCTCCCTTCTTCCAGCCGAGAAGCCTCTTCACGATTGGAGGTGTGAACGGCAATATAGACATGTTTTAAAAATCAGCTCACCGGCTAACAACTTGCGACAATACACCGATTTAATTCCCAGAATTGCTAACATTACAGTTTTTCCGTTGCTATAAAAACAACTAAGTTAGCTAGTTAGCTTAGCGAGATAAACTCCCGGACAGACGAGTGGCTGGTCGCTGCCGGGGACTGAAGCAGCGGCGGCGGCTCGCGTCGCAGGTTAACTCCGGAGCAGCTCCTCCGCCAGCCCGGCTGCTTTTCTGCCCCTCCTCCTGCTCATCAGTCAGCTGGTCTGTCCTCCACCTGCATCAGCTGTGTGTCAAGAACACAAAACTCTATTTTATCTACACAATACAATGCCACCACTAGTTTAAACATTGTTAACTAGGGGTAAAAACCGCTAATTGTCAAGGCTTTAAGGCTTTTAAAATTCAGGGTAAAACAATTAAACAGTAAATCAACTAAACTATAATGCAGTTATAAAAGCATTATCTGATCAACTACATTTACGCCACTGGGTTTTGGTAATTTCCTTATATTATCAATTCAGATGCAGTAGGCCTATGTTTACATGTTCTAATAAGAATGTGTCCTCTTAACTCAGTTTTCATCATACTGGCGGGTTTCCAGTGTCAATGATTCAAACCCTGTTGGTATGCATCAATTAAACTTAAGTCAAACTCAAAAAGCAATAGATGGAAAAAAAATTGTAATCAGAGATATGCCATCACTGAAAAGTGATCCAACACTTGCATTTACTGTGTCCATGAATAGAAGACCCCTTAAGAGTAATCCCTTTCATCCCCTCATAAAAGTGATTTGATTTCACCACTGATGCATCTTTCCAGAAATGGACGAGGGAGGTGACTTTGCATTCAGTTGTAGCCTATTTGGGGTTTAATGGTGTTATTATAAGGGCACCCCATGGCTGCTGCCTCCAGTAAACAGCAGTGTGCCTGTGCTATAAATATCCCCATCTAGAACCAGCCCCCTTTCCTCCTCTCTATTTATAACCTCCATCAATGACTGCTGTCTATTTTTAACCAAGTATTTGGCATGGGCTCCTACTTCCTCCTTAAATAAATAGTATAGCTATCTTGGCAGTGGCACCTGAAAATAATATTAAAGGACACTTCATGGCTCTTTGTTGAACAGTCAGTTGGTATGTGTGTCCAAAAGTATGCCCTAATCATATATTCATAGATGAACACTGAAGGGCTTACAAGTATAGGGCAGCATTTTAGGTGTTCAATTCAACTTAATGCACTTTATTGATATCATAATACATTTAATATATTAATCGGGCTTATTCTGGTTAAGATAATGCTGACAGATATTGATACATACGTATATACAAATAAAACATACTGTGTTTGTCAGTCGACTGACAGTGCAGAGTCTAAGTTGTTGCATATAACTCTTCACCAAGTAGGGTTTATCTTGATCATACTTCTCAAATAAGATTAATGCTGAAATGGCAATGTTAAAACTGTTTTTGGTATTGGAAAAAGGCTGGAGAGCTTTCTTTCTTGTGTACTCTGCTTCATGGCCGGCACCTTTTACTGCCGGGGGACACGAGCTGGACAGCTGGCGTGAAGAGTTTCTGCGTGTGTGTGTGTGTGTGTGTGTGTGTGTGTGTGTGTGTGTGTGTGTGTGTGTGTGTGAGAGAGAGAGAGAGAGAGAGAGAGAGATGGGGGCCTTGTGTATGTGTCAGGCACGGGGGCAGATGGGCCGCAGCAGGCAGGAGAAGGTCTTAGGGAAAGAGTGAAGAATAATTTTGGACAAAAGGCACGACGGCTGTGAATAAGTAATGACTGCAGACAATCTGATGGATAACAATGGCATTGTGATTGACCACTCAGGGGCTACGTGGGAAACACGCAGGATGAGGTGCAGGGGCCTGATCGGCTGGGCTGCTGTCACAACAATACTTAGAGAAGGATGGAGTAGCAATTAGAGTAAATATACCTTTTGTGTGTCCATATGGGCAAATTGTAGTGACATGTTAAGTGTTATAAGACCACTAAATTTGTATATAATGCTTTAAAATGACTAAGAATTTGATGCAAGTATTCATCCAGTTAGAGTTCTGCTGTAATACCATTTTTGTAGGATAAATAATAGCTTACACAATTGTATGATTAAAAAAAATCGAAGCTCCACAAACCTGTAATTGCCTCAGCAGCTAATTGCAGTGTGTGAGAATCAGACGTGGCTGTTCTGCAGTCCCAAACAGGTGGGGTCCGGTTCTCCCTGCAATCTCTGCCTCCTTTTTAATCTCCCTTCACACTGCAAGCTGTTATCTCTTGCTCGCAGCCATCAATCTCTCCCCAGACAGTGGCACCTCCAAATCTGTGGCATGAGTGACCTCCTTTCTCCCTCCATAGCTTGAACCAAAGCACCCTCAAAACCACTTCCCTCTGGCTTCAGACCCATGGAGGCGATACACTTTCACGTCATCCTCTCTTTTTCTCTTGTGTTTGTCTCACAGGTGCTTGCATGTGTGCGCCCTTACTCTTCTCACCTGCATATATTGGTTGTGGCTGATGGATTTATTTACAACATTACAGTAACATTTACAAATGCCGATAAGGCCGCTTATTAGAGTGAGAATCAATGTAATATTACATTTTATTAATGGATTCCCAACATCTCCAAATGTATTATTACAAGACAATGCTCATCATTAACCAAATTGATTTTGAACAGTGTTCTATATTATTGACTTCTAAATGATCTATAAAGCATTAGTAAATTATTCATTAACCAATAACAATGTCTTTAGTTGTAACTTAAACCTTTTATGAAGGGTGCCTTATTAGAAACAGGGCCTTAAGAATATAACATTTAGATCATGTGAGCATGCAGTGTTGTTCTGCACTGATTTTACATTATTATCTAGAACATCATTGATATACTTAGCAAAGTTACAAGTAAATCTGTGGCATGTAGGTTTCATCACATCAATCCATGATTGACATTCATAAGACGTTACACTGGCTAAAATACAAGTATCTGCAAGATAGATAACATATCACCACCTAGTGGCTAAAAGCTATTACTACATAATTTCATACACCAAGACACCAGACTGGTTCCTTCCTTCCTTTTTAGATTAGATTAGATCCTTCCTTCCTTCATATCTATCTATCTATCTATCTATCTATCTATCTATCTATCTATCTATCTATCTATCTATCTATCTATCTATCTATCTATCTATCTATCTATATTCTATTCTGTCTGTCTGTCTGTCTGTCTGTCTGTCTGTCTGTCTGTCTACCAATCAACCAATTAAATATCTAAAGGAAGATTATCTTCAATAGGCCTTTTAGTACCAGTATTAAAGTGATTCATTATACAGAATAGATAATTTCATAATAATAGTATTACATTCTCATTATTGATGCTTGGGGAAATGCTTTACCTACATCCCAATCTATAATAATATATAATATTTGATTTGTTGATAATTTATATTTAGCATTATTCATCTAAATCTGCGAAGAAACCAGTACCCCAATGGAGTAAAACAAAGTGTATTGGGACACATGAATAGAACAAACTCAATAATGGTATCAGTAACACCTCTGCTTTTTCCAGTCAAGTCAAAATGTGAAAAAGTCTGATTATAAAATGAAAATATATATTTCTTAGTTTGGATGATGTGAAAAATGACATTGTGTGTGTGTGTGTGTGTGTGTGTGTGTGTGTGTGTGTGTGTGTGTGTGTGTGTGTGTGTGTGTGTGTGTGTGTGTTGCATTTGTTAGGACTCACTGTGATTATAATTTATTTGTGAATCAGTGCCATTGATTTATACGCTATTCCATAAACACAATTTACATGTTTATTGTGAACAATGGCCCATAACAGCATTAAGTTGATTCAGAGGCTTTGCAAAATATCTCCTCATCTTACATATGGATTGAATGCAGCACTTAGCCATGATTCATTAATTTCACCTCCAGGCTAAAATGGCTTTCTGTTGGCCTGAACCTCAAGCACTTGGCCCGGAATTTACAAAGGATCTCCTCTTCTCTGACTTTTTTATGGGTGGACATTGATATCATAAGTGATGAAGATAATTATGATTATTTATCATTTGTTTGTACTTTGTTGTATCTGGAAAAGAAAGTTATAAAAATCAAAGCAGATTCCAGTGCAGTCACTGTACAATTTAAACACAGAGCTTCACACTGATCAGGCTTTCATTTTTACAACTTCTCACCAACGCTTGTGGAACTTGTCATTTCTGAGATCTAAATACACTCTGTCACTCACACCACCACCAAAACTAATGATTGTGAAATTAGTTTCAGAGCAATCAGGAGCTCCCCTGCTAAGACCCACTGTATCCATATGCATGAAATTGCTTGCGTTAATACATGCTATGAATCGTGGGTAATGCAGTGAATAATTCTGACTGCACGCAATAATGCTATCTTCTATTAGATTGGGGAATGTTGTGAAGCCGGAGCCCTGTGGCAATATGCTTGTAAATGGCCATGTATGGATAATTAAGCATTACTCTTGAACATTAAAACTTGCTTATTTCAGAGAGCTGCAGGCAATGGAGAGCTCTTATTGGACTCATCACTATTTTTGGTGTCTCTCTAAAATGTGTTCTCATTAGTATTAGTATGCGAGCAATTGTAAACTTTCTGATCTCTCTTACTGTATCCTGAAAATGGGTTTTCATTAGTAAGAGTGTATTAACAATTGTAATCTTTGCAAAACATTTTTAGAAATGTTTTTTATCAGTTATACATGAAGGCAGGTTAGTTGTTTGAAACCTCACTAAAATGACTGATTCTGGGATATTCATTAGTGCATGAAAAGGCATCAAACATATTGCTTTTTATTGTGTATTTTTCTATGATTTTCTGATCTTCCAAGAAATATATTGAAATATTAAGAGAGAAGTATTTGTTTCATAAGGAAAGTGCTGTATATACTGACATGCATCTTAGTATAATACTGCAGATATTGTTGCAGAGATGCATTTTACATTTTCAACCCATATTCCTAATATTGTGCCCTTCAACAAGCGACCAACCTTCGGGCTGTCATTTCTGAGCAGAATGACCTGCAACAGGAGGCCATGCTTTAGGGAAGTAGATAAACACATTCCTCAGAATTGGGCGATGACAGGAGAGACCCGTCCTGTCCCTCAGCTGTTGTGTTTAGGTAACCCTTGTTTGCATCATCTGTGTCCTTTGCTGTAGCCAACCCAATTGTGTCCATCCACCATTCAATCCAGATGGGGTTTGAACCACAGGGCCTTAATGAGAGTGATGTAGCAAGGTCAGTAACATGACAATACGGGTTGGATAAAAGGCCGCAGCTGAGGCAATAGTGGGTTTTCTTCTTTACTTCTTTTGTCAAATGAACATTTGGACTGTTTCTTGGACTCAACAACAGCATACGAGAAGTCACAGATGTGGAGGATAAAAGGGGATTAAGTCTGAAGGGGGGGATTAAGACCAAACTGCCTTAATTATGTGTCACATAAAATAGTGTCTTAAAAAAAAACTCCCACACACACAACCAAATCACCTCTTCAGTTTTAATTCAGTGGTCAAAGTGAAGAATGTCTGTGACATGGAGGGGGTGCCAGTAAAATGTAATTACACAAAAACAACACTTAAGTCACTTGATCTTGATCAAGCCTGAGAAGATATTTTTATGAGATCATCTTTCTGTCTGGGTGTACAATAAAGTTCAAGACATTCACAAGAGGTTATAAAGTTACTGTGAAATTAACAAACAAAAAAAGTCCATTCAATTTAAATATTTAGTTTGAGGGAGTTTTTTTGGTATCTTTTAAAAAGGTTGAAAAGTGGTAATACAATCAAATCTTTCTAGACAACAAAAACGTCTAAACAGTTACATTATCTCAATGGTACATTATACTTCCACATTAATGCAGTTTAAGTGCAGATCGATTTGAAAATACTACACTTTTAACAATAATTCAACTAAATTGAATGCAGACGTAAGGGCTGCTGTGTTCATTGTGATCGACACGACGTATGCTGGTCGCAGTTTGCAACAAATCTAAGATTTGAACAGATTTGCAAAATGTGAGACCTGCAGTAAATGACCTCTTCCAATCAAATCCACTGGTATGGTCTTCCAATATAATGAATGTCATATATTGGATTTAAGGAGATTGGCAAGTTCACCAAAAGCTTCAAACTTTTAAGGTTATTCTAAATGGGCTTTGAAATATCTATAATGTCTATGGGTTTTGTCTTCTTCTTGGTACTACAGTACCATCACTAAATAAAACAACAATATTTTTGTCCTTGTAATGGGATCGAAGTTTAATGTTGCTAAGAAGATGATTTAATGTGGCCTCAGGAAAATTAAACAATCAGTCTTTTTGTAGTCCTCAGCAATCGCCTACTTATCTATTATGCATTTTCACATTGCCTCTGGTCAATCCATTCGACACACAACATATTTGTTTGAGTGCTGAGGAAAGGGAGATACAGTCTAATTGTATACAAGAAAGGAACATTTTGAATGCCAACAAAATTACCCAAAAAATCCATAATATTAACTAACCTACTTTTTTGCAACAAATGAATGTGTGTAAAAGTTTCAAAAACAGAAGAGAGTGCAGAAGAAAAATGGTCGAGCAGCAGCAGCAGCAGCAGCAGCAGCAGCAGGGAGAGAGACATGTGCACCAGGATTACTTTGCTTCATTAAATACACAACATAGCTGTGATGCCTGTGCTCTTTCAAATCCATATGTAAACCATTTCCTCCCGCCTCCTCCTCCTCTCCCTCTCTTAAAACCTCCGGCTCATTAGTGCTGCCTTTATGACATGGCTTTACCTAAATGCCGTGGATTTTTCCATTCCCTCTCTGGCCTATTCTCAGGGAACACAGGCTCTGCTCGGTAGCTGAAAGAGAGACCGGGAAGACATTTTCCTGTTTCAGCAGCATTCCTCTGTGATTGCTCCTGAGCACAAAGACTTGGTTTTACGCTTTTATTGCACACTTACAGTAACTGATGAATTTACACCACATAGACGAGAAGTGATGGAGTTCTTTGGTTGGATCTTTGTTGCATATGACCTCACTGTTTGCACACTGTCAACTGGAGCAGAAATGGATAAATACAAATGCAGTTATTTTGCGACATGTTAAATCTGCAGTTCCTGAAATTACTTGCAGAAATATTACGAGAACAATGTTGACAGCTTCCAGTCACTTTTGCTACACCAGAACTGGTATTCGAGACCCAAACAATCGTATTGCAAGTGTGTGCCCTCAATACAATAAGAGTCCA
Source organism: Myoxocephalus aenaeus (assembly GCA_038501785.1). Taxonomy (NCBI): domain Eukaryota; kingdom Metazoa; phylum Chordata; class Actinopteri; order Perciformes; family Cottidae; genus Myoxocephalus; species Myoxocephalus aenaeus. The sequence goes on along the minus strand of JBAMJR010000350.1, from coordinate 13,698,112 downwards.
CAAGGTGGCAATGTAACACGTGTTTGAATCATTTTCAAAAAAGTGAATTTAAAGTGTGATTTCCTTCATTGGCTGCCTCTAGTATTGTCACTTATTGACATTGATCTGATGAGACGTTTACAATCAGCAGACTGCACAATCTATGAAGACATCCTGATTATGTTGCATCTTTTTTCTGACATTTACTGGAATGTTTTAATAAGATCAGTCACGATCATATATGATAATCCCAACATGTTATGTCTCTGGTGTTATTATATCGTATTATAGTAGTCAAACACATAAAGAGTCGTCAGACACAGACAGAGGGCAGGAGAGTAATAGATTAAAAGCCTGAACGCCTGAGAAGAGGGTGAATGATTCAGGTTTCCAACTGGCTCCTGTATTTTGGTTTGGAGTGATTTTCGGGTGAGAAGTTTTTTTCCTGTTTATCCATTCAATGGAAATAATATCCTGTAAAAAGCCAATAGGTTTCTGTCTTTGAACTCACTGAGAGTTTTTCTTCCCCACTGGCTTAGGCTCTTTGGTAGAAATGAGGGTGAGCCGCTTGACGAAGGACTTCCCATCAGCCTTCTCCAACCCTCCACACATGTTTCTGATAGACCTCCAAAAGCCCCAGTAATCCAAGGGCAGCTCATTCAGAGAGAGAGAGAGAGAGAGAGAGAGAGAGAGAGAGAGAGAGAGAGAGAGACAGAGAGAGAGAGAGAGAGAGAGAGAGGGAGTGATAAAAACAGCGGTGGGTGAGAAGGAAGAGAAGGAGGTATAGGAGTCAAGGATGGACAAGAAAGCAGGGTGGGAGCAATAAAAGGGGAGGGAGGCTAAAAAGGTAACATTTTAGAGCATGAAGCTGTTATTTACTTTACTAGAGACAGCAGCCTAGTGTGACAGGGTTGTTTGTTCCTCTTGGTCCAATCATGTTGTCTTATGTTCAGTATTCTTTATCGACTACACACATTATCAGCCTTGTGCATTGTTAATTGCTACAGTTTTTGTTGTTGCTCTGAGATGCCTGAGTGCCTTTCACAGACGAGAAACTTGGATTGGAAGCCCAAAAAGTACAAGAGATAGAAAAAGTCTGATAAAAATCCATACATTCTTTTAATTCATTAGAAAATTCCCAAACAGTTTTCGTTCTCCAAATAAAATATAACGTCCTCTTTATATTAGAATGTGTTACTTGACATCACAAATGTCTTTGTGCGCTTCATTGCTTCATCGTCTCTTCCTTTTAAAAAGGTGCATGTCACTGTGTGTTTATAAGTGTTTAAGTGTTCAGTACCCCGAATTGTCAAGGGTGAACCAGTCTATAGGAGGACTGACATTTGCAGGCCAGCCGCCTCTTACGCCACACACTCTGCAGGTCCTGCCAGTGTCTTAAACACAATGCAATCCTTCATGCTTAATTTCCTCTCGTCCCTCATAAATCACCCTGAAACCTGTGTGGACAGGCAAGTGAGTGTAAACACCTGTTGTGGTGTGTGTCGCTATTTTAACATGAGAGTAAACGTGAGTGAGTGTCAGTGAGGTGGTACAGGGGTGGTAATGGAAGGAGGGAGTTTGAAGGGGGAGATGCTAGCTGGGAGAGAGAAGGGGGTTGGACTGTGAAATCAAAAACAGCTGCAGCAGGCTACAAAGAAGCCTCAGCTGGAATAACTCACTCACAAAAGTTACTCTGCTCTCCTGAGTGCAGGCAGTTTGGCACATCCCCAAACACAAAGAGACCAGATCCATCCAGCATCCCTTCTCTCCTGTCCGGCTATCCCTTCTCACAGAAAGGAGGGTACTACTACAAACACAGTTGCAACAAAGTTGCTTGCACTTAAGTTTATATAACATTTTTACTGGAAGTTATACAGATACCAAATCGGTCTTACAGAATTTGGGCAATATATGTATGAATTGCCTAAAAACATCTAGAATATGTCCATATGATGGAATAGTGCAGTCATACGAAACATGGAGTCTTAGGTTTAAATGTTTCACTAAGTGGAAACATCTTAGGAAGTCAATGAAGAGCTGAAACAAGATGATACAGGATATTAAGGATAATTTATGAATAAGAATAGTCTGTATGTTTCTACATATTGGTTTTCCACAAATCATAGCTCACTCAGTGACCAGATAAGAATGTATCTAATCCAATACAACTATTTCATAAATACGGAAATGATCTATGATTTAAACAGCAGTTTTGTTCTTTTGAAAAAAAGAGTGACCCCTCTCAGTGTTGTATGATTATACATTTTGGATTATAAATACTGTATTACTATGTAAGCATATATTTATGTTGTAGCTGGTGGCAATTGAAGCTAATATTATATAACAGGGCATCGTTTTATATTTTGATAAATTCATTTTTTATTTTGTTGCTTGTAAAATCATAAAACATAATAACTGTACATGCAGTACTTAATTTCCTTCTAAAATTCTGTCCAGTAGAAGTATGAAAAATAAACTTTGTTACATTTCACCACTGGATTGCATGATATCGTAATAGTTGGCGTCTACATATATGTTAGTAGGGTGGACAAGACACCATCAATACTAGCAAAATGTACTCACAACTGATACATGCCACAAGGTTTAATATCAGTTACTGCAGCTCACTCTGACAGTTGCTGGTGACGTTGTGATAAATGTGAAATAACGTACAGTGTAAATTAAACTGAAACAACAAAGCAAAGCATGTCGATGTTGGCACAGTGAGCCGGTCAAACAGCGTCTTGGTTTTTTAGAAGGAGAGCAAGGTCGTCGAATGTAGGGAAGAGTGACACTGCAGACACAGGCACAGACAACACAAACAAGAGAGTGAGACGGTTACCGAGGTAAGAAATTAAGTAAATTATCTTGAGTGTGTTCAGATGTGCATGTGTGTGCGAGGATGGAAGTGTGCGTGTGCACATGGCTGTGTTTAGGGCCTAGAGGCTTGTTTAGCTGATCTCAGTGAAAGCAAACCTCATGACAGAAGGTCTGGCATTGTCTGTGTGCCCGGGCTGCTCTGGAGCCAGACGGTCTGCCGGCCGCTGGCTTTGCTTGCTTATAACGGCTGAGAACATCCGATCCCCTTGGGGAGGACAGGAGGGGGAGGGAGGGGGGGGGGGGGGGGGTCTACTGCACCACTCGCCACTTTCCTCTCTGTCTTTATCTCTGCTCTTTAGACAAGGAACAAGCATTAGCCAGGTCATCAACTAGTATGTTTATTATGTATGTGCGTGAGTGCATGCGTGTGAGTGTGCATGAGAGCGAAGGAAACAATAAGGGGGTAGAATGAGAAGAGGACAAGTTTGGATACAAGGGCTTGAAATGTGAATGGAAAATTTGGTCCGTGAGAGCACAGAACACACACACAGGCGGGAGAAACAGATTTTCTTAAATTTGATCTGGCCGATCGCACAAACACATTCCAGTGCAGGTAATCACCGAACGTCTCAGTGTCAAAGTATTTCATTGATGAGTGTGTCCCTTTTTTTTTTTTCTTCCTTTTATCCAGTTCACTTCCACTAATTCATCTATCATGCGGAGAGAAGGCTGAAGCTTTGTGCTCTGACAGAAACAAATGGTCCCTAATCACCACCAGACGTCCATGTTCAACCATGACAGAACACTTCCACTCTCTCCCCGAGCTGTGTGTTCTCCGTGCCCGTCCAACAAACCCTTCATGGACTCCACACGTGGGCCTTGAGGAGTGTTGGCCATTCTTGAAAAGCCCATGAAGGAAATATGCAATTTTTTTTAAATGATTTTGAATTACAGAACTTCTGGGTGGAGTATTTTCCCTCCTAAAGTGTCTCAAAATAGTAAGGTCTCATTCTCCGTGGAATGCAAACAAGTTGGTGGGAAGGTAGACAAGCATTACCTCCGCTGCTGCTTCTCTCTGTTCACATGTCAGTGTGGGAAGAGTTAGCCATCTCCATGACTGCATGGAAAAAGGGAAAACCGAGGCAAGAGGAGGACAAACTCAGATTCACACTGTGGGAGACAGAAAAGGAAAACCTGAAAATAGTGAAGGCGGAGATACATAGAACAGTGTAACAGTCACAATATTACAGATATTAACTGACAATCAGGATCAAAGCCTTAGTGAAGGGCTCTTTACAAGATGTCAAAAGAGGATCGACCACTACAAAGGAGACAACTAGAGATGAATTCGTTTTTGCTGACAAAAAGACATTAGAAGGAACATGCTAGAAAAAAAAGAAATAAAACACTTTGCACAACCTGCTCAGCACCAGACAGCAGGCGGACAAAGTCAGCAACTGGTGAACACGGTGGAGAATTTAGTTGCTAATGAGAAATCTATTTCCCTCAGGAGTTGGTGGGGTCAGAAACCGAGCTAAGAGAGATTGAATACTGGACTTAAATTCATCACAACTCCAAATGAATGATAGTGTCTCCAATAAATAATTAATGTGGGTGGCACATGATACATTTACTTGCCCTTGTACACGATCATTATGGGGTAAAATAGTCATGGTGATTACATTTCTCTCCAACAAAGCTATCTATCTGATCCTCTTAAGAAACAATCATGTTCATCATAAAATCACATGCAAATATATTCATTAGAAAATGAAATGATATTGGACTTAACCTTATCAAATGGAAGTTAAAATCAATATGTTACTCATTTCAAAATAAGGGCAGTTAATGTCCCACATTATCGTTTTACTGTATGTTTTCTAACCACACGTTTTCCTTTCTCAGTAACCAAGGATTTATTTTTGTTAACATTTTCATATTGTAAATCCTTAATAGCGAACAGTTTATCTTACATGCTGGGAACAGCGAGCCGTCATCTGCTGCCCAGATCCCTCAGTGTGTGTCCGGTAGCCGACTCCACACTACACACTTACAACACAGGACACGGCCCAAACAACGCTGCACATCTGGGGCCTCAGCTGGCCACCAGCCACAAGCACTCCCTCCTCCTCCTCCCCTGGTGTACATTACAGCTCACTGTAAACATACATTTTCATACTTACAACCTGAACCACAACTCATAGGGACGTTCTTTGTGGACAGAGGTCAAACTAAGTTTACACATAACATGGGAAGAACATCATGGCTCAGTGCAAATCCTGATTTGTTTGAAGGTGTGTTCCATGCAAGAATAGCACTGATATCCAGCTCATCTCAATTCTCACAGGACCCATGTTACTGACATGAGCTCAAAGCATTCTGGTGTGGTGACATGGCAGGTCAATGATCAGATAGAGTGACTTAAAAGAATGCATCAATTCAGCCTCCAGATCAAATGATCACCCTCACAGCCGTGACTTCATCTGTGGGAACAGACTAAATATCAGTTCTTAAATCAGCGTGATGATCTGCAGGCGGCTCATCAAAGCCGCTACGAGGTCTTTCCCATCGCAAACAGAAGCACACAATTGCTGTGCTATCACATGAGCCGAAGGCATTTAATTTTTTCCAAAGCAATGGCACCAAATTCTTTGGTTAATTCAGAAGTAGGACGAGGTCGCTAATAAGGTTGAATTAAACAGATCCTGTATTTAAAGCTGGGGTATAGGCAGTTTATTTTTGGCATTATTGGGCAAAATAAATCCATACTAACCTTTCAGCATATTGTAATTCTAGTGGTCTGAGAGAAAACTAGACTTCTCTTGGCTCTGTTTTAAGGGTTTGTAAAATCCAACCTGTGTCAGGAGACTTCCATTCACAGGTTATTTCAGAGAGAGGCGTTCCTATTGGTTGTTCTATCAATGCAGATGCAAATCCCTGCAGATGGTGAAGGGAGCCTGATTCAACGGCCAAATAACTTGCAGGAAAGGTTTCTCTTCCAGCATTGGCAACAACTGCCTACATTGCAAAGGAATATGGACTCCTGACAATATCGGCAAAGTGTTTCAGAGATAGAGCGAAATTGTTGAGCCTGGAATCACAGTATTTCATCTCAAAGGGGTTCACAGGCAGTATTGTGGTTTATTTAGCACAGAGCCTTTCAGCTCTACCAGCTACTAACAGGCTACAACAAAAGCGTAATGCCTTGTTCGCCAACAACATGTAAGAATGCACGTTTTCGACTTCAAGTTCAACTTTCCACTGCTACTTTACTCGTTGCCCACAGCATTGCTCATAATGTAATGGGAAATGTAGTAGAGTAGAAAAGTATAAAGTCACAAATACTCAACAAAAGTTGAGTAAATATACTTTACTCTCCACCACTGCTGGGTATACATATATAGCCTCAGTATCAGATGACAAGACATAAGGGTAAATACTAGGCAAACTGATTACTGACAAAGAATTATATTCATCCTGGCTGTGGTTGTCGTTCTGTGTTCTGGCAAAGTCACAACAGCCGTCCCCTTCTCCCACAGACACAGACGGAGAAATTGTGTCCCTATTATACTGTGATGATATTAAATATATGGAGAATCTAAAAAATGAATAGTGTTTTCATATCTACAGTATGTCTGGTTCGTAATAAGATGAAATTAAGTTATTCAGTTTCATACCCAATGCCAGACGCCAAAATAATCTCTTGTACATTGTAGAAGAGCCAATTCTGTCCGGACGCTTTTCCCCCTCTCTTCATCTTCTTTTCTAACTGAACAAGGGTTGACAAGTTCTTGTCGTTCCTGGCCGGTTGGAGGGAGACCCAACAAAAGAGCCCTTGTTTGAGACTTACCCCTGTCAGACAGCGCACTTTGATATTAAAAACTATGCTGAGGGGGGAGCGTTAGAGTAGGGAGGGAAGAGGGGGAGCCATGAGGGAAAGATGAAAAGGATGAAAACAAACTCCTACTGTCTCCTAAACCCATGTCTGTAGGTGTAACCTCATAATGGACTCACAAATATTTGTCCAGTCAAAACAAAATAAAACAGCTCTTTGACTCCTCATGTAGTAAGTGTGATCAGCCTTAGTCTCTAGTTTGTCTTGCTATAACAACCACCTGCCTATTCTCTTGTGTTCTCACACAGCAATCACATTGACACAGGGGGCCTCTCTTTAGACGTGGACAGGCCTCTTAGCCTGGACTGAAGCCATCGCCAGAGGGAAGAAATCCCCTGATACTGTACCTCACCGACTGAGGCCGTGCCAAAGACCTGAAATACTAGCAGATGCCTGGTTGTGCCCCAAAACGTGTGCATGCCAGCAAAAATAAACCAGTTTTTACCCTCTACCTGACAGTGAGAGCTTGGCAGGAGAGTTCAAGACTGTTGCTTTGGATTCCTGGAGAAGAACTGATCTTTCACACCAGAGCCCTGTGGGATATGAAAATATGAATTTCATTACATCCCTCACAAACATGTAATTCAGACAGATGCAGGCCTCCTTCAATCAGCAGCCTGTTCTGGGGCACAGGAGGAATGAACGACGGCGAAGCAGATAAGCCTGAACACTTTCCGAGCTGAAGTGACAAGCTGCAGCATGCCGGCCATTCAGGAAGAAAGCAGAAGCAAGTGTAATGAGGATTTTCTTTTTCTTTCTGCTTGCAAGGCGCCTGCTATTATCCTGATTTTGAATAGCCCTGTGGGCAGTTATTACAGCATTTATATAAATTCCCCTGGATTGCTTCATGTTGTTCATACAGGCCAAAGAAAAAACAAGAAAGAAGCAATTAGAGGAATGCCAGTGGAGAGAGGAGATGTGATCAGTGATTGCATTGGTCTGTGTGCTGCATGTTAGCATCCTAACGACAACAAGATCCCCGGTTGTCTGATACAGCAGGGCCTACTATACTGCAGATGACCTGGCTCTTGTAGCTGGGGGCTCATTTCTATTAGCGATTCTTTGCCATGTTAATGGTTGTAAGAACATCATCAGACCCGTCAGCTCTGACAGGCTGCCGCCACGCGTACTTGCTGCCACAGGCGAGGGGATGGGCGTTCACATAAATCTGCAGAGGAATCTGTGCGAACCGTGCTATCGTGCACAGCAACAAGCTGACAAGACCAGCAGCGATAACAAAGCAAGCAAGCAGGCAAGCCTTCATCTTAACAGGTAGCAGCCGTTAAAGATGGCAGCACAGACGGAAGAGTTGTCAGAAAATGAACGCATGTCATACATTCAAGTATTTGATCTCGATGATGAATTACAGCAGGAGGAACATAAACATCCATGTAGGGGTGGAGAGGCAGCCACATGCTGCACTGACTCACAGAAGATGTGTACAGCACAGCACATGAAGTGGCGAAGATTACATTTACGTAGTACTGGACTTATGATAACAGTACAATATGAGGTATTTATACTCAATCGGTGTATATCTGTTTTATTCTGCTTTGTACTACACTAAATTAATACCATACATATTGTACTTTTACCCCAATATATGTATTTGACAGCTGTTGTAGTTACAAGATGCTTTTCAGATAAAGGTGTTAAAAACACACAGCAATCTTATATGATATAGTCAGTGTATTTAATAGATTGAACCATTGGTTTCAAGCCATGTGAGCCCATTCAGATGTTAGTTCACAACTTCTACCAAAGAGTGATTTCTTTTCCAACTCATTTCAGAAAATTTCACACAAGTTTGAATGGAATACTTGCTGTTGTAACAGAGTATTTTAAAATGTTCTTTGACTTTTTTCATATAAGTAAAGGATCTGAATACTCCTTCCACCGCTGAGTCAATGCACACTCTCTCCACACTTTGCTAAATCCTCCATTCCCCCGTCTGTCTCCTGTCTGTCTCCTGTCTGCTCCTCTCCCTCTCTCCACCTCTCCTCTGCTCTCTTACAGCCAGGTGCTGACAGTAGTTAGCATTCACAATCTTTCTGTTAAGGCTTTAACAGGAGCCAGATGAAAGACAGCAGCATATTAAGATGTTAAACAGCCTCATATGGGATGGCACGGGACGAGTGAAGCAGTAGTGTCTGGAGCGCAGTGGAAATGGAGACAAACAAAAGCCCAGGAATGTGAGATGGAGATCATGTTGCACAGCCCTCGAGGAATAAGACATGTTATTAATACTGGCTGCTCTTGATGACTGGGAAGCCCTCTGGGGATGCTTCTGTTCTCAAGGGAACCCGCTAAAGCACCGCGAATCGCGATCGAACGTCCATCCTCTGGGCCAAGTTTCTGTATTTCTGTGAAGTTTGATGAAGTCTAATTTGTTGTTTGATAACCCTCATCCTGGACAAACTCAAACATGAGTTTAAAATTCAAACGCAATACAAATGTACTATATTGTTACCATGAAACAACTAATAAATTACTCCTGGGAGATATTGTGTTGCTGATCCATATAGTATTGAGCAGATGAGCCAACAATTCCTGGCCAGATGTCGCCTCGGCTAATGCAACTATATTGGCAAAGAGGTGAGTATTGAGTGTAAAGTTTTACTGCTCTGGGGTTGCCAAGACTGACATACATTTTGTATTGAGATAGCATCATAAATTCTGCTTTTAACATCCAAGACGATGTCATAACCCATAAAACCTTTACACAGGGTTGGTCTTATCTAAGCTACAGTGCATATTTTGTAGTTTGATTATTGAAAAAAATATGTCCTTACAGCTAAAGCCTGAGGATGAAGAAACAATCCATGAAGCTCTGAACTCTGAGGTTTATACCAAAGCTGTCTTACAATGTATATTTGTGAAAAAGAAAGCAGCACTTAAATCTAATTAGTGATTCACTTTCCCTCATGGGGCCCAGTTTAGAGACTGTGAAATAAACACTATTGTTAAGTTAATGAAAACCATTGTATGCGGTTGGATTGGTATTCATATCCCTCTTTTCATTAAAATCAGACAACAAATCGACTGAAAAATGACAAAGACAAGTCAGTTTTGTTTAGCAAGGCTTTTACATTGAAATAAAATGCTGCAGCACAGCAGCCCAGGAGGCACCATGAGCAGCTAAAAGCTGCAGCGGTTTCCCCTCTCTGGATTCCTGGAGTTTCAAGGGCATCTGCTCTGTTCAAATGAGACTAGAAGGAGCCCTGCTTTTTTAATGCTCTTTTGGACTCCCACCCACCCTCTGAGCTGATTGGGAATGGCGTGCGCGGAGTAATGAGTGCTTGGTTTGATTTGGTGAGCCAACTCTCTACATCTGTGTGCTTTTTCCCCTTCCACAGCTCACTCCATTGTTTGCTTTGATATGTTTGTGTGTACGTTTGCTGATCTGCAATGGAATGCAATATGTTCATTTTGACACATTTAGTTTAAATGAGAAAAAAATACACAGTCCACCACGTGCATGTGTACACACACACACACACACACACACACACACACACACTCACATTCCTAGCCCCTCGCTGGCACTCATACACTCAGCAGGTATGTCAGTGTGGAGACAGGCGGTGGTGTGTGCCCCAGGAATGCGAAACCTGACCTCTGTGCTGGAATTTGAGCCTCCTCACTCATCTTCACTCTTCTCAGAGATACGCGCTCATAGCTGGGCCTCGCACTGCCCAGCAGAGTACTTAAACTGCTACATAAAGTCATCTCCAACAACTGAAGGCTTGGTTTAAAGTGCTGGCACCGGTTTAATGACGATCTCACAACACACTGGACACTGGTAGTAGAAAGAAAAGTTTAAAGGAATAGTTTAAAATTTTAGGAAAGATGCTTATTTGTTTTCTTACAGATAAAAAATGGATACAACTGTGATGTCTGTCTATTCAATATGAAGCTACGTCCAGCAGCCATTAGCTTAGTTTAGCATAAAGACTGGAAACAGGGGTAAACAGCTAGTCTGGCTCTGTCCAAAGGAATAAGACCTGCCTAACACGTTACATTTTGTTACAAAAAAAGTGTAAACACAAGTTTCGAGAGGTTTTATGGTGGACTATTTCTGCTGCATGGTAACCTCACACTGAATGCACTTCAGGAGCTATAACATGTCAAATTGTGAGCTTTAGAGGTGCTGGTCCGAGGATTATATTTCTTCAGACAGTCTTCAGACAGTCTTCAGACAGTCTTTCCCGTCTTTATGCTTAGCTAAGCTAACTGGTTGTAGCTTCTCTGGTTGTATCTTCTCTCTAACTGTTGGCAAGAATTTTTACATAATCCTAATCTATTCCTTTAAGAAATTCTGCATAATAAACAAAGTTGCAGTGGGCAAACAAAGTGTGAGTGGGCCAGAATGAGATGGGGCTCGACTGCAGGCAGAAAAACACAACCAAACAGAACCAGCGACGTGGACATCTCAGCTCCTGAGGAGAGGAGGAAGAAAGCCCACATGGCTAAACCTAACCGCCTCGACTTCTCCAACCGCCCAATCAGCCCCAGTCCACAGAACCACCGGCACTGCAGGCCAAACCTCAGACTGGAAGCTTGGAAGGCAAAGCAGTGTGACTGCATTTCCTGAGTCCACCCCATTTAAACTCACAATATGGAACATATTAGGAGCCCTGTAGAAAAAAAGGGGGCTGCGTTCCATGGTCTTCTCTTTTACAGCCCCTCGGAAAAAAAAGAAGAAACTGTCAGACTTCTAAAAGGACAAACTGGGCCTGTGGAAATAAATTGTTGAGTTCTTGGCACGATCAATGAGCATGGCATACTTTAATATATAGGATTACTTCTCAAAACATGTGAGACTCAGTGTTAAGTGAATGTATTTTGTATTACTTTGCAGAAAGTGTAAAACTGATTTGTGATTGGTTCTCTCAATGAGTCACTTTAAAAGAAGAAAAAAAAAACCCACAGGCAGGCACAACCACAACCAGCAACACTGCAGCAGACTGCATTCATGTGCTATTGCCTCACATTTGAGAATGAAGGAGCGGGAAGGACTTGATTATAGCCCATAAGGCAACTCTATTAAAGGACTGTATAAATTATAGATATTTTTCAGACAATACCACAGAGAACTCAGCAAATACATCTTTTCTTCTCACCAGAGAAATTACAAATGCAGACAGAAAAGAAAGAAAACTTATAAAATTTAAGAATGCAATTCTAGCTTTTCTGTCAGTGAATTAAGCCATGTCCCTTAGTACAGGTTAACTGAAAGAGGAATTCAGATTTTAAGGGGGGAAAACATCCTAGTTTAGCTGGAGAAATTGACCGGCGTCATGCTTGTGTGCACTTAAAAAAGAGACGCCTCTGTTAAGTCAGGGTGAATGTGTTAAAGTAGAGTGAGACTTCACTCTGCTGCCCGCTTCAGCCATTTACTCTTTCCGAGCAGAATGCAAACAAATGCCAATTGACAACATTTTCCACGGAACATCTTGAAGTTACGTGACTTTTTTGTTTGTTTTTAATTGAACATGCTTATTCAGATCATTCAGATAATTAAAACATGCCTAAAACAGCTTTGTCACTGGACAATAAGGACCACTGTGCTCTCATGATTTGAGTTGGACAAGGGGAGGCAGCAATAGGCTGTTGATAAATGCTGTCAGAATTGAGCCTGAGTGTGTGTGTGTGTGTGTGTGTGTGTGTGTGTGTGTGTGTGTGTGTGTGTGTGTGTGTGTGTGTGTGCTCACACTGTGGCATTATTTTAACCTCTGTGGAAACTCACTAAAATAAATCCTTTTCGTACGTCAGAGAGGCCCCTGTGCACCCTGTAATTACTGAAGGGAGGGTGGGAGAGCATCAAGAGGAGGAGCATCAGGACCAGGCTGCTTTTGGCCTCTGAAAAACCGCCTAAATGCTTACTCAGTGGTCTGTTCCAGGCTAAGTTAGAGGCCTGCAGCACAGTAGCATAATCATGGTTTGTCATCGGGGAGATACAAAACCAAAATGGCACTTAGGAAGCAAGATTTATCGGCATAGCAAAGCATTAACGAAGTGCTTGTGACGGCTGTATAGACACAACACACACCTGTGCAAGCAAAGACACATGCAACCACAACGCACAGACACATCAGTCACGTCGCTTCTCATCCGTCTCTTGCATTCAGCCTATTAAAGTGGAAAAACACCCAAAAGGAAAAGTCTCCCTTTCTTGGCTTGCTCTGCGTGCCGGCCCATAATCCCCTCTGAGAGCGTGGATCCCCTGTGCACTGGCAAGTGTCAGCAGGCCCAGTAAGTGGCGAGCATGGCAGCTGCAAGGAGCCGTAATTAACACCCTCAGCAAAGGTGAGAAGACTTCCATAGGCCGGTGTTCATGAGAGAGAGAGAGAGAGAGAGAGAGAGAGAGAGAGAGAGAGAGAGAGAGAGAGAGAGAGAGAGAGAGATGGAAGTGTTTCGGGCGCTCTGTGTAATCTCCTTTCGTTTCAAAAGGTGCTATTACCTCACTGTGTTTTACTGGGGCCAGATGTGCAGAACAGGGTCATCAAACAGAGTGAATAGTAGCGAGCTGCGGTAGTTCCACATTTGTCCGGTTCAAATGACCTCCTAACTCTTCCATACTGACTTGTGTGTCGGTTTTAACTCTCTGGTATCGTATGAGCAAAACAGGAAAGGGTGAAATCTCTTTTGGTTGACATTATCACATTCATTTATTCTCACATTGAACCAAGGGATGCTTTTGCAGGTGTGCTCACCTTTTGTTAAAAGGGGACCGATGAGCTTATTAACTTGATTGTAATTATCAGACCTCAATCCTTTGTAGGCGACTGTGAACATGAAGAACTAGGCTTTAGGAGAGGCTTACAGACAAGAATCTACAGTCAGAGGAATGTACTGAGGCTTTGGCAGGACAGAAGCCATAATAACAGGGTTTCAAACTCAGAGCTTTAAAAAGCAGTTGTCCACATACAAAGCTTGGAGAGACTCATCTGTGCACAGAAACACACATTCAGATATATCCACATGTAGCATCTCTTTAAAGACAGCACTTTGTGTTTGTGCTGTTGTGAAAAGTAGCTACTAAGTGGTTTTCTCGCGAACATCCATTTCTAATCAATGCAGCGCTGCAACTACAGCTCAGTGAATAACAATAAAAAAAGGAACAAAATGGCGGCTATTATGTTTTGCGGCTGAGAGAAACACAGACTTCTCCAGAAAACTATTGAGGGCTGCAGCCTGCTAATCAATACCATTCCTGAGCTCATGGAGCACACCAAGCTGCTTACATGGCTTTTCCTTTCTCTCCTTCATCTTGCTGAGAGTCAAAGTCCTCCTGCCACAACTATGCCAGCTATGGAGCAGAGCAGGCGCCTCTCAAGAGATGCAGCTTCAGTAGATGTAGATGTGTGTTGTCGCTTGGCCCCTCCCCAGCTCTGTCTAATTAGCCCCCCTCTCATACCCTCTGTGGTGGCTTGTGTAATCTGCCCACTATGTGTCTTAGCTCCTCGCCACCCCATATAATTGTCTGCCAGTTCCTCTCCAGTGGTGATGTGGGCCCTTTTCCCATAACAGAGACACAAAGGAGCAGGATAATGGCCCCCAGTTGTAGGGAAGAGAGCGGAGGCAGAGACAGAGGCGGAGTGGAGCCACTCCTCTCTGCTGTTTGAACTCTACACAGTCTTGGCTCCAGACAGTCAGCAGGCCTGGAGGAGGCTGTCTGAGCCTTTATGGAGGAGGCGAAGGACACTAACGCTGCACTCAGCAGAGCACGATTGGAAAGTAGTATTTTCAACACAAAATATGACAACCTGTCACAAAAAAGCCCCTCTCTACATTGTGTCTCTCTGCTGAAAGTACATTCCTTTAAAACTTAAAAAAAAGCTCATCCAACAGTTTTGATGTCTTTTAGAGCCCACTTTAAAAAAAACATTTCCTTGTAACTGCACAGTTCAGCACTCATTAAATCAGAGTGTTAGTGAATGCCTCTATTGCTGAATGTTGGCAGAGACCTCTACCCCCCCCCCTCCCCTCCCCTTCACTACCACCACCGCCAATCTGACAACCCTACACCAGCAATTATGAAGGAAGCCAGCTAAACCACATCCACCTTGGCTGAAGTATTTAAGATTCCAGTAGGCTTGTAAAACTTGGTTTCTCTGCATACATTCCAGTATCACTGTGGCGGATTCAGGGTGCCGCATCCCCCGGTCAGTTATAACAACGTCCATTGTGAGACTAGCTGGCTGCGGGGACCTGCCACCACGGGCCAACGATAATGTGCTGAAGTAGAAACACCTTCGCAGCGATCACCCAACTGGTGCAACCAAGTAGTTTAATCATTTCCTCCTACACTGTCCACTACTGCACCATCTCTTCTTGGTCCTCACTACGGGGGCTCCTTGGGACCTCAAGGACATGTGGATCAGTTGAGTTTGCTGGTCTTAAAACTTAGCTATGAACATGATGCTATGCTACTGAAATATAAATGTAATCAGTTAACGACTTTGTTTTTTTTACCCACTAGTGGAGACATCACACTCCACTCCTCAATGACCATTCTGAATAAACTGTAAAATGACAGCTCATTTTCTGCTTGGCAAAGGTGAGTACAAGTTCACCTCTGATCTTTACATTATTTGCTCCTTGGCTAATTGGGAAAAGAGGATCCTAACCCTTGGTCTAAACGTCAAATGCCACACAAGGACATATACCTTATTTCAGTATAATACATGATTACAAGATGTACCGACGTATGGGATGGTTGGCATTTTAGACAAATCCCAACAGGTAGGGGTTAAGTCTACTGGCGACCTTAAGATATCAATACACTTGTTCAGATATCATGAAAATAAATCAGGAATATCGACAGTGTGGTAATCAAAGAGCTAATGATGCAGACCAAACAAAGATCATTATTATGCGAATCCTTTATTATCAATGTGTGAATGGTGTTAGCTTTTTGTCTGGATATTAATAGTATATGAAAACTATACACCGAATCCAGGCTCATCCTAATTTTGCTGTATAATTTCTCAAGTTGGTATTGAAAGATTCTTTATCTTTATATATATTTATATATATAATATATATAAGCCAAAGTGCATTTCCGTTTTTTTTCCTCTTGTCCATATACACATTGCACCATACATAAATAATTACATTGTAAAAATGACTCCGTATTTACAAGTATAATATATATTTCATATAATATATAAAACTTTATATTAAATCTAGGTAGATGATATTTGGGATAGTTTGTGGGGTCCGTCTGTGTTATCTATGGTTGTTGAGAAGGATCTCCAGCCAGCACGGGCAGGAGGTGATGAACTGTCTTGAGTAGCAGGGGCCCCAGCCCTTAGCAAAGCTGATGCGCACACTGTTGGGGTCATAGGGTCCATCCAAGAGGTCAACCTCCATGGTGTGCCTCAGGAGACACGAACGCTCATAGTCAAACACCTTGATGGAGTAGCCTGGCATCACCTTCCGCACCACCAGAGTTCTGCTGTTCGGCACGTCCAGGGTTGGGGAGTTGACAAATATGGGGTGCTCACTGCGGTTATACGCCCAAACACCGTCCGGCTCTTTGCTGAGTAGGATGCCGTAGCCGATTTTGCCTCGCGTGCGCTGAACTGTACTGCTGCGGTGTTCCAAGTTGAGCTGGCCCAGGCAGAAGCCCGTGCCCTGAGGTAGATCATAGAAGATGCTGACGGAGTGCTCGTACACTGTGTAGAGGCGACCCACGCGTGTGCGGTGCTCCCAGTACGCCACATTACACCAGTGGCTCTGCTTCGGGGCGTCAGGCGACATACTGGCATCTAGAAGAGACAGGGACAGTCATTAAACGAAACATAAACAAAAGCAAACAGGCCTAGTAAAAACGAAGGCTGAAGTTTTAGGGGATTAACTATCTCTTTTTATTGTTCAGAGCAGATGGCCACACTATAAATACTGAAGGAGGCACTGTATTGAAATCTAAGCCTTGTATAAATACCACTGCATGCACATCCGTCCAACGCACGCACGCACGCACGCACGCAGGCTACTATACATATCCTGGGGGTGGAGTGTAGTGAAGTCAGTCCAACTGAAGATCTGCAGTTTCCTCCTCTGCCTCAAGAGGGCACTGTGAGGATTAAACACTGACCACGCAGCACAGAGGCAGTCGCTGCTTCTCACACATGCACCTTCCAAACAGATTATGCTTTAAAAATAATTTAGGATTAGACAAAAATTAGCAAATAACCCCCTGCAGTAGTGTGTTTGGGCTGGATAAAAAGTCAGCTTTTTAAAAAAAGTCAGTGTTTTGCCTGTGCGCATTTTAAAACACTGTTTTCTTTTTACAGTGGAACAAAGTTGGCACCTCATTCCTAAACATCTCTGTCCAGTAAATCAGCTTGCTAATTCAGTTTTCATGGCTGCAGTCTGTGAACTCTTTCCAGTGACAGCCCTCAGCACTCCAAAGTGAGTTACTGCTCCCTGGGTGGACTTCTATCTTCACTATAGTGAACAGGCACACAGCACTGTTGACTACTTTCAGAGGCTGCTTCAGTCCACACCGCTCAAAGCTGTCATACAGTTATACCGCTCATAAAATCTGTGGTACGAGGAGAGAGGCGGGTGGAAGAGGAAGAAAAAGCACAGAGTCCCATGATCTCACATCCGTCTCTTCGCCCTTTACTTCTCCAGAATGAGGGTGCCTCTTTCTCCTCTTTCCTCGTCTTCCTCACATTCCACAAGAGTGGGGGTGACGGGAGAGGGCCAGGCAGGGGGTCCCCCTCCCCCTTCACCCAGCTCTTCCCCCTGCTGTGGACCCAGGGACGGCATTCAGCTCCCTGACAACTTAGCACAAGCCCGTGACCCGCTGACCCCCCAGCCTTCATGCTATCAGCTCCCATTAACTCACACACAGAGTGATGCCATTATTTTGCTTCAGAGGGTCTATTGGCACAGAGGATTTAAAGCCTGGGCCTGTGGCCTCATTCCTTTCAGTCTCTCTGCTCTCAGGGCTTAATGACCGCCCGCCCCATTAACAAACGCCTTTAAGGTGGAGCATCGCAGATCCACACAGCAACAAATGCCTCGCTCACCTCCCACCCAACTAAACCTTTCTGCTGAGTGACCCACACTGGTAAAGTTTATACAAAGATTAGCAAAAACGTTGACCAGACTTGCACAGACAAAACGGCTGCTGGTTCAAGGCTCACTGTGTTGTGGAGGGGGAGGAAAAGAGTGAGTGAGTGGGGATGTGTGTGGGTGGGGGAAGCTGCAGACAGGCTCTCTGTGTGTTTGCGCACACACTGATGGCTGAAATGACCCCCTCTCTTCAGGGGCCCCAACATGCATGTGCCATTAGTGAATTCCACACTCCAGCTCCTCCACTCTGAGCTCAGCTTTTACTTCAGCGCGGCGCGACCACACAAAGAACTCAGCCTCAACTTGTTTACGGCTCTCTATTGTCTCAAATCAAATGGAGCCCACACATCAAGGTAAACGTACTTTGAAACTGTGCACGCAAACACAAAAGACCAAATGGCTACCGTCTCCTCCTTTTTAGATGGGAAGAATAAAGCCAAAGCAATTTGGTCAATAGTGTCTAGTTTTCACACGTAGCCTGGAACAAAGGTAGTCAGTAAGACTGCCAGGACCAAAAAGAGGAATGAGCGGGACAAAGGTTAGAAATGTCTCAAATGCTAAGCCTGAGAGAAGACAATGAGCACACCATGAGCCAGGCCTTTTCCTGTTGCTCTGTTGTGTTAAGCGTCTACGTGTGCCTGTGCTTGGACAGAGATGAACATCAGCCATCGTGTTTGTGTTTTTGTCCTGAACTTGTGTGTTTTGGCTAAGTGGTAGTGCTGAGATGAAGGCTCTGAGAAAAGAACTCATCGGGACCTTTTTTAACAGAGCACATCTATCACCATAGGCAGGCTGCTTGGACAATATCACCACGGCAACTATGGCCTCCACTGCTTGCCCTACGTCAAATGCTCAGTCTTTTCAATTTTGAAGGAAGCCTTGTTTCTTCAGCGATGTGTCTGAATGTGTTTATCTACCTTTTCCAAATTGATATATGAGAGCATGAGGCCAGCTTTAATTATCATTATATGACCAAACCTAAAAGGCGGTGAAGGAAGGGCGTGTGTCTTCCTCCCCTCCGACCACAGCAAAAGCACCCAACTCTCTGCAACTCCATGTTGGGCTTTCAGAGAGTCTGCTCAGGGCGGAGCCACGATGGGCTGGGAGCAATTACTGCTGCTCTGCATCCATTTAACCCTGCCACCTTTTAACAGCTTCGTTTACCCATTAGAATAGTAGCGTATGTTATTATTGTTATTTTATTCTCAAAAGCCTCTCCTCTTAGTGTCAGTCTCCGAGTCAATGGACACAGCCACAATATGGCCGTTGCACTTCCAGTTCCTGCTGAACGGGAGAAGGAGTTTATCAACTCTGACGCCTTACATAACCAAAAAGTGGAGATACATAGATCTGTGGACCAAACGGCTTCATGTAATAAAGCAGTTAGCAATATGATAAGTAAATGATGATAAGTCTCTTTTTGGCTTTCCCTTAAGGGTCAAGAAATAAGTCAACAGATTACGACACTCAAAATGTAACAAGCCCTCTCGCACGTTTTGTGAATTGAAAGTAACCTTGGTCGCCTGAATCTGCACGTATTACACGTCTTAGTAAAGTCACACAGGAAACAGAGATTTTTAACGAACGCTTCTCCAGCTACAGAAAGCATTTGGTGTGCAGAGCTTGATTTCCACAACAAGGCATGAGCTCCATGGAAACCATGTGAAAATGTTGATTTTTCTGTTTCCCTGTCTGATTGGAGGAATTCAGAGCATCAAAAACAGGACATCAGATCTGATAACAAACACAGACTTGTATCAGTTCACTGGAACTCAGAAAGCAAACAGCAACGCGCTCAAATGTCTACAAAACAGACTTAAATGTCAGATCCTTTACGTAAAACCAATTTTTTTTCACTTAAGTCAATGTATGTACGTTTTTTCTGCGAAATGTGAGCATTATAATATGATGTTATTTGGATCACTGTTACTGATACATTCGTATAAAAGTAACTTTTTACTATTTTTGTTCATGAGGTGAAGCTAATTTGAATTATATTTTACAATGTTGGGTTTAATCTATACCAGTGCATAATCTTTCATTAGATCCTCATATATTGTAGAAGGGACATCTTAATCTGAAAAGTAACTAGTAACTAAAAAGTTGCGTGAAATGGAAAAATATTTTGTACAGTACAC
Organism: Myoxocephalus aenaeus; assembly: GCA_038501785.1. Taxonomy (NCBI): domain Eukaryota; kingdom Metazoa; phylum Chordata; class Actinopteri; order Perciformes; family Cottidae; genus Myoxocephalus; species Myoxocephalus aenaeus. The sequence goes on along the minus strand of JBAMJR010000350.1, from coordinate 13,678,186 downwards.
GTACCTGAAAGTTGTACTTTTGCACAGTACTTGAATACATGTACAACACAGATGATAATATTAAGCTACTACGATTGACACAGGCCAAAGAAACGACAAATACTGTTAAATATTGTTTCCTCTGTTATGAGAGAAAATCAACATGCCATTAACACAAGCCTTAAATATGCCTGTGGTAAACACAACTTGCCCAAGCCTTTTCCACAGGTTTACATATTATAGGAAAAAAGCAGATTGCCCAGCTATGAGTTCCTTGCACTCGAGGGCGAGTCTGGATACTTACTACTAAGTACACAAAAATTGGGGCCTGAGAGTTTCAATGGCAATCCTTGATGATCATCCAGTAATGCTCTTAGAGACAGAATGAAAAGGACGGGGGGGGAAAGGGCAGCGGGAGAAGCAGAAAAGAGCTGCTCCGGGGTAAACACAGCTCCGCAGCTTTGGAGTGAGATGAATGGGAGGCCGAGTGTCAGGGACAGCAGACAAACAACAGCTTCCCCTCCGTGCTAACATCTCCCCACCAAGCTCCAGGGCCACCTCCATTATACTAATCCAGAGCGGGATAGGGACATTGCTCTAAAACTTTGCTGAGGAGGAAGAAAGAAAAAAAAACACTGTTGCGAGTCCCTTTAAGCAGTGCAGTCGAGAGGAGGAGAGCAGCAAGGGGGGGGGGGGCAGTCTCTCATCCTGTGCCAAGGATTAGATTCCCCTCCAGCTATTAGACTCTACCAATGAACTGATAGGTTGGGGGGCTGGTGGTGAGGAGGGGGGCATGAGGACTGTGTGTGTGTGTGTGTGCATGCGTGTGTGTGCGTGTGCGTGTATGTGTGTGTCTATGCACACTGTGGTTGTGTGTGTGAAAATTTAGGGGGGAAAATTGCACATTCCTGTGCACCCCCTACTTTGTTTGATTTAACTTTCTTTTACGACTAAAACAACAAAGTTGAATAAAGCAAAAAACTCCTCCTGTTCAGAGTATGGTATGGCTTTAATTCTCTAGACAGCAGTTCCTACTGGCCAACTCCAACCTCTGAGCAGGCCACATTTAGGCTGGCGTCTGGGCTATCGCTGCCATCAAAGTCGGCTTTATCAGACAGACACGCTAACTGGAGCTGCTCTTATACGTCTATGGATTTTTCTCCCTGAGGTCTGGCCTTTCTCTGCTGAGAGAGAGAGAGAGAGAGAGAGAGAGAGAGAGAGAGAGAGAGAGAGAGAGAGAGAGAGGGAGAGAGACAGAGCGCGAAAGAGAGGAAGAGATATGTGCTGGGAGAAAACACTGTGGGAGCCGAAGAAACTGAATCCAGTCACCAAGCCCGGCTGGTCACAATGGGAATGCTTTACATTGTCATCCACTTCCTCTCCACTTTCCCTCTGTTTCTGTTTCTGGATGACCCCATGAGGGAGGAAAAGTGCTGTACCCTTGATAGCAGATAACTAACAGAATCCATAAATCAAATCAATAAACAACAGAGGGTGTAAAAAGCACAGGAAGCTAAGGAGGCTAATGTGGAGGAGCCGTCTGGGCGCGTGAGTAAGAGACCACTGGTTTGAGGGGAGACGACTTTTTTTCTTTAAGAGGGAAGAAAATGTGCTGCTCATTTCCTCAAAGTTTCCTCCAAAGCTAGGAAGTGTGAGAGACACAGAGCACAAGTGGTGATGGTGATGGTGATGCAAGTGAGGCCTAAGAGAGTCCTCCAGGGCATGTAAACTGTGCAAAACTGTGGAGAATGTTTGTAAATGTCATCTACAGGCGGCGTTAAAGCCCAGAGAAGTCAGAGAGAGCACAGAAAGCAAAACAGTCGGCGAACATCCTGCTGGGTGGCTGTGCCCTTTCACCTCCTCATACAACCTATCTGTTTGTGTGTGTGTGTGTTTGTTTGTGAGTGAGGTTCGAGCCAAGAAGGCTGGAGCGTTTGAGTAGAGGAGACCCTGCACATTCCTGAAACTCCCCCTCCTCCCCTCGCTATGCCTCCTAACTTCCTACTCTGGTTAGGACTGTGGAGGGTGGGGGGGCTTTCAGAAGGTTGGTTTCTTTCTCCTTTAAGAGTCTTGTTTGGGGAAAAATTCCCACCAAATCCCACGTCACATGAGAGGGGACGTTTTGGCTGTGTGGTCTGACACTTTTACATACACACTTTTATTTGATTAATACTTGTCTTCAGAGTCGAAAAGCAAGATCCTACACCGAGGGAGGGAACTGACTTTAGCTGGCCTATATAGTCAAGATATGTTGAAAGCTTGGTTTTAAATGAACAATAACAAGGAACTCTATTATTACGAGTTAGATTAGTCTGACTAATTTAAGGCGAAAGGTAGGTATTTTGTTTCCAACGGGCAGGGAGGTGAACCAGCTATAATGGACAGAGTTGCCGTTCAAACAATGGTTTCCTATTGATCGGCCCAGTGGATCAGAGTCTGTGAGGAGAATGTGTTCTGTCAGGATAATGTGGCACCAGAGTTTCTGTTTCAATCACAACACTTGCTGGGCTGTAACTCACACTGCTCCACCACGGGCATCCAGACACCAGCTCCCCAAACAAAGACAACTGTTTCCCCCATCTCCGACAAGGCAGCCCGTTCACAACAAGCAAGACATTCATTAAAAATGCAGGAGTGAACATTTCCAATAATTCACAAAGTCCTTCCCTGTCAACATCTGCAAAAAATCTTGAAGCAAAAGGCAATGGCAGGATTTCATTAAGTAAATTATGTGCTGGCAGTTACAGAGAGGGGAAGAGGGGGAAGCTACAGCCAGACCTCTAATCTAAACCGTACCCTGAAATGCGACAGCCCGACTGCACAAGCTGAGCCACACAGCAAAGACTTCAGAAATGCACACAAATATAAGATAAGTAAAACACACATTACAACATTTCCCTGGGGAAGAAAACCACTGAGAATTTTCAAATAAGCATGTTTATGACTAATAACTACTACTTGCAAAAACTTTATTCCAAACTGCAATGTGCCTTGTTAAGTTGTGCTTTGTTTAGAACATGAGGACATTCATACTTGAACATGCTCAGGAAGCCTTGGTCAGAACAGGGCACTAAGCCATTGTAAACATTATATCATCAGGAGTGTGGTTGCTGGACCGACACTCAAAATAAAGGTTTTCTGCTCAAATTTAAAGACATCATCTTTCTGGAACAAGATCAAAGGCTCCAAATGATGTCTATCAAACTTGGCCCCACATTAGGACAAGGGAGTGGAATGAAGATATAGCTCCAGCAGATTAAGTTCAAGATAAAGAAAGATAAAAACTAAAAATCTAATCTCCTCCTCTCAGTTTGCACAGATGCAGCAGAGAGAAAATGAACAGGCCTTGATACACTGGGAGTTTACTCCTCAACGCATCAACAATGACCTCCTATCCTTTCCCTCCGGCTGTAAAAGGTTTGTGTAGAGATGTCGGATGACATGGGCCCCTACAGTTAATCCACACACAGCATTCTGGAGGCTCAAAGAATGTGCTGGCTATTCTGAGTTTTAAAAATACTGACACCATAGGTTCAGGCACAACTGTCAATGCTCCTCTGGGGAGGAAGGAAAAAAAAAATCTTAAATCTATTTTCGCCAGCAATCAGACCACAGGCCTAAATCCTAGCTGGCCAAGGCTAGTGTCTGGATTTATAATTGTGTGTAAAATGGTCAGAAAATAAAAACAGCATCCACAACTGGCACCTCCTTCACCACTGCTTGCCAGGCTAGCACATTTACAGTGGCCAGCTCAAATGGAGTATTGTTCATCCTCTCAGCCTTGAGAAGAGGCACACTAAAACACTAAACTAACAGTTGGACATACCATACATTTTTAATGGCATCGCACGCTCTTTATTTGTTGCTGTAACCCTGTGCCCTGAGCTGAATGAATGGAGCTATTGGTGGAGGCTGCTGCTGCGCTGCGGTGTGAAGGAAGAGAAGATGGTAACAGCAGCCCTCCCTGAGCACACGACAAGATTAGCTCACTCACTTTGTTTGCTAAGGTAGAATATGGGGCAGAAATTATAGCCTGAGCACACCTCCTGTTATTTCTACCGACAGTCATTTCTATCTGTGTGGTAAGCCCTAAAATTAAACATAGTTCATCTTATCCTGAGTACAGTACACTCTGCAAATTCAAATGACAAGCGCAGCACTGTGAGCGTAGACTCATAGTCACGTATGAGGCTATAGATTTATCTTTATCTGTGAGCCCTTCAGAAGTTAGTCAAACACCCAGCAGCACTGGCACCACTCTGGCTTGCCAGCCAGAGACAGATAAATATTAAGCTCAGCAGGCAAGTTTCTGTTGACATGTAAGGGGTTTCAGGCCTCGCCAAGGACTGCTTTAGATTAGCATGGCTTTCACTCTGCACATAGAGGTCACATTACCTCACCACGTCTAGGACCTGTGTTGCCAGTTCTGACTGAAAATCCACTCTTAGAGCAAATTTTGTGTGAAGGAATCCCAACACAATGGCAACTACAACCTCCACTCTCCATCTGTGTGACAATTTAGAATGCTCATGTTCTGCTGCTTGATACCGATGTCCCACACTCAGGAGATTTCTCTATGAGACTATGGAAAGGCTCATTGGAAATGCTGTTAATCTTGACTTGGTTCACATCTTAAAGTCATAACTAAAAAGCGGGAAAACACAAAGTAAAAGATCCAAATCGAATGGCCAGAAAATCTTGTTGCAATCTGACAGATAGGAAACAAACTACACTGCAGTCACACAAATACAAACACGCAACACACTTCTATACACAACAACAAACATGTTATATGAGTGAGCCAATAGTTCATCTAGAACATAGAGGACTCTGAGGATCATCAATGTCATAACCCCTGAGAAAACAAGTTGAAATGGATTTCTGACCCACCAGTCTAACAATGCTGAGAAAGGGAAAATGAAAAATGGCTTTATCGCACTTATCAATGGCTCTTTTCTCTGTGTATGTGTGTTACGTAAGGGGAAACGGAAGCCAGCCTCCCAGGACAGGAACGGATACTTGAGACGAGGACTGAAGGTACAGGCCCTACACCACTACAGAGAGAATAGAGCACAAGACCCTTCAGGATGTATAGCTACAACCCTCCGCCCCCAGCTTAAAAATGGACTCTGCAAACTGGACATGACGAACGGGTGAGGAGAGCCCCCTCATACCCCCCCCCCCTCCCCCCCCGAGATGCTGGCCTTCTCTTCAACATTCCTCAGTCTCCCCCTGTCAAAGGGGCAATTCACCGCCTTGCATTGCTACAAAACCCAGGCAGCTTTTTAAAACAGGATGTTTGTCTGAGGCCTCCTTCCCCTCAAATAAACAATCCGCAAAACCTGATTTCGGGAGGCAGGGTGGAAGCACTCGAGTCACATTATTTCCACATCCCGTATCCTGGAGCATTGGGGCTCCTGAGGGAGTGTGGGCGGCCAGGCGCTGGGAAGGCTCAGGGCTGCGGTGGAAATCTGAGGCCATGTGCCAGGCTGCAGGGGGAGATGAGCCCAGGCTGCTTCACTCTGGGGTCAGTGGGACTGAGCAGGGGGATCATGCCTCGAGTTGGGGAGGGGGACATCGCTAGCATGCTGATGCAGTTGTCACTCCGTCAGGCCATACCTCTGTCTGAGCAGTGCAGAGTCAGTGTACTGCTGCGACATAAAGACAACTAGATGTCTGCACAGTGGGAAATTATTACTGTATCTGCACAACGCACTACATTATGTCACCCAGCATCATCACAGGGGAGAAAAAATAGAGCACAACTTAGAAGAGCCATCAATAAAATACAAAGGCCACTTCAATGAACAGAATAGATGATCTAATGCGGAAAAAACATAACGAGACAATTCATTTATATAGTGCCTTTCTAGTCGTCGACCACTCAAAGTGCTTTACGCTACATGACCACATTCACACAGACATTCACACTGATGGCAGAGGCAGCATTACAAGATCCCACTTGCTCATCAGGATCGAAACTAATTCACATTCACACACAGATGGCACACCTTTTGGGCGCAATTTTGGATTCAGTATCTCGCCCAAGGACACTTCGACATGCGGACTGGTGGAACCGCTGATCGTCTGATTGAGATCACGGCCCGCACTCCCTCTAAGCCACAGCCAAATTAGAGGTGCAATTTATCCCAAATGTTTTCAGATGCATGCAGTAGATATTATTTTTAATTGGATCCGAGCAGAAGTGGAATAATTTGCCTTCAAAGTCAGATCAACTAGAAGAGGTCCAGTCTAATCTACTTTAACCAAGAGAGGCATCGCATGCCTTGATTAGACTGTCTAATTATTCCATGCAATTCCACTGTCGCTGGCGCAGACAGAGTGAATAGTTTGATCCTTAGCGCCTCTTCCTGACATAGACGGACAGGCTGTGATTAGTATTGACTGCACAATGTAATTAGCTTTTCTCGTGCGTGTGAATTTATGTCAGTATGCCTCTGCACTTATATGAGGACCCTGAGGAAGAAACAAAGACTTAATATACAGTATATACAGAAGCTTTACAGATGTGTTTCCGCTGTCCCAGCACCTCCGCATTGAACACTGTGAATTCCTTGAGAAATCTGTTGCGTGACTCACATGAGGCCCTTCCCATCTATCTACTAACTGCTTTCTTCTGCTTGGAAGAATCAGTCAATACCAGAGTGGACCTGACACGGTGCCTGTCTGCAGACGAGACATCCAGAGAGACAGTGCTGGCCTTTCCTGCCGAGACAGGCAGGCAGACGGAGGAGGGCACTGTATGATTACTGTGTGGGAACCCTGACTACCTGCCCTCTTCCCTCCAGTAAGCGCAACAGCAGCTTGTGTTATCCACGTCTAACAATTTTCAATCTTTCCGCTCCTCCAGTCCAACTTTCCTACCCTCTCAGGAAGGAGAAGGAGAAAAAAATAGGATAATAAAAGAAAAGTATGATTACTCAGGTCACTCTGCATGTCTTTTGGTCACCTTTGGGTCACGCAGGAAATCTGAGGGAGCCCCTCCATTTACATTGGTGATCTCAACTTACACCAACAGGAGTATGTACACACAGTGTTATGCTGACAAATTCCACTGGGTTGATTAAGGACGCAACCTCTGATGACTGAAGAATGTAGGCAAATTGGAGCCATTATCTTACAACAGCCTTAACCCGGCGAAGAGGGATGCCCTGCATCATCCATTGTACATACACATTATTTATATGATAATCACTACACACGGTGACACTTATTGCTCTTTAAATGACTATATCCTCAATGACTGAAAAAAGTAGCAACGCAGACATCTTGGCATGCCTCCTCACATTGAGAGCAGCATTAAAACGAAGAAGTGACAAACATAAAGAGCCCCTAATGTCAGAGACAATGTGACTGACATAATAGATTCAATGTGTAGGGGGGAAAACACCCCCTAAGACAGTCATACAGGAAGCAATGAGACCTGCTTCAAAGGGCTTCACTCTGAGGTCCACACGACAAGGCCCAGGCAGTGAGGAAACAGGTGTGCGGGCAGGCTGGGAGGGTAGCACCAGCAAAGGCACATTCCCTCACACACACAGGGCTAAGGTATACTGTGTATGCAAGCTGGGTCTGCTCATGACGTAAACAGATATCACGGAGCGCCTGGTGGGGCTGTCTCTCCCCCACAAAGCCATGTTTAAATAAAACACTGTGAATGGTTCAAATGTCTATGACCACACAGTAACTGGAGGTGTGACACTAAGAAGTAATACAATAATGTGCACATGGGGAAGCTTTTGAAGAATGCCTGAGTAAGAACATTTTAGCATTTTAACAACTGCAAGAATCAGCCAGAGGGATGAGATAAATTTATCTGCAGTTAAATGCAACTCTAACATTCATTTGTATATATATAGAGTATTGATTCAAGGACATATCTGATATTCACGTGGCACTAAATAATCTAAAGCAGAGGAAGAATTACTTTTTGAATTCCACTGAATATATATATATATATATATATATATATATTAATTATGTTGATGGATATGGAAGAACTTATCAGCTTATCTGATAAAAGAAGAATGCTCAGTGGGTATTTCTGTAGCCTCGGGTTGTAAAGTGTTGATTATTTGACTACACCCAACCCATCCACCAAGTGCCCCCCAGACTTGCTTTTTAAGAGGTTTACTTGTTCCTGCATGAGGGGTGGAGTCTGGATCCCATGCAACTCTGGTTACACACATACACTCGCTCTACCCAAGTGCAGGGGGATTCACAGAGAAAGTCATCTCCAGGTCAACACAGGATAACTTGACAATATGCATTACATGCCTACGTGTTAAAGCAGAACTAAGTGGGCTTTATAAGGAGGCCTTTGGGCTCTTGGTCTTATGATGGAATATGCTTGGCAAATACTTGGGTGAAGATCAGTTTTACTAAGAAGATACAGATGGTTTGTTTCACCCAACAAGGACACTCTTTTGTATCTCAAACCAAATAACCATAATTCGGTCCAACATAATCAGAGACACACTGGCGACACAATTTAGCTCGCAGCACGAATAACTACCACCCTGCAGAGCACTGGTCATTCTGCTTCCCAAGTCCAAGTGGCAGAGTGTGTCCCAGTCAAAGCAGCGTGATCCGGCCCGGCCTTTACGAGCAGCGACACAGTTGGAAGAAACCAAAGCCTAGCAGGTCTCGATCCTCCCTCCTCACCACAGTCTCTGAGGAATTGTGGTGCGCGCTCTGACAAGCCCCTCATTTGTTGACTCAGGGAGTGTCGCCGAGCCATGCTGAGGTGGTGACAGCATGTGTACTGGGGAGGAGGGGGCCCTTGCTGGCTGAATACTTCACTACCAGGTAGCCATGTCAACTGCTCAGTTTCCAGGCCTCTGAGCCATGGCAGACCCTTGAACAGGAAATGTTGTTCCCTGCAAGTCCCAAAATGAGGGATCTGACTCCCCATCGACATGATACTTTACATGCTCGCTGCGGACCTAGTATGAAGGGGGAGGCATGCTTACTCTCTGCCATGAGAAAGGAGTGTTTCATTTCAAATCAGAGGACAGGACTGTTTCTACTCGCTTCCTTTGGTGTGGCCCCATTCACAGGAGAAACTCCATTTCCCTGAACCCACCCCTCCCTGCAGCCCACTTACAGCCAGGCTTGGTAGAGTTGTATGTGTGAGTGTATGCGCACATGCATGTGCACAACTATGTGTGCTTGTGTGTGTTTCTGAGTGAGCTTGGATCTTATTACAGTTTGATCCCACTCAAATATTTCTGAAAGAAAAACAGAGGAGGGGAGGCCGGCTCTGTGGCCAACGCACACGCCCCACTGAACCTCTGCACCACTTACAATGAAACCTTTATCTTTAAAGCTCCAACTATTTGTAATAACCCTTAATGAGAAGGAATAAAGTGCAACATCAAAATGAGATTACTTTCATGAGTTTGCATATTCATCCAGTTACACTCAAAAGCTATGCAGAGGAGAGTACTGAACTGTTATAGTGCAATCTGAAAGAATTACACCTAATTTTTCTTTTCTTTTTTAAACTAATCATGTTTATTGTTTTACCATTTTAGGATAATGCAGCACTAAACAAAGTTATGGTAGCTCTCTGATTTATTCTCGTGATAATATGTTGATTCATAGACTGTATTATTTGGATTTAAAGTCATATGCAGACATACAAATACATCAGCATGGAAGACACTTATCTCTTATTTACAAATGAACATCTGTCTTATGAGCTTTAATACTCGAGCTGTCAACTTAAATCATACTTCAGGGAAAGAGCAAAGCCCTTAATCCATGTTCTAATGATCTTCATCACGTGTATGAATTCATCATCAAACATCTCTTTTAATCAAACATAGTGCTAAACATAATATCTTCACATGACAAAGGGGAAGCTTCTTTTCGAGTGATATTTTCAATTTGATGACTCAATGTGTGTGTGTGTGTGTGTGTGTGTGTGTGTGTGTGTGTGTGTGTGTGTGTGTGCGTGTGCGTATGCGTGTGCGTGTGTGTGCGTGTGTGTGTGTGTGTGTCAAACCATACTTCTGCTGCAAACAGCATTTGGCCACCCAAAGCTAAACAGTATGTCTACTGTGCCAACCAAAAAAGAAATGCCCCCCTCCTCTTACAAAATGTACATCACAACAGAAAAACACATGAACTTGTTTGACTAACTACTTCAGTATTTACAGAGTGGCTCCTCTGGGACAAACTTATGGTAATCATTATTTTTTTTAATCAGACAATTCTGATATAAACTCCTTATTTGGAGACTGGTGAAAGTTGGAGAAACACACCCACCTGAGAATTCCCCTGGTGTGTTATTTGGTGAGCTGGCTGCCTCAGTTTCAGTGTAAGACAATGTGGAGTCTGACAGATCTGTGGAGACACAAAACAGAAATGATGCATCTGCAGCTAGTCTGATCTGTCACTCACCATCAGCACGAGAGATTAAATTGCTACCTCTGGGTATTTTTTTCTTATTTCGCATTAAATTCCAACAATTATCACCACGTTGGGTTTCATCCCATAGTGGATAACCTGGCAACTTCACCAGCAGGCCTTTACCTGATGACATCCCCCTCAGAAACCTCAGCTGTAATCCAGTTTGCAGGCCCAGCTAGCTGCCAGGCTCCAAAGTCCCATCAGCCCCCAGTACATACTACCCACATTGGCTCTGGCTGGCATGCTGACATCATGCCACATGCTGGCCTTGGTCCCATCTTAAAGCTACCATGCAGTGTGCCAGTAACTGTACCCAATTAGAACCATTAACATGTTCCACTTTGCTTTATTTATTTTTCTTCCTGTTAAACCAGGGCATGGACAAAAGACTGTCCATGTCCTTTGCAGGCCCTTAATATCTGTAATTATGAATGAAAAACACACTAGATCAAAGCATTACAGTTGTACAACAACCTGGTTGGATCAATGTTAACAGTATAATTCAGACGAAACAATAAGGATGAAACATTAAGCTTCAGGTGTGTCACTCACCCAGTGGCTTGTGTTCTTCATTAGGGGAAAGCCTCGAATAAGGAGGTGGGGGTGACTCTGTAACACAAAACAATGCATGTCAATAAGATAATAAAGGGAAGAAATGCTGTTTATAAGAAAGAACGGTAAAACTGTTTCAGGATCTAAGAAGAGAATGTATCAAGCACTGTTTACATACTTTGATTAATATATTGTAAAAATGAATTGAGGGTTGACAAGTTAAAGTCCTCTGATGTAAAGTGGCTGACCAAGCTGGTTAGCGTAATGACTGTAATTGTTTCCTATTACAACTATTGAAATATTTTCACTTCCATTTGAAAGTAGACACCAAACTACATCTCAACTCTCACAGCTTTGTGTCTGCACTACAGACACGGGTCATTAAAAAGCTAATAAGGTCATTAAAAAGCTAATAAAGCCAACAGAATACTATACCAAAAAGACTAACTAACTATAACTTTGAGTTAGTAGTTTGATGAATCAAAGTAAATCTCTGCTTTTTAACTTAACTTAACACATTGGTTTAAATCCAATAAAAAGAGGAGAAATGGAGAGAATAACTTGCACAAGAAAGAAAGCACAAAGGAAAGAAAACTTTGCGAGCACACTGTGACCTCGCCTACAGAGAAAAGGGGAAGGAGAGAAGCATAATAGCAGCGGGTCCTTTAAGAGTGGCGGCAGTAATTGCTGGGATCTGAACTCAGTCACTCAGATACACAGCTAGTCAGTCTGGCGCCAGTAGTATGCAAACTGTATATTATCACCACTCCTTCACCTAAATAGCATGAGGGGACCTCCTTAGGACAAAAGGGCTTTTAGTGCGCAACTTGAAACTGATCTCATTCGAAAAGTATAATGCCTGGCAAAATAAAAGGAAAAAGTTTTTGCCCACTTCAATCCAAGCTCTCTGCAACACATTATACACTGTTTTTATCCTTACAAACGTTTACATAAGACCATAACAGAAGTAGTTTACTTTCATATTATTCTAGAATCAAACCCAGGTAGATTTAACAGTGTTGTCAAATGCTTCACTACTACTTGTTTATAAGCATTGAGTTGTGTTTTACAAAGGATTAACATATGTTTAAATTAAAACACATTTCATGTATTGAATGTTAGTCCCACATAATTCCATATTTCTTGCTTCCTCATTTCCACACACTGTAAAATCCACTGTTTAAGGTCTTGATTCAAAGCCCCCCTTCTTGAATAGCATGAAAGAAATACCAGCTCCATCGGGCCACGCATGAGCGCATGTGAGATATGTCTACTACGAGCCTTAGTCCCAATATGGGGTATGTGCCCCTCTCCCTCTCTGGAGTCAGTGGGGTCGAGTGGCCCAGCGTTTAAGGTTTGCCAAATCACAGGCTTGCCCCCTGCCAAACCTGAATCTGTTTAATATAGGTCAGGGAAGTTCTGCCATAGATAGCTCATTGATTGTGAAGCTCAGTCCTCGACCACAACAACAAAACTGATCTCAGCCACCAGGTTCAAACCCCCGAGTGAGTCTTTCCTGTCATGTCATACACTGTTGATAGTTCGGCCTACCTGTTCAAAAGCCTTGCGAGAAACAGGTAAGAACCGAAGGCGGCTTTCGTGACAATCGCACTGAAGTTCTCAGACGCATTAAAAATGTCATGTACTTTCTATTTGTATGGAATTCATTAAAGACTTGATGCTAGAATAGCTGTACGGACAGCAGCCGTATTAACAGTATCCTTCATCGAAAGGCCCAGATTGTGCAGGGTAGTATGAGCGATGCTCTGGTGTACACCAAACTGTTCAAATACAACTTTCAAGGCAACTCAAATCTTTAAAAAGTGACAAACATATAAAAAAAAATCTATATTTTTCACGCGTTTTGGTATAGTTGCTGAATATACTAAACTTAATCAAGATAACATCAGAATACCATAACAATAACATTAAACTGGCGTAAGTTGACTCTCACATTTATGTTTTGTGAAATGTGCCCCAGGTCTAAAGGATTTTATTATTGTTCACCTTGCCGTTTGGATGACTTGAGTAATCATTAACTATTTAATCAAACGGCCAGCCTTTCTCTATCCTTCCATATGAAAGAAAGCCTAACAACCACACAAATACACCATGGTGATTGGGAAGGATTCTTCTCTGAGCATATTTCAAGGCCCTTTAGAGTTTTACGATCTTGAAAAGTTAGATTATGCTATAAAACTATAAATATGACCTTTTTAGTCAGTTTCTTTTAACATCATTTGGCAAATGGACAAAATAGGCCTGACTGTTATGTATCTGCAGCATTTACTTGTATGTTTACAGAACATAGGCATGTCCACAAGTAAAGATGGTAGTCTACAAAACAAACAACATGGACCCAGATGTCTGAATGGACTACCTGGTGGCAGCATCCAGCTAGGCCTGTGAGGTGCTTACCTGGCCCACAGAGCCGGCTGTAGTGATAGGGGTTGCAGCACACTGCTGGACTGTCCAGAGCCCCAAAGCTCTTACACTCACAGAGCGGTTTGAGCTGGGCAGGGTGCTGGAGGTCGGACCAGCGGTACAGTTTACACACGAGCAGCTGTGGGGATGCCACATGGCCGCCCAACCTCAGCTCTGTCCGGGGAATCATAACACAGTCGCTCGGCATCCCTCCTCTGGACTCCACTGCCTCTAGTAAGGCATCCAGCGCCCGTTCCTTGAGCCTTTTTAAAAGAGAGTATGTGGCTGATTTCAGTTCTTGCTCCAACACCGTGCGCGGCATCGCCTCCTGCTCCTCAGGAGAGCCGCTATCCCGCGGTCCAAGGTTCCTCAGCACGAAGTGACACGAGCCTGGATCCGCGGTACCCTGAGCCGTCTCTGGACCCCTGAGCTCGGCGTGGTCCCGGTCTTGAAATAAGCAGCACGTCACTGTCCTGTATTCTCTGTCCTGTATGGAGCGGGGACTCCCCTGCTCCTGGACGCACACTGCACCCCCATCTTGGTCCGACGTGACCCCCAAGCCGCTGCTCTCCACGGGGCTCCGGGTGCACACACCCCCTATGTCCCCTACAAGAGACCCGCTAGGGGTCATCGGTGCGAGCTCCCTTTTGGGAATCTTCTCTGGGTTGTATCCGAACAGATCGTCCCTACAGCCCTCACTAGTTGTGCCATTTCCATCTTCCCCTTCTTTATCTGGGATCAAACGGCTTCTCCAGAGTCGCCGCACAAGACCTGAGCGTTTCGTCCTGAACATACGACAACTTGAAAATCTATATGAGGGTTTTATTCTTGTACGGATATCCGAATATCACAGATACTTCTACGGTCGTTGCAAAACATTAATGTCTGTGAAATGCCGTGCAATGCATGCACAGCCAATTGACGAGCATTTGTGGCAAACCCGCAACATGAGAGGGAAGGCTATTTTGTTGCATTTACAACAACAGAATCGCGCAATAAATGCACTGCAACATTCCGATCAAAATGCATTCATTTAGCCGATTGTGCTGTAAATGACCAAGCGGGTGAAAGTGTGACTTATTATCCAGGATCGCTGCGGAATTGACTGTTTATGTGTTTGTTACGAACGCATGGAAAAGGTATAATACATAATAACATAACATAATATACTTGGAAACATAATCCAAAGCCAGAAAGAAGCCTTCAGCCAAAGACGGCAACTCGCAGCCTGAAACAGTTTCGGACTTTTAACAAGCTCAGATCTACTTTCTACACCGGCACGAAGAGCATGAGGTACTTCGAGGCGATTTAATCCCAAGGAAAATGCACTAAAAAATCAGGATCCTTGTCGTCTTCTTGTCAGGGGGCTTTTTTTTTTTTTTTTTTTTTACAATCCCAACAAAATATCCACGCGAGGAGAAATTACATGAAGAGGAACAATCCGGGGCTGAGTCGCGCTCCTGCTTCTGTACTCAGATCTAAACCAAACTGCAGCCCAGATCCCTTTCTTTCTCCCCGTTTCTCTCTCTTTTTCTTTTTTTCCCCGCTTCCTCACACATACACACGCGCGCACACACACACACACACACACACACACACACGCACACACACACACACACACACACACACACACACACACACACACACACACACACGGGGCCCCCGAGGAGAGCGGTGGAGCCATTGGCTGACTACCATCATGTGCTAGTCTAGACACTTTGGCGGCTGTGAGCTGCACTGATTGTTGCGCAAACAAGGTTTCAAGTTTCTTAACTCTTAAAGGCGAAACACCCACCTCTAGGTTTTAAGTTAAAGTTACGAAAACGTATTTACATCTGCGCTGCCGGCAGGATGTGATTGTTATGAGTAGAAGAAAAAAAACAGCAACGAAGAAACTTTCATGCGTGAGTGTTGGTGTCTTTTTTATAGCCCCACTAAAAAGTCATAGTTCATTCTTATTTTATTTTAATGGGATAAGGGAACATGGGCATCAATGGTAAAGTATATGATGTGGATACTTGTCAAATTGGAGTTTGGATTTTTTTTAATGAAGATTATGTAAAGTTATCAGCCTTTAGAAAAATTAAACAAAACAATAAAATTTCAGATACAGTGAATTCAGTGAAGGATTTTTCCAAAATAAAAGACCTGGGACATTACCTTTCAGTTTAACAATGAAAAGGTACTGTACTGTGGGTATTTGCAGTGGACATGACTTTTGCTAACCTCGCGATTGACAGGGGTCTCAAACTGAAAATATAAAGTATGTTCAAGTACTGTGGTGATACCACCGTTACAACACCAGGAGGGCAATATAAATATCACTCACATATAAAGTAACTTCCTAAAAGGAATCAGATTAATAAAGTGATCATAATTTGTGTGAGGCCGAAATTTAAATTAGACAAAGTGAATAAACCAAACCACAGTAACGCTATTATAAAAAACATTTCCAGACAACACCAAAAATGTGACTACTCTTTAAAATTGAATTTGTCAAATATAGTTAGAGTGTTTGAAATATCTGATCGGCTGATATTCTTCTTCTTTTTGTATTTTTTTTTTTTTTTACATAGACATAATATAAACACACTTTCTTGATATGGATCACTTGATTTTTTTAAATTATAGAACTACACTTGCCAGTTCTCTTTTATGGACAAACTAATGGAGACACCTCCCAAATATCTCACACATACATTTGGCACATTTATTGATATTGGTCCGATTGATTGATCAGTTGGGCACGACTGAGAACTTCCCAAGTTGACTGCAATCATCTGTATGGAAGCTGCTGGGAACAACAAACTGCATGTTTATTAAGGTGGTAGCATGATTGTTTACATCATCTGTAACTGCTTATCCTTTACAGGGTCAAGGAGGGCTGGAGATGATCAGCTGACTCTGGGCGAGAGGCAGGGTACACCCACAATCACAGGGCTGACACAGAGACATACAACCACGCTTACATTCAGAACTACAGGCAATTTAGAGTCAACAATGACCCTAACCTGCATGTCTTTGGACTGTGCGAGGAAGCTGGAGAACCTGGAGAAAACCCACAGTCGAGAACATGCAAACACAGAAGGTGCTGACCACTGTACTACCTGATACATCCTCCGCAGGTAACAAAGTACTGGTGACAAGGACTGCAGTGCTGAGGGAACTTCAAATTGGAAGAAAATATAGGTTAACGTTCTCCAAAATTGTCCAATCATTATTTATAGTAGGTTGTATTTATAGTAGGTTGTGTAAATATGCACTCAGCAGCTATAATGCAAAAATGTGTTGCCATATTTGGATCCCACGGTCATAACCAGGATAGATTGTCACTTAACTACAGTGAAAAATAAAACATAAAATGCTGCGGCTCCGTCTAACATACAGGTTGACCTGATAGTTTAGTTTTGAATCACCAACTTTTGTCCTGCATGGCGGTTCAGTGCCATGGAGCATGAAGGTAGTAGAAAGTAGAAAAAGAAAAACAAGTGAGTAAGTTTATCAGAACTATAAGTGTGTATAAGGAGAAGAAGAACCTGACGAGGCCTTTGTGAAGTCGTGACATGATGGGAACAGCACACTACCAAACAGACATTTTGTCTGTTGTTTGGTAGTGTGCTAGTCTGCTTTAGGTGACAAAATATAGAAATTACAATTCTGGCCTTTCACACTTTCAGAGCGGTCTTCGTGTAGACTTGAGACACAACAGATGAATTCTTCCTCACTGACGTCTCTACAAGTCAGTCTGCACCTTATCTCCTGTTTCTTGTCCCATCAGGGTAAACGGTAAACAACAGACTCTATTGTCGGCAAACATGCACTCAATGCTATTGGTATATTTTTGCAGAAGACAAACAGAATAGTTTTTTTTTAAATATTCGTCACATTCTAACATATCTGTTGTCATTAAACATATAGGACAATAGTGTCAACAGCTTCATTTAATTTGGCCTTGTAAGAGTTAAAATATCCTGGATTTGAAATCAGTGATGCAATGCCCCAGTATGTATTAACATGATCCAAGAAGTAATAGTGCAAGAGTATGCAATGCCGATTGGCTGAAAACAACTTTGAAGCCTTGCCCGTCGGTAAAAAAGAAAGAAAAGAGATCACACCCAGTATTGTCATGATTTAAATATAATTATGTAATTGTTGGTGATGTGCCAAAGTTATTGTTCCACCTCCACAAGACTCCTCACAATATTTACTCATATGACATGTCTATTTCAGACAGGTAATGTCATGATAGTGCGGGCTGGACCCAAAAGCAGCGACACTGAGCAGGAGTGAAACACAAAACACTTTATTCGTCAGAGGTGTGGGGTCAGGTGTCCTCCGCGGGCTGGAGGCTGGTCGAAGGCGAGGCAGTTCTCCCGTAGGATTCCGAGGGGGCTGCTGGGGAGAGCACAAGTTAAGCAGACCAGAAATAGGCAAAAGTCCAAGAGGCCGTAGCAGTCGTTCCTGGGGACAAGCACAAACAATCTTGCGAGGTGTTGAGGAGCACTGAGGTAGATATACAGAGGGAGCTTGATTGGTGAATGGTTACAGGTGTGTGAGTAGATTGGCAGCAGGAGGGGGAAGGAAAGGCCACGCCCAGGCAGACACACAAGACCATGACAGTACCCCCCCCTCAACGGGAGCCTCCGGGCGACCCGCCAGGCTTGTCCGGATGGGCCCGGTGGAACTCCCTGATGAACTCGGGATCCAGGACCGTGGCACCCACTGCCGCTCTTCTGGACCGTATCCCTCCCAGTCCACCAGGTACCCTCTGCCCCGACGACGTACGTCCAAGATCCGTCGAACAGAGAAGGCTGGGCGGTTGTCGACCACCCGGGCGGGAGGCGGGGGATCGGAAGGAGGGCAAAGGGGGCTGGAAGAAACTGGTTTTAATTGTGAGACATGAAACGTGGGGTGGATCTTCATAGTGCAAGGTAGTTTCAGCCTGAGAGCAGTTGGGTTGATTATTCGTTCTATGACAAAAGGGCCAATGAAGCGGGGTGACAGTTTTCTAGAGTCGGTCTTCAGCGGGATATTCTTGGAAGAAAGCTGGGGCCCGGTGGCGGTTAGCAATGCGCCGGTTGCTGTCGGCAGAGCGGAGTAGGGCCTGGCGGGTGTCTCTCCAGACCTTCCGGCAGCGGTGGAGGTACATCTGCACCGATGGGACAGCCAACTCTCACTCCTGGGAGGGAAACAGAGGTGGCTGATAGCCCACAGAAGATTCAAACGGGGATAAACCTGTGGCGGCACTGGTCAGAGAGTTGTGGGCGTACTCCACCCATGCCAGCTGAGAGCTCCAGGTGGTGGAATTGGTGGCGGTTATACACCGTAGAGCAGCCTCAAGGTCCTGGTTGGCCCTCTCCGACTGGCCATTGGTTTGCGGGTGAAAGCCAGAGGAGAGACTGACTGTAGCGCCAAGAGCACGGCAGAATAACTGCCATACCTGCGAGATGAACTGGGGTCCACGGTCAGAGACTATGTCCAGAGGAATGCCATGGAGGCAGAAAACATGGCTCACTAAAACATCGGCGGTCTCACGGGCAGTAGGCAGCTTAGGGAGGGCCACAAAATTAACAGCTTTAGAAAAACGGTCGACGATGGTGAGTATGACTGTTACCTTGAGATGGGGGTAGACCGGTTACGAAGTCTAGAGCAATGTGGGACCAAGGACGGCTTGGGACGGGAAGTGGACGTAGCAACCCAGCCGGCGGACGATGGGAGGCCTTCCCTCGTGCACAGACCGTGCATGCAGCAACATAGGCCCGGGTGTCAGTCTCCATGGATGGCCACCAGAAATGTCGTTTCAGGAGGGACAGGGTACGGTTCCCCCCTGGGTGGCAGGAAAAACGGGAAGTGTGCCCCCACTGGAGAACCTGAGACCGGACAGAGTTAGGGACAAACAAACAGTTTGGGGGGCAGTTACCTGGGTCGGGCTGTGTCTGTTGAGCCTCCCTGACCATGGATTCGATCTCCCAAGTAACTGCCGCTACCACACAGGCAGGAGGAAGGATGGAGTCTTGGCTGGGTGGCGAATCGACCGAGACAGAGGCGAGAGAGGGCATCAGGTTTCGTATTTTTAGAGCCGGGCCGATAGGTTAGGGTAAAATTAAAGCGGCCAAAAAACAAAGCCCAGCGGGCTTGACGGGAGTTGAGGCGTTTGGCTGACTGGATATACGCCAAGTTCTTGTGGTCGGTCCAAACCACAAAAGGTTGCTCCACCCCCTCCAGCCAGTGCCTCCACTCCAACGCAAGCTTGACAGCGAGCAACTCCCTGTTGCCAACGTCGTAGTTTCGTTCGGCTGGGGAGAGGCGATGGGAGAAAAAGGCACAGGGGTGGAGTTTCTGGTCGGAGGTAGAGCGTTGCGACAGGATTGCCCCTACTCCACTGTCCGAAGCATCCACAATGAATTGACGAGAGGAATCGGGCTGAATCAGGATGGGGGCTGAGGTGAAGCTACTCTTTAGGTCGTGGAAGGCAGACTCCGCCTCAGGTGTCCAAGCAAAGGGGATGGACGTGAGTCTGGTTAGGGGAGCTGCCACCCTGCTGTAATCTCTGATGAATCTACGATAGAAATTCGCGAAGCCCAGGAAGCGCTGTAGTTGCTTTCGGTTGGAGGGTCGGGGCCACTCTGTCACTGCCTTGATCGGCCCTTACCCTCCCACTCTCAATGATGTAACCCAGAAAGCCGACTGAACCAGCATGGAACTCGCATTTCTCTGCTTCGACGAAGAGCCGGTTCTCCAACAGTCTCTGGAGGACCAGGCGGACATGGGAGACATGGGCGACATGGTCGGACATGTTCTGGGAGAAAATAAGGATGTCGTCCAAGTAAACAAAGACAAAACGATGGAGGAAGTCTCTTAGCACATCGTTAACCAAGGCTTGAAAAACAGCAGGGGCGTTAGTGAGGCCGAAAGGCATTACCAGATACTCAAAATGTCCGAGTGGAGTGTTGAAGCCAGTCTTCCATTCGTCCCCCTCCCTGATTCTGACCAGATGGTAGGCATTCCTGAGGTCCAGCTTTGTGAAAACCGTAGCACCCTGGAGAGGCTCAAAAGCAGAATTTATTAGAGGTAAGGGGTACTTGTTCTTAATGGTAATATTGTTTAATCCACGAAAATCAATACAGGGTCGCAGAGAGTGGTCCTTTTTGGAAACAAAAAAGAATCCAGCTCCAACCGGGGATGAGGATGGTCCGACTATGCCGGCTGCCAACGACTCCTTGATGTATTTCTCCATGGCCTCCCTCTCAGGACGGGACAGGTTATAAAGCCGACTAGACGGGAGAGGAGCGCCCGGGAGAAGATCTATGGCACAGTCACAAGGGCGGTGAGGAGGCAAAGAGAGGGCTAAGTCCTTACTGAACACCGTCCCTAGATCGTGATACTCAGCTGGGATGGCGGACAGGTCAGGGGACTGAGGGCTAGGTGGTGATGTGGTGACTTCTGCAGATGGCATTGCTGACTGCAAGGAAGTGACCGGACTGGCCGCAGTACAGGCACTCACCCACCCTCATCCTGCGCAACCGTTCAGCAGGAGGAAGACTAGCCCGGCCCAACTGCATGGGCTCCTCACCGGGAGGAGCTGGGGCTGGAAGCGTGGGGAGATGAGCCGGCATGGGGGGTGGTTGCACTCCCCATTTAGCTTGAGGTGGAGACGAGTGGGAGCAGGCAAACTGACTGGGCCGGCCGACCCTCTCGTGTCGCACACGCAGGCGGTTATCGAGCCGGATAGCAAGGAAAACCAGAGAGTCAAAGTCAACAGGTTCATCACGAGAAGCCAGTTCGTCCTTTAGGTGTTCGCTGAGCCCATTCAAAAACGCCCCTCGCAAGGACTCATCGTTCCATCTGGAGTCTGCCGCGAGGGTTCTAAACTCCACAGAGTAATCAGCCGCACTTCTGGGGCCCTGGCAAAGGTTAAGCAAGAGTCTAGCCGCATTACCCACGTGGTCCGGGTGGTCGAAGACCCCCTTCATTCTGCAAATGAAGTCTTCATAGGAAAGGGCAGTCACTGCCCGATTGGAGTTAACAGCTTCTGCCCAGGCTAACGCCCTTCCTCTCAACAGTCCCAAAATATAACGCACCTTGGAAACATTGGAGGGGAAGGTCAACGGCCGCTGGCTAAAAACCAGAGAACACTGGAGAAGGAAACCTCGGCACCTACCCAGGTCTCCAGAGAAGGGTTCAGGGTCCGTAACGTAGGACTCTCTAAAAGGAGTGGGCACTTCTGAGGGCAGCACTGGCGAGGGCTGGAGACCGGGCTGTGCAGGACCAGCTGATGGAGGCAACTGAGAGGTTAATAGAGACACTTTCCTTGTTAATTCCGCGATTTGGTCTACCATTGCCCGGTCGTTGACGAATAGGGTGCGGAGATACTGTTGGTGTTGTCCGAGTAACGCTCCTTGGCTGGAAAGCGCCGTTGGGATGGTGGGCTCCTGCACCAGTTCTGCTGGGTCCGCATGGCCAGATTGTTCTGTCATGATAGTGCGGGCTGGACCCAAAAGCAGCGACACTGAGCAGGAGTGAAACACAAAACACTTTATTCGTCAGAGAGAGGTGTGGGGTCAGGTGTCCTCCGCGGGCTGGAGGCTGGTCGGAGGCGAGGCAGTTCTCCCGTAGGATTCCGAGGGGGCTGCTGGGGAGAGCACAAGTTAAGCAGACCAGAAATAGGCAAAAGTCCAAGAGGCCGTAGCAGTCGTTCCTGGGGACAAGCACAAACAATCTGGCGAGGTGTTGAGGAGCACTGAGGTAGATATACAGAGGGAGCTTGATTGGTGAATGGTTACAGGTGTGTGAGTAGATTGGCAGCAGGAGGGGGAAGGAAAGGCCACGCCCAGGCAGACACACAAGACGATGACAGGTAATTCCTTAAATTCTTTTAAGCAATTTAAAAATGACACACTCATTGAACTGCTACAATAATTGTCATTGAATGTGTTACCCAAATAGTTAAATCATGAGCCATGGAAATATTGAAAAAAAAAAAAAAAGCATTGTATTGTTTGTTTGAGGATTTTACATATTACCAACAAGCTTTAAACTATGAAATGTGAATCGTATCAGATGTTCTGAAACACACACACACACACACACACACACACACACACACACACACACACACACACACACACACACACACACACACACACACACACACACACACACACACACTTTAGGACATCTCTGAAGCTTTCAGGGTTGCACCGGTGGAGACTCTGCAGCAGCAGAGTGTGCCAGTGTCTGAAATGGAATCAGGTTTCCCTGGCAGCCTTCAGGCTTTGGGGCAGAGGGAGGTTACTGAGGGTGGACATGGAGGCCCTCATGCCTGCACTGTGTTAGAGGCACCTGTTGCAAACGCATTCCCCTTTGTAACTCAATCACATGTCAGACAAGGAAAAGAAAACTGTTATTACAGAGCACCGCTTCATTTAAATCATTGACATGCAATTTTCAATTAAGTCAAAGGAAAACGCAGCCGGCTCATAAGTCACGGAGGCGCTCTGCTCTGCTATTCCCGCTGCTGGAACTGATTTCACGTGAGCCAAATGTCTGAAAGCATCAGGAGCATGCAGACATATTAGATGCTTTGAATCTGGTGCAGCATAAATTACATACGGATGATCCAGTGACCCTGTCAGAGGGTCTCGACTCGGTCACTGTTACAGTGAGTTGACTGTAGAGCCTGTGCGAATAGGTTGACAAATAGTCAAAGTGACTCTTAAAAGCAAAATTGTTAAAACAGAATATGACGCCCTGCAAAACGTTTCTGACAAACCATCCAGATTCTATGTAATGTATTCCTTTCTCAACACAAATCAACCTTTTTCCAACACTTATTGCTTTACATAGGAACACCAGCATAAACTGGGTACATTTGTGAAAATCACAAAAAAATTTGGACCTTCATCATGACATCTTAATGTGATGTATCCTGCTTTAGCCTATATTTGTGTGTGGTTCAGCACCGGATGAGATTATCTACAGGTGTAAATCAACATGATATCATTCAGGAAGAGGAGGGTAGTTTACACCTCCATGTAAGGTTTCAGATTGCAGAACAATTGCTCAAGATCTGGTTTTACTTGCTGGAATATTTATTTAAGTGAAGGGATATCTGATGAGGTAACCAAAAAAGACACATTTTGTGCTTTTAAAGAATACAAAATAAAAAAAAAGTTTGAAATAAAATACAATAAAGGATACACTTAGTAAATGTGGAGGTATCTAGGCTGTTGTTGCAACAGATTGTATGATGGCATGCACATCAGAAAACAACTATCTTTCAATTTGTTGTTATTTTAGGTCTGATTGTGTATAGGGTCCTGCACAAATGGCTGCTTTATAATGTTAGTGATCTAACAAAGCAAAGTTGTACTACTGTAGTGCTCATTGTAAAAGAGTGGATGACGTGTAATGGAAAATGGAAATCAAGCAGGTTTTTGTTCGTTCATCACTTTCAATGGAAAAGTATATCTAAATTATTTTATAACTATCCGTTGACTCCTCCTTTTTAACAACCAAATGTATTATTGGTCATTATACAATAACTACACCTTCCTTTTACGGACTGTTTTTAATGTTTTAATGAATGTTCTTAGTTGTTTTTAAATCTTGTTTTCTTTTGCATTATATTTTGATTTTTTTAAATGGATTTATGTGAAGCACTTTGAAATGCCTTGTTGTTGAAATGTGCTATACAAATAAACTTGTCAAACTTGCTTATTAAATTGTGTAAATCTGTTTGTTTAAGTACGGTAGGGCTGATGGAGATGCTCAATATACTCGTTGAGACATGCTGATCAGCATGTTATGGCTTGTTGTGTCGCACCTCTCCTGATTGACGATGATAATAGTCTGTTCTAAAACAAAATGTTCGCTCTTCCTCTAAAGTTGTTGCAGCTTGAGAATTTGTAGACATCAAATCATTTTTATTTGAAATTGCAAAAGTGAAAACTTTGCTGAATCATTAATCACGTTTACTGGCAAAAACAGACACCACTTAATTGCTGAATCATCAAATACACAGAACTCAACATGAGCTGTCAGAAGTTCTGACAAGGAAATATTTTGTGGTCTTCAAACAGATTTCTGACGTGCATTTGATTGCACTGTCACATAATAAAACAGAGCTGCTGGAGCACCTTGCGAGCCGAGTTGTTACAGCGCATGCCACATAACCACAACATCCCAAATCTTGAGTTTGATTCTACCACTATGGCTTATACATAGAACAATTTGTCGTTCCACAAAGAACTTAATGGTTTTAAATTGAACGATTGGTCGCTATATGGATTCACAATTTGTTCCTGTTGCAGCGAAGAGACACATTTTCAAGAAGTTTTTCAGACACTAATGATTCTATAAAGCTCTTTTTGAAGAACTTTTGAAAATCCCTTATTTGTAAAAGTGCAATTAAAAAAGCCACCAAAACCCATCTGGCTCTTTTTTAAATTGAGAAATCAAAGTTTAGGCATTTGAACTTTTCATCCTAGAGTCCTATCCGAGCTCTACTCTACTAATGTGTGCTGCATGTGTGAAAGTGTGTAAGGAAAGACTTCTTCAAAGAGTAAGAGGTAACTGAGTACGCAGATCTAAAACAGGGCACAGCTGTTCACACAGGCCTGTCCCCTGGCCTGCCCCTCTGCCTGTGAAGGTCCAGGCCCATGCACCCCTGGAGACCCCTGGGTAATAATGCGCTGGTCACGCCAGCCCAGCTCCCAACAGCCCAGCTCAGACAAAGTGGGCAAGCAACTCACATTAAACATGGCGGAGAGATAAAATAAACAAACTGTTGCACTTACAAATCCAGTAGAAATATATGTATTTTTTATATTTCCTAAGTGTAAATCTCAGGTCAGACAAAGACAACATCAAGAACAAACGAGCTCTGTGTAGCAGTTGATTATTAGTGCTGAAACCTCATTAGCATTGTTACTTAATGTCTGATACCACAGTATGTGATCCAAAAATAAATGTTACAGTTGAAATATGTCATACTATCTAATGTGATGCTGCAGTTACAATAAAGAAACTGATGTAAAATAGTCAACAGTGTCATTTCAAGCATTAACCAGTGATGGAAGCTGTGTATCTGCTCCATTTGGTTAAGGGAACCGGTATACAAGAGAACATGCTCAACCCCAGAGCCAATTTGTGGTTATGAAATATGGGCTTAATTAATTAGTAGTTTATTTGGAGGTGATCTCAGCTCTCTGGCGCCCCAATTTATCAACTGTGTTAACGGTTTTATTTTACATTAGAATTTCAATCGTCTCTTTCAAGCAAGGCACGTGTGAGATTTGGTCTATTTCCTTACTTTCTATGAATAAACTGACAAACAACATAAATAGTTCAACTAAGGGAAACTAATGAAATACACATAATGAAAGTGTGTGAGGCAAGAGTGAACCTTGACTGACACGGCTCTTGAGGATCAAGGCTTTGTTGAGATTGAAACGTGATTAACATTTCCAAATTGCTCAAACTATGAATGAGTGGCAGTTTTAAGAGGTGCGGTTTCACTAAAATTTGCTTTCTGGAATCATTATGTATATTATAACTTTACATCTTAAGTTTAAACACAAACTACTTGAAGAAGTAGAATAACATTTTTGTATAAAGGTCATTGCATTTCTCCAACACACAATCATTTATTTTATAGCTCATATAATTATCCAAGGTGTATAACCATTTCTTTGCACAAAAAAATGTGATATAAGAGTTGCATACAACATGTACACTTCAATAATACTTGTGTAAACATTACAAAGCTTACCTATTGTTTGTTTTTTGCTCCAGCGTGGAAAGTGTTTTGTATCTTGAAAGTTGAGAGAAAATGCAAGAGCCGAGGGGAAAGAAGCATAGTTAAATCTTTAATTGGAGGCAATTTGATTCATTTAGCTGTGTTGGAGACAAGGAGTCCGGGGAGACAGAGCCTGAGGCAGAGTTTTTGTCATCTTCTTTTTGTATCAGTCAGAGTAATTTGTGTCCCCAGGGGCCGGCTGTCAGTAGCAAGGCTCCATGAACACATTCCTTCTGATCCAGGCCATTATCGGCCCATTCAGCAGCACTGGAGCCTGCTTACGTGGGCCTCTCTCCGGGCTGACCTCCTGGGCCATCGCCTGGGCCTGACTCAACACTCCCACTAATCCACACCTCAAAGACTACAAACACAAACTTAGATTAAAGTCTGGGGATGGAGTCACGACCAGCCACATGAGCATAACATGATCAGCACACAATCCTGTCCATAGTCCGCATCCCCCCCCACGCCCCTACCCGTTGACTTGGCTTCCTTAAAAAGGGAACGTCAGCAGAGCTTTGGAGCTGAGGAGTATTTTTTAATGATGTAGTCAGACTGCAATTTATACACTTATAACACATGTCATTGCATTGTCTCCACAGTGTGATTTCATCTTAATCACCATCACATTCCTCCATGCTGCAAAATAGGTGTGCGTAAGAGCAAAGGTAACAAGCCCTGTGGTGGGAGCCACACCCTGTCTCGATCCAATACAACCCCCACCCTTCTTATTATTGTTTTGGAAAATCTCCATTTGGTTGCAAGCTTTTATGTCAATATGCAACATAATCACCGGCTGTCATCTCCAAGTGGTGCCACAGGTTCTCATGTGTGGGCGCCATCTTGCCCCACGGGACCGACCTATCCAAAGGGGACTTTCCTGTTGTAAGCAGCCTCCATCAAGCCAACACTTAACTGCACACACACTGAAATTTATTAAACCATAGCTGATGTTATATATTTTTCATATGGTGCTGCAATTTGCCTACAGTAAAGAAGAGCTGACTGCAATTATAAAAGCATAACTACCACAGAATTATAATTAGCTGCATACTTGCACTCAGTTTGTTTGAGCTGTCTAAATGTGCCTAATGCATTCATAAATTTCATGTTGGCCAGCCCGTGGCTCTCCATAGAGCAGAGTAAAAATGAAAATACTGTTCCAAGAGAGGAGTACTCGAGCCAAAGCAAACTGGCAGCTAGCAGATTTTCACACTTCAGGAAGATATCACACACCCACATTGACACATTCACATGCAAATGCTTGAGAAAATGTATATTCATACGCTCAATATTTCCATGCATGTTTAAGCTTGACAAAAGGAAGCATGGTGTTTCGAGAACAACAAACTTAAATCCTCTTCAAACTTCAACAGTGGCAGTTTATTGCATGAAATCCGGAGGGGTCTGGGGAAACAGTACAGAGAGCACAGGCACTTAGTGTGAACAACTGTACTTTTTAAGGTTTCCCAAATGCTAGTAAATCTAAACCTCCTAAAATCCACAGTGAAACACTATGCCAAGTATGACATCACCCCTGCACAGACATGTTTTATGATTTTTAACTTAATTTACAGAGACCAGGGTTGGGCAGGCCACAGAGTCCAGTTTAAAACTCAGTCGCCACACTGAACGGCAGAGACTAGTTTTGCGTGTTGAGTCATTTACTCCAGATCTGACTGTCAAACTCAGCGAACCAAAAAGAAGCGGTGGGAGAGTTCAGTTGTGGAAGAGTTTTACTATTTCTCCTATTTACCCAGAGTCAGACTTGCCTTTCTTTATATCAGTTTAAAGGTTATTTTAAACACAGTTTTTAGCCTCGCTTTGCTCCATTGACAGATGTCTATCAGCTCAAGCAGTGGCTCCTCTCCAAAATGGAAAACACACCTTCTCCAATGCTGAGGGTGTAATACTCTGTGACCTTTGCTCTAGCATAGCTTTTCCATTTATTTCATTTTGTCAATTTGTTTCTAAAGTAAATGGAACATTCTTGTAGTTTGAGATTATGTCTCTCAACTAGCATTTGTATTTACCCACTTTGGCTATGGACGCATTTAAACAAAGCTGCAACTCAGGATTATTTCTCAAGGTAGGTCGGAAAAAACCCACATTATGGATTGTGTAATTCTAAAGGAAGAAATATTAGTTGTATTGAGAAGTAAGGAAATGTTCAACCAAAACTTTAATCATTCTTCTACACAGGCAGCAAAGGAAAAAAAAACAGTCTTTTTCAAATGGCTTTTTTGAATCCCTAAGGCTCTGAACTTAACAAATGAATGAGATGGAGCATTTTGCTGAGTATTTCCTGTTCTGTCGGGACCATGAATAATAGTGTTATTATTGTGCTCTGTGAGTCCCCCCTCCATTTCCCTGTTCAAGGATGCTCATTAGAAGACCCACCAGCTAATCTGGCGTTGGGGTCCTGATAACAGCCTTGCTTGGCGTCACTCTAGTAAATTGCCGTGGCTCCCTGTTAAAAGCCGGCAGTTGATAGCAGTATCAGGAGACAGGCTGCGTTGGGGAGACAGAGTGTCCGGCTCCAAATGACCTCCCAAAATAGACAAGGGCCTGAAGAACAGGGGCCACATGCACCTCTAGCCGAAGCAAAGCAGCGCAGGCAAGGCCAGTTCAGGAAGAACATGTCATCAGAGCCATTGCTGTTAATGGCATTCAGATTCAAGCGAGGCGGCAGACACTGAGTGACCCCAAGCCTCACCATTTAGTTCTCCCACTGAGCAGAGCCTTGCCACACCACAGACAGGTCAGACATGGAGCCGCCTGTACAGAGTGGGAGCCACTCAGTACCACAGAGCTGATAATGATTATGGCCAATTCACTATCAATAACAGTGTAAGACCTGCGCTGTCTCTCTGCTGTGGCCAGAGGAGAGACACACTATGTAGCTCCCAGACCTGGCTGATGACCTAAGACACAGAAAACGTCTGCAGCCTTACGGGGCAGACACCTTCAGACAGTTCCATATACTTGCACACCATTTTCCACATGTAGCTCAAATATTTCGGTGAGCTGGATTAAGCAGCCTGTTTTCATTATGTAGCCTGCACTATCTCTCTTCGGATGCCGTGATTTAAGCCTGTCTTTCCCCAATGATGATTGACTTGTGCACAGAGGGCACACTTTGCCCTCTGCCCAGGCACTACCATGGCTGTGGTTCTTCACTGAAGAGTCACTTGTAAGAGTCACTTGTTTGGCCCTACACATGAAAGGTAATTACCGTCTCTGATGCTACACTTCCGCAGCCGGGCCTCATGAAGTAAATCAATAAGAGAGCAGACCAGGAGGCATTGAATCATGGACTGAAAAGCAGACAGCTCCAGTGCATCCTAGCTGGACCTGTGCAAACCTCAGAGTGAGGCAGTGTCAGAGGAAGCTAACGAAGGATCCTGGTGATTCCTTTAATCTTAAGAATGAACACATTGTTGAAAACGCAAACAGCCGGTTTGAAAATTCCTGACGTACCTGCGGGACAGTTACACATTACAGATGAGTGATTCTACGTCCCAGGGCAAATTAATAACAAGTATAGTATTATTGCAAGAAACATACAGTAAACGCTGTGACGAAACATAAGGAATTTATTCCTCTAAATTAAGTCCTCTGCTGAGATAAAATATTCATATCCAAACTCTGTCTCATTTGGTGAAATCAACAAAGCACACAGCAATGTACATTAACCCGGATTGTAGAAGCCCAAGACATTTTTTCATGATTCAAAGTAAAGTTCTTGTCTTTACAGCTTTACCGCGTAGCTACCATGCTACCATGTAGCCATCATTGACAGTGGTTTATTGTGATGTGCTCAGATATCCAGGGTTGATAATTGAGAGATTGGATTCATTTCACCACAACTTTCATACTAGTCTAGTGTCTTGCCTCAACCTGAAATATGTTTGATTTTCTGTGTCGCATAATTAAATAATCAAAGCATGATTCCTATATTTGAGCTGGTAAAATGTAAATCTGTACTGAGATGATTGCAAACTGTAAATTCCAAATATTAAATGTGTGATTTTTTTTTTAAGAAGGCGTCTGAAGGTTTTCTAGTTTGTTTCCAGCTTCATGTAGGTTTTATCTATGGATATGGGTAATACTATATAATGTGGTCAGAATTAAGCGTTTCCTAGTGTCCCAGCAGCAGCAGCTCTGTCCGATCATAGTTGTCATTACAGTCTTGTCATTACTAGTGCTTTGGGAGATGAATCTCCATGTGTCTATTCCAACAGGATCCCCTGGCACGGCCAACAAATTAAAATCAATTGGTTTGTCTCTTGTCTTTAAAGCCCTCGGCAGCCTGTGAAAAATGGATCCTCTTAAGAGGTAACACAGTATCCATGTGGGGCATAAGTCCACAGCATGACTAATGGAGCTCCAGTCTATATGCTAATGCTACATAACACAACACTAATACTGGCTGCATTAAGTTAGCCATGATACTAGGATGATATCATGTTTGCTGAAAGGAGAGCCAGTCGATGAAAAACGGATGATAGCACAAAATACCATCTTCATAATGCTCCACACCAGACATAGCTGTGTGCTGTGGGGAAAGGAGCAGTGGTCATTAGGACTCTTAAAGGGCAACAACTCCTAACTCTGATTTACTTGATCTCCTATCTTGGAGGAAACTGTGGATCGCCTGCCAGTCTGGCGCTCACAGACTCCCTGTGTGACCTCAGCTAGTGAGCCTGCGCTCACAATAGGTGGCCCACTGTGGCTCCACGTCTCTGGTGCTTCAGTAGATGTGAGCCTGGAGAAGGGAAGGACATCCTGGTAGAAAGCATAGCCGGAAAGAGTGTGGCCATTTCAGTTTGCAGGTCTATCCTTAGAGGTCAAACGGGGCTTTTTCCCCAAGGGGCCTCCACACTATTTCCCTCCCCCTCCTCCTCAAAGACATTCCTTTCTCTAAACCTTGAGTCCAAAACAGTTCAGATCCCTCAACATCTCAATACTTTCCCTATGTATGGCCTTTCACTTAGTTATTCGGAGTTATCACATAACTTGGCCCGACATGGTAGCCAAGGTTATTGCCAAAAGTGAGACAAACATAAAGGAAGAATAGCCAAACTGTTAATATGAGGTCTCAGAGGGATTTCCCCCAAGAAAATATAATTCCAAGAAGCGAGAAGCATGCAAATAAATGTGCTTATGGTGAAAATACATGATCCCAATCATATTCAAACAGACACATGTTTGGTGGAAGCCAAACATGAACAGCCAAGCTGTGCCTAGTGTAACCAGAGCAGGGTCTCTGGAGAGATCTTGAGAGAGCCAGGAAAAGATTGGGGACAGTATAAAACACACGTTTCATGAGGAGCTGCAACAAACCTCTCATGGCAATGTTCTCCTTGAGGGCAACACTGGAGCCACAAACCAAGGGTTTTCCCAATGTGTCACCCACTCGAGGAGTATTAGTGTTTGTATTACAGTGTCTCTCTGTCCTATAAACAATGTGTCTCTTGTGACAGTGAATCAGACACGGCCTGTCGGCTAGTCTCTCCGGCATCAGACCTGCTTGCCAGAGATTGGTTGGGGGACTGCCGCAGAGCCATGCCATTTGTCATGCTGTATATTTACAGGCTGTGTCAGAACAGGGCGGGTGGAGCGAGACGTCTCCGCTCTGCGCCTGACTCCATGGACGCCAGGCCCAGAACCTCCCCTCATTCATCTGTTTACTTTCTAAATAGGCCTCTGTTTGGATTTACATCAGTGGGGAGAGAATATCTAAGAAAACGAGGAAGGAAATCTGTGGAAAACAAAGGAAAGGGAAAGAAACTCTCTGTGATAGAGACTGCCCCTCGCTGTTCCTGATTACGGCAGAGTTGCAGAGTGCTTGGCGCCATAAAAATCGGCCATCCAGGCAGCTGGGCAGGCCAGACAGTGGAGAGGAAGACTGGTGGTGACGCTTGCAAATACCAAGTAGGGGACTGTTAGGCAGCTCTTTCAGTGTTTATGTATTTTAGATGGCTGTATTTGATTTCGTAAAGCAGGAGAAGAAAGATCGACACCTCCCACAGTTGCTACACTTGTTTTCAACGGCAATTATGTAATATAACCTGTTTTGATTTTCTACAAACTGAACGTCAGTTACATCTTTTCTTACGTATATGATAACTTTTTTGAATCACATCAAGCATTATATCTTTAAACATTAGAAGTGAACAGAGGAATCCAACGGCAAGATATACAGAGTAGATTGTCTAAGTTACTTGAAACAACTACCTGCTCGTCAAATACTGGTCAAGTTTCACACAGGGTACACCCTTTTGTATGCAACGCATCGGTTTTCTTAACTAACTTCAATGTCAACCTACCCATGTCAATATTGGACACCCACTGACGTGGCATAATGTGGTCAATATCTTTAAAAGGCAGGTGGGATGGGTCAAACAAACACAGGACTTTCGCCCAGGAGACCACTGTTTGTGTTCTGTGTCAAAATAAAGGTCAACCTTATTTTGTCAAGTCAGTCGTTTCAAATGTGATTCTGTAGTCACGCGAGTCATGAGACAATTTAATGTTAAAATGTGTCAAATATAGTTTCCTTTGCCTAAACCTAACTTCCTTTGAAGACAATGACATCATAGTTTGAAGCTCAGGGCAACTCACCAAGTCTTGATGTTTAACAAGCTGGGAGTAAGAATGCAATAGTGTTTTCTCCTGAATATGTTGCAGAGCTACTTCCGTGTTGTACTTTGATCCGCTGTATATATTGTAGTTGTGCAGGTACACGGTTTTGTAATGTAATTGAAAAACTGTAACACGTGTTTCATGTTCATTGAACTTTGTTTTCACTTTGAAAGATAACAGAGTCAAACTAGACTTTTAATTAAAACTGATCCCTCAGATGTGTAAAGCCCCTCAGACTGTAAAAAGTGGTGTAAAAGTGTTCACTAAAAGTAAGACAAATGAGATACAGTTCATCAAATGCTGCTTTCATTTCAAATGAATGAGGTATTTCATGCACAGTATGTCTTACTAAATTGTAAAAAGCGGTTCAAATATTCAATTTCATGTCATGATTTATGTGCATTTTTAGCATCGTACAGCATGTTAAGAATTAAAGCAGCAAACTGCTGTGTTGTAAACTGTTTTGTAGTGGGATTCTCTTTTTCCTAAATTAAATTAGACAGCAGAGTGGATGCTTTTTGTGGAATTTATTGTAATTAATACATTGTTTAAAAGCATTTAAACAGGTTAACAGTTTGTTGCTTATCACAGTTAAGTACATTCAAACCAGCAATGCTTCTGTCTCCTCTGTCGTCACAGCAGCTCTATCTAATCTCCATTGAAAAGAACAAGAACACCAAAAACAACAGGACTGGCTGGGACTGAGTCAAAAATGAAGAGAAAATCAGCAGTAAAGATTTGAAACAGGAAGAGTGTGGCGTCAGTACAGGCGGGAGATAAGAGCACAGCGCTCCATACACAAACACAGGGTTTCTGTGGCTGAGTGACTCCCAGCTCTCCAGGCGCCCTCACAGTAGCTGTCCTCTCTCCCTGGCTGGCTCCGGACCACAGCCCGTCACCCAGCCCTGCACACAGCAGATCCAGAGGCCTGATACACCCTCAGTGACTCCAGGGGTTTTAAGGGGATTTGTGCAAGTCCAGAAGACTGATGGGCCCTGGGAAAAAAAAAGTAGGGGACTTCTATCCCATGCTGCATTGCAAATGGCATTACAGCTCAACTCCAAAGTTAATAATTAACAGCAAAACCTTCCTATTTCTTTTGTTGTGTTTTCTACTGTGTCCGACTGAGAGAAATATTATTCAAAATGAATATTAAAAGTCAAAGAAACAACGCCCTGGTTCTCTAATACAAGCCCAAATACTTGTGACAGAGTAAAGATCACCACTGTTTCTCCCAAAAACACATAGTCTACTCTGATAGTCATAAAAGTAGAACCAGAAGCATCTGGTTGTCACAAACGGCTTCTGTATTTACATACAGAAGCAGGATCACATACTTCTTTCCTTCACCACAAAACTACTATCTGTTGCAAGCATGCTTCAAATCCTATTATCAAATATCCTCCCCAGTGACCCTCACAGGGCCATCATTCAGCAGGCCTGTGTGTGTGTGTGTTATGACAGAGAGGTAGAGAGAGAAAAGACAAACAGCAGAGCAGTCGGATGAGCTTCTGCATGAGATAGAAACAGCCAAAAGTGTAATTGCACAAAACCGTATCTTGTGCAACACTCCCATAAATTAACTTTGCTTGTGAAAAGAGCTTTTCTAATTCTCTCACAGCCGGTAGACAGAGAAGAGTCTCCTTCACCATCAGGGTCACAACCAAACTGCTGTAGGTTCCATGTTAAACATGACAAAGTTTTTACCCGACAGACAGTGTGTGTCTGGATGAGAAGCAAGGAAGCCTTTTGGCACAGGTTTGAAGGCTGGGAATCCTAGACGGGTTAATAAAAGTAGCCCGTGGGGCACTGTTTTTCCAGGCGCTCTCTGTGATGTTTGAATGTGAACTCAAACAAGCCTTCATTATGTGGCCACAGCCCTGGAGCCCCTGGTGCTGGGAGAGAGGCCC
Source organism: Myoxocephalus aenaeus (assembly GCA_038501785.1). Taxonomy (NCBI): domain Eukaryota; kingdom Metazoa; phylum Chordata; class Actinopteri; order Perciformes; family Cottidae; genus Myoxocephalus; species Myoxocephalus aenaeus. The sequence continues at coordinate 13,643,437 of JBAMJR010000350.1, read as the reverse complement.
TGCCACTGACAGCCATCGCCTGCTGGCGGGCACAGACGCCTTCCCCTCTGCTATGTCTCTTTCTTTCTTTTCACTCCCCCCGCCTCTGATCCCTTTCTCCACACTGCTCTTAGCCTCTAATCCTGCATTCCCCCTCTCTTTCCTCTCTAGGGCAATCCTTCCACCACAATCCCTTTACCTCTCTCTCCCCTACTCTTATTCCTCCTCCACTGCTACCGCTCTGATTTCTTCTTCCACGCATTTTTCCAATCATTTGCCATGAAGGACAGCTTTTAAACCGGCACTAGAACCTGGAAGCCACTAATCCACCATCTTTGTCTGTGGGTTTAGTATGGTATGAATGTAACTTTTTACCATACAATGACAGCTGCCAGACATATGTGGTTATATGCCCCATGGAGGGACTTCATCATGTTCGGTGGTCCACACAACGCTGACCCTGCAGAACAGCAAATAACAGATAGCAGATTCTTTTTACAACATACACTCGTCTCTCATAGTTAAGAGCAGTACATCATAATCTCAAATTGACACTTGTGAAAACAGCAATAATCGCTTAAACACAACATTATTATTGGCCTGGTGTGTGGCTGCAGATGTTGTTTCATGAGTAACTTGGAGCCGATTTCTGCACAGAACCCTCTTTCCTCTTTACTTCTTTCTTCAAGTCCATTTCTCTCTTTAAAATGGTGACGTTTTGTTTCTAAACTCGAAACAAGTCACACGACAGCTGACAAAGGAAAGCTTCGGCTTTTTGAGAGGGAGATGATTCTACATCCTACAGAGAGAAAGCAAAATATGCAGAATGAGAGAAGAACGAGAGAGATACACAGAGAAAGAGAAAGGAGAGATCTGTAATTAGAACCACCTTTTCTCCCAGTGATTGCAGCCCAGTGTTTCCCAAACCAGTGGTAAAAATAAGCCCTCCTCCTCCTCTCTGCAGCCTGATCCAGAGACACCCGCTGCGTCACTCAGGCCACATCCAGAGAGAAATGATTAAGAGCACTGTCAATAATAAACTTCTGGGAAGTCAAAAAGGCAGAGATAGGAAAGGGCAAGATTTGGAGAACACAGCGCATCACAGTGCTTATTTGACCGGTTATGTGAATACATATCTTATGTGGGCTTGAACCATGTGGGCTTGAACCATCAAAAACAGAATTTAGAAAAAAGTAGTGCTTTGCTGAAGGATTTATTTGATAATCCACATGTTTTTAAATGGCGTTGGTGTGATGAGAACACAAAAACAATAATTTGTCTCTGGAAGATATTTTCCTCTGGTGCAATGCTAACACTTAAGCACTGAGTATGTTGAGTGACACCAGCCTGACACAAAGTAAGAGGACCGACCTTGATGAAGTTATGTTAAGTTTTAGGATGAAATAGCCTGTGTGGGATGCGAGGCAGCTGTGGTTTCATGGTGCTAACGCTGGAGGCAACTGGATAATCAGTATTAATGTGATTAATGGTGCCTATGCAGCAACAGTGCAATCCAATCCTGTGCTCAAAGTCTGCAGGTATTGGAGGTTGTTTTGTTAATTAAAATCTATTCGACATTCAGACTGTGTTGCAACAATTTCACGTTTAGCACCTTTAAAAATCAACCAACATGCATTAACCCCACAGATGTGATTATTACTAACGTGGTAAATGCACCTAGGATATTTTTTTAAATATTTTAACATGTGTGTCTGGAAGCAGGTATGGCAGACCAACATAACTAGCTACAGTGTTGTTTTTTTCAGTCAACATCAAACTTGCGTGCAAACACTGTCATGATCCATTTATATGATCTACCAAAAACAAGATGATAGCTGCACATTAACCCACAGCACATTCTCTCAATGGTATCAGTCAGGCAACATAATAGACGGCATCTTGTCCAGTTTTCAGACAGCTCAGCCATCCTGTCACCATCTGTGGCGTCCTGTCCTCTACACTGGAGTCTGATTGAAGTGTGTGTGTGTGTGAAGGGCCTCTGTAACATCTAACCAGAGGCAGGGAACAGGCCCAGGCCTAATACTAAGCATAGCACTAAACGACAAAATGATTCATTACCATAAAAACCACTAATGTGAGTAATCTTTTGAATAATCATCAATTTGTCATGCACCAATGCTCTTAAACTGTTTTGTCTGCTTTGTAAACACTAACTAACAAAAAATCCCCAATTGAATCAAGTGGCTGGTTCTCATCCTGCCATATGTTTACTGAGTTTGACTAAGTGCTTAATGAAAATATATGATCTTGTCCTTTTAGTACATATTTACTTTACAGACTGTTCTGATAAATATTCAAATTAGACTTTTTTTGTTATTTGTAAATAAATACACCACCGCAGAATTAGTGGACAGAACGTCTCTTTCCTCCATCATAGCCAAAAGGATGAACCAAAGTTTTTAATTAATAGCAATGGAGCTGTGCGATCTGTGACACCTCCTGCAGTGATGAGGCTGACTGACATGGAAACACCAAACACTCTCCAGGAATCCAAAACACGTGTTTCATCAAGTGGTGTTGATAAGTCAGCATATTCGGCCACTAAGGAACCCGGGGGTATCAGTGTCGAAGAACTCCCGCTGTGTTGGGTCTCGCATCGGGCTATTGCGAGGAATCTTGCTGATCTTTCCTGTGGTTAGCGCTTGGGACAGGTCAGTGAAAAGGGAGGGCGAGAACCACGTCAGAGTCTGGGCAACGTTAAGTCAACACCACAGTTTGCCCTGTTGAGAGGTCAGCCATCCTCACTTCCCTGTGACCTTTGACTCCTGACATCTTGCCTCCAGCACTGTGCTGTCTGCTCTGCTTATCTGTCAGTCTGCCCGTCTCAGTCTTGAACAGCAGCACAACCTCTACACAGGGACTTCAATGCCTTTCCCTGCTATGAAGAATCATTTGAAAAGGCTAACCCAGCTCATCTTTGGAAAAGTCTGAAGGAAATGCAACTGCTCGTATCACGCTTTATAGATAAATGACCTGGGACAGAGGCCAAGGTGCCATAAGCCACAACAAAGACATTGTCTTAAACATGCTCAGAGAAATTAGAAGGATTTGTTCAAATACTTAAAGCCAAAAGTGTTTTGTTTTTGTATTTTCAACAAAGGCTTGTGTGTGACTATAGTCTCAAGCTGAAATAGCCTTTCAAAATATGTTTCTCTCTTTTTTCCTAGCTCAGGGCCAGGATGTCTGAAACAGATTTCATTTCTTCACGAGGAGTGGGTGATTTCCTTGTGTATATAGAGACACGGCCCAGTTAGATAGCACTGTCTGCACAGGCTGGAGTCAGGGCTCCTAGGCCCGCAGATAAGAGTGGAGTGGGACAGGTTTGTGTGTTTGTGTGTGAGAGAAGACTCTCAGAGAGTGCTTACAGATGCAGAATATCTGACCAGCCCACTGGGCCAGCCCGAGACACTGTACTGTGAGACTAATGGTTTCTGAAAAATCAGGATTAACTCCAGCATGTCTGCAGAGTGCACCAGTTTACCTGATGTTACACCGGGTGCTGGGCCAGCTACAGGCCAGCACCTCTGCTACTGGTAGAAACACTTTTCTATGTTACAGAATGGCAAATTATATTTATGCAAGAGATACTTGTTCGGGCAGAGAAATAGTTTAACTGTATTATGAATTTCCTTAAATCTAGGTTATTTATGTGACAATAAATTCTAAAATGAATTGGTAGCCAATGCATTACATTAGCAATCAGAAAGTGTGCATTTAATATGTTTTAATTACCAAGTGAGGTCTGAAAAAAAATCATCTTCGGCCATGTTACACTATTTTCAAAGAAAACTACCATGCTGGATCATGGTACACCATTCAAATGACAGATTGACTTCAATTAATTTTAAAGTCAAAGGATGCAACATTATCTGCTCATCTGTTTATCTGATCAATGATGTGATGACCATGAAAATCAACATTCTGCTGAATCAGTGGCAGTGAATCCGCCACATTCATTTTAATTGAGGGTAAGCTCAGCTCATTCTTAAGCAACGCACCACCAGATAGATGTGGCGCAACATGTCTGATTCAGCGAGACACACACATACTGAATGTGGATAAGAGATGGTTTGGGGGAGGTGTGGGCTGGCGAGGTGGGGCTGTTGGTTCTGCAGCGTCGGACAGAGCTGGGATATGTCGCCTATTGATCTGCACCCGCGGCACCTCCATGCAGACTGTTGTTGAGAGCAGGTCTGCCAGCCTTTTCTTTGCAGAGCCGAGCAGATTTGAGTGGTGCCGCAGCCCAGCAGCTGGGATGTGCAGTGAATACAGTCTGCACAGATAAACAGTGCCTTGTTTAGCCGTTTCTTTGCCGCTGCTGAGCCAGCTGATAACAGCGGCGGGAGGGCAGGCGGCCCTTGGCGGCAGTGGACAAGGCCTGGGGAGGCAGACACTCTGGCAGCAGCAAACTCCCTTCCCTTCCCACATCCCTCACTCCCCCCAGCCTGGCTAATCTCACCTCTTTTCTTTTCTGTCTCTTTTCACAGAGGAGGACTGTGTCCGTTAATTGCCAAGCGAGAGTGAAAACTATCAGTTGGCAAGGTGAGCAGAAAGAACAGAGCGAGAGAGAGAGAGGATATCTAGGAGACAATCCGGGCTGTAGCAGTTCATTTATACTGACACGTTCATGTGCACATGCCCACTTCACACGAAGCACAGACATGCACGACATTTCTCTCTGTCGCTCAAAACAAACCATAGCAATGAAAGGCAAGTTTTTATTAGGTTATGATGTTTTGAAACCAATCGATCTGAATTCCAGATGGATTTTTGGACACAGCAGGCTGGCATGTAGAGGTCTGAGAAACTAAGTTACTGTGTGGATAGGTCTCCTGCGGGCCCACAGTACACAAAGGAGTGATGGGAGTTGAACTGCTCTCCCCCTCAACACCACAAGCTGTCATCTCATTGTCTTGGCCCGGCACCAGGCGCTGGAGTAATTGCAGCAGTGTGGCATTGTGGGGAATACTTTGCATTCCTACTTTCACAAGGAAGTTGTTCTTCTTTCTCTGCCTCACACTACAACCTGCCACTGATAAAACATGTCTGGAACAGTGTTGTTTCCACTGTCACCCAGAGACAATGAGAGTATGTGTGTCGGGGGGCAGAAGAGTAACAAAGTATCCTCCTACAATAATGCATTCAATTTTACAGTGTAGTGAAAGGTGATAGCATCCATGTGTGTGTGTGGCTTTGGAGTGGCAAAGGTGGAATTAATAGTCACTAAAATGATGGGGTGGAATATCCAATCTGTTGGTGTTATTACAACTGGCTTGCCATTTAAATAGAGCAATAGTGGCAATCCACAAGATTTAAATTCTGCATAATTTAGACTTTCTATCTGAGTGAAAATAACATAATTTTGCTTAGAGTTTAGCAGTCCTGAGTCTTTTTGTTGATACATAAGCTCCAAGTCAGAATTCAGAATTGTGTGCATAGTTTAATATTTCATGTAAATGCAATGGGAAAACTATAATACAGATTATTTTCCGGGAATGTCCCACAAATATATAACCGTTGTTTCATCAGTGGTCCAGAGGCTCAATCACTATTGTGTTACCTCTTTAGGCGATAGCGACTTAACATTTATTTAAATTAAAATCTTGGTATAAGCCACGTTAATATCCAATGCCATAAAAAAGTAGGAAGTTAACAACACGCAGGATTAACTCTTACCTTCCTCTATCTTGTTAAGTGTGAATTGAACACTGACGTTTTTTTCTCCTCACCATTTAAATTTATCATTTTAGCCCTTAGAACCCTGCTGATAGCCCAAACATACCAGAGGAGCAGCAATCAATAATGTGGGAATGTTTTGCCCGGAACGCACCCCCCCTTCCCTCCCCATACAAGACCACTCCCTCCCCATATTCTCAATTTAGGAGGCCACATTTGTTTTTAATTGTTTCATACTCTGTACGATTTCCATAACTTCTT